>CM052438.1:32827222-32853894 GCA_028533085.1 Varecia variegata | reverse complement strand
ATCTCCCCTCGAGTTCTTCATTGTCACTTGTATTTCAGTGAGTCCCAAATGCTTATCTCTAACTTGAACCTCTGTTTTGAGATCCAGATTCTTATATCAACTGTTTCCTTGGGTGTTACTCAAAGTATTTCAACCTCTACACGTCTATATATGAACAAATTATCCCTCCTCATCTACTCTTCTGTATTTCCTTTCCTGGCGAAATGCTTTGCCATCTACCCAGTCTTCACAGAAACCCAGAGAATTCAAGACTCACCCCTCTGCTTCTCCATGTACATCTAATTAGTCACCAATGTGGATTAACCTCCCTAAATACATTTATCTCACCCCCTCTTTTCCATTTCCATTGCTATCAATTGGTCCTAGGTCTTCATTATTTGTTACTTTGATGACTATAAAAGTTCCCACTAGTGGTCACTCCATATAAATTTTAGGATTTTTTTTTTTTCTATTTCTGTAAAATCTCCGTTGTATATGTAGGATTGCATTGAATCTGTAGATCACTTTGCGTAGAATGGACTTTCTAACACTATTAAGTCTTCTAATGAGCACAGGATGTCTTTTCATTTATTTGTGTCTTCTTTAATTTCTTTCATCAATGTTTTGTAGTTTTTAGCACACAAATTTTTCACCTCCTTTGTTTATTTCTAAGTATTTTATTCTTTTTGGTACTATTTTAAATAGAATTGATTTTTTGATTTTTCCATTCAGATAGCTTACCGTTAGTGTATAGATATGCAACTTGTTTTTGTATGTTGGTGTTGTATCCTGAAACTTTACTAAATTTGGTTTTTTAGTTCTAACAGGTTTTTTTTTTTTCCTGAAGTCTTCAGAGATTTCTATGTATAAGATCCAGTTGTATCCAAATGGAAAATTTTACTTCTTTGTTTATGAATTGGATTCTTTCTCTCCTTTTTACTAATGCCTTTTCTTTCTTTTGCTTAATTTCTCTGGCTAGGACTTCTAGTACTATGTTGAATAGAAGTGATGATTGGGCATCCTTGCCTTATTCCTCATTTGAGAGTAAAAGCTTTTAGTTTTTCAACACATACTTAGGTCATTAGATGTGGGCTTTTCATATGTGGCCTTTATTATGTTAAGGTACTTACTATTCCTAGTTAGAATTTTCATCATGAAAGGGTGTTGAATTTTGTAAAAATCTTTCCTGCATCTAGTGAGATGATCATGTGATTTTTCCCTTTATTCTGTTAATGTGGTGTATCACATTAATTGATTTTTCTATGTTGAACCGTCTTAGTTTCCCAGGGATAAATCCCATTTGGTCGTGGTGTATAAGCCTTTTAATGTACTGTTGGATTTGGTTTGTTAGTATTTTGTTGAGGATTTTCACATCAATATTCAACAGGGATATCTATCTGCCTGTGGTTTTCTTTTCTTGTGGTGTCTTTGTCTGGCTTTGGTATCAGAGTAATGCTGGCCTCATTAAATTAGTTTGGAAGTGTTGTCTCCTCTTCAAATTTTTGAAGAGTTTGAGAATTATTGGAGATAATTTTTCTTTAAATGTTTGGTAGAATTCACCAGTGATATCATGTGATTCTGCGCTTTTTTTTTTTGGGAACTTTTTAATTACTGATTTAAACTCCATACTAGTTATAGGTTAGTTAAGACTTTCTATTTCTTCATGATTTATTTAGTCTTAGTAGATTGTATGTTTCTAGGAATTTATCCTTTTCTTCCAGGTTATCCAGTTTGTTGGTACATGATTATTCATAGTAATGTCTTATGATCTTTTTTATTTCTGTGATATCAGTTGTAATGTCTACTCTTTCATTTCAGATTGTATATATTTGAATCATCGGCCTTTTTATTTTTAATTAGTATTAGCTAAGGGTTGTAAATTTTGTTTAGATTTTGAAAAAACCAACTCAATATTGATTTTTAAATTGTTTTTCTATTTTCTACTTTATTTATTTCTGCCTTAGTGTCCTTTTTAACAGTCTTTGCTTCTCTGCTATGGAGTAGTGTTCTGTCACACAGCCAGGAAGTAGCAAAACCAGACCTCAAACCCAGGTCTAATTCTAGCTCCTAAACTACACTGATTATTTCCACCCATGGTGGAGAAAGCTTAACATCTGAGAGGTCCAGTTGACCAGGTAGCTGGGATGCATTCCAAGTAGGGTAAGTAGAGAGAAGATCATGAACAGGGTCATGGATTTGTGACAAGGCAGACTATGTGTAAGAAAAAATGAGTAAAGAAAGCCAGAAAAGTATCAGACAATGTTCTCTTAAATCAGTTCTCGAACTTGGCATTTCAAATCTATGTTTAATAGGTTTGCCTGTGGTAGAGTATCCCAAGAACCCTGGAATTCCTTACTCTGTGGTACAGTTTCCCAAAAACCCTGGAATTCCTTGCTTTGAAGGGCTTTACAATGTGATTTATTTCTCAGCATTTGAGTATCATCTGGGCACATTTTTTGGGGGTAGGTCTACGGAATTATAACATCAGCTCTGATAGTTATGGTAAGTTCCCAGCATAGCACATGGTATACAAGCAAGCCCTCAATTTGTGTTTGATCAATCAGTATTGGTTTTAATTTACATAGGCTTACCTGAAAGAGTAGGTGGCATAGTAGAGCAGTTATGGGGAGGGGAGGATCTATATAGGTACATGATTTGGTTTCAAGCTTGTTTTGCTATTTGAGTTTAGGTGTTCAGTCAGTCTAGGTTTCAGAGTGTAATTGGCAGCATCCTGGGTCATAAAGGGAGAATTTCTTGCACTGGCATGAAGGCATTAACAAGCAGGTAAGAAGAAAATAGGAGAACAAAAGTCATGGGGAACAACCTTAGACTATCTCTAATTTGAAGAACTCAATTTGTTTTGTAAAACTCCTGATGATACACTTTTATTTTTAAACTAGAAAATCCTTATGAAAACTGAAACCAAACAAAAACAACAAAGTCATAGATTCTGAAAGTAAACTCTAAATAAGAGTGCTTATTTATTAACTTCTCCAAAAAATACTAATATTTTGGAATGCTTCTGAGATCAGCCTTGTATGTAAAGGCACTTAAAGATGTCATAGATAAAATGCATATGAATCAAGATGTATTTCTACTTTTGGGAATTATTTACAATGATTTTTGCATATTCCAATACTTTAAAATTGAGGTACTATTACCTAATAAGATGCACAATTCACTGAGTTCTTCCTATGTGTCAGGCCCTGTAGCAGGCACTTCATAAATATTAGCTCTCTGTATTTAATTCCTGAAAACAACTTACCATTGTCAACATGATCCCTCTCAATTAGTCTTCTCTATAAAAATACATCAAGCCTGCCTTCTGTTCACCACTCCCATTTTACTCTTTCTTGTGCTCATTTTGCAGAGGTTTACTACCTCTGGCTGCACACCTCACCTCTCACATTTTATCTCAGTACCCCACACCCACCCCTCAATTTTTATTGATATATCCCTAGTACCATACCTAGCACCCCAGTCATGCAATCTGTTTGTCAGATGGATGACCATTTGAACACCCTTGATCCTCAACATTTTTCTTTGATTGCAATGCTTACCTCCCTTCCCTATTACTTTGGGGAAGAGAAATTCTTGCTTTTTTCTCTGATGGACTAAATGTTCTACAAAGCTTTGGGTAATTCTACTCTACCCAAAAGAGAGCCTCGGAAAGTGATTAGTCATGGTAGAGGCATCACTGGCTTTTTCTAAGAATTGCAAATCTGTCAACAAATTATAGGGTGGGTATAAGGCAAGAGTCCAGGGGAGAGGTAAGGAAGATCTGAGTCAAGGAGAAGGCAAAGGACCTTCCACAGCTGATGCTGCTGCCACAGGGTTCAGGGCTAGTGAGGTATGAGGCAGGGCAGCATTTAAGTCTCAAATTCCTTAATGCCAAATGTATGACCTTAGTCAGTTTACTCATTTCTAAGCCTCATGATGCTCATCTGTACATGTCGATAGTCATTTTCATAGGGTTGTTGATGAATCATTAAATTAGAGAATATTTGTAAAGTTCTTAGCATGGTACCTAGACATAGAGTAAGTACTTAAATCTATTATTATTCCAGGAAATAATTTCTACCCAACAGGTTCTGAAACATAAAAGTAAACAAGTTTCATTTCCTTTGAATTTATCTTTCTCAAGTAAATATTTATTGAGTGCTTATTATGTGCTAGGGACAGAATTAGACATCAAAGTCTCAGCAGGGAATAAATCAAAGTACCCAGTTGTATAGTCTTATGGGAGGAACCAAAATTCTAGTGCAGGAGCTACAGAAAAAAAAATAATGATACTAATAATAATTAATAAAATAATAATACTTATATATTTTGTCATATAGTGCTAGCAATCAAAATAAAGTAGCTTAAAGACACAAATTCCCTTTGAAGAAGGAGATTCATTACATTTACTTTTTTATGTTTAAGAGTTTTAAGTAGCATGATAAATAACATTAATTTAAAAAAACTGAAAGTTGCACATAGCATAGAACTACAGTATCATAATGTTATAAAACCAAAGGGGAGAACATGATGCATAGCAATAGGAAAACATCAAAATGCTGACCTCATCAAGCCCTTAAAATTTGTAATTTTTAAAATTATTTTTAAATTTTCATCAAAATGTTTCCATGTAACCATCTTTATGAACATAATTTTAAATTGACAATATACAATATCTCAATAGCATGAAAGGAAAGCAGTGGAAAGTGAGTCTCTCTTCCTTGTTGGACACCTATCCTCTTCCCAGAGGCTATGGCAATTCTGGCATGTCCTTCCAGACATTTTCTATGTAGGCATTATCAGTATTTTTATTTTGAAACCATCTCAAACCTACAGCAAAGATGCAAGTACAGAACAAATATGTTTTTCCTAAACCATTTGAGAGTTTCCAATCCTATGTTCTATCACTTTTGAGTTTTTTAATTGTGCATTTCCTTTTACACATTGTATTCTCCTACATAACCAAGATGCAACCATCAAAATTAGAGCTAACAATGATACATTACTGCCATCTAATCCTTAGCTCCATTTCCAAGTTTTCCAATTGTCCTAATAATGTCTTTTAAGTGGAAGGATCCAGCCCAGAGTCTCATGTTACATTTAGTTGTCACATCTGTTTAGTGTCTTTCAGTCTGAAGTCGTTCTTCAGACTTTCCTCGACTTGCTTGGCCTTGACACTGTTAAGCATTACTGACCAATGACTTTGTAGTGTGCCCTTCATTTTTGGTTTATCTGATGCTTCCTCATAATTAGAGTCAGGTTATGCATCTTTGGCAAGAATATTACCGAAATAATGTGTTTTTCTTGTTGCATCTTATCAGGAGGCACATGAGATAGATTTGTCCCGTTACTAATGATGTTAACTTTGATGAGTGGATTAAGGTGATGTCTGCCAACCTTCTCACTCTAAAATTAGTCTATTCTCTTTTGTAGTTAATAAGTATTTTGGGGAGAGCTTGTTTGAAACTGAGTAAATATCCCCTTGCTTATCAAACTTGCATTCATCTATATATGTATTTATCCATGTTACAAAACTTTTTTATTTATATATGTATGAACTTATAGCTTCTTGTTTTAATCATTAGACTATAATCTTTTACTGTTATTATTTATTTTGATGCTCCAATTATACCTAGTTTGGCCCATGAGAATGCTTTTAAGCTAGCTTCCTTTTGACATGTCCTCATCGTTCTGTGACCACTTCTCTATTTTCTGGTACAAATTCTTTCAGGCTTACCTTGTACTTTAACACCCACCCTCACCCCCCAAAACATGCCGTTCTCCTCTAAACTGCCATTTCTTCAAAGATCTGTGGTGCAATTTAGAAGAGAATCACAGTGAACAAGCAAGCTCTGGGTGCACTCATTGCTGATTCTGGACCCAGACAGCAGACAGAGGTCTTTGAATGCCCATCTGTGTAGCCAATGATAGGTTCAATTTCGGCTGAAATTGATGAAGGACAGGGTTTCCTCTGAGGACATCTCGGTTTCTATTGTCAGGAAGGGGAATGTATACTGGACACAATCAATAGCAAATATTTATGAAAGCTAGGGAGATGGGATTGGAAACTGAGTCTCTTTGATCCAAAAAACAATGACTATCCCATTGGCCTGGGCTGCCCATAGTAACCAGAGCCCCTAAGACTGGTTGATTTACGGTAGACTTATAGAGTCATGTAGATATATCTGCTGTCTAGTTTTCCTTTCAGAGAATAGTAAACACAGCAAGTCACCTAGACTAGGTTGTGAAGCTGCACTCAGAAAATCCAGGTCAGTATCTTTGTAAAATGACACAGGAGACATGTGCTTATAAGCCAAGGTAGGAGAATAAACTGTGTGCTATCATTTCTCAACAGTTAAGATTAACCCAACAGCATCCAAAATCAAATGTTGATATGTCACCCTCTGTCCTTTATGATTCCCAGGGACTTAAAAGTATGCATAGGATCAGAAAAAACAAGCAATTTTTTTAATACTGAACTGTAATTTTCATTTGTTCACTTATGTACTCATTTACCCAACAAATGTGTATGGCGCCCTTATTATAAGCAACAATAGATAGTTGACATTTACACAAATAAATTTACATGCAACATTATATTTAATTTTCTATATATATGAAAATTATTTAACTTTAATGTGTATCTACAATTCTTTATACAATATTTAATACTTTATAATACTTACATAATTATAACTTATGTTTCTATCATTATTTAACTTCTTATAATTAATTACTGATTTTTAAGCTATATTTATTGCTAACACATAAGTGCCTTCCACATACACATTATAGCTAAATGTATTTTTTATTACTCCCATGTTATAGACAAGGGAATTGAAATTCAGAGACTATAAGTGAATTTTCTGAAATCAAGCTATTATTTTAATGAAGATATCAGTCAAGTTCTACGTTGTGTCCCCTTTAATCCAGACGTGGTCTTCAGGCTCCAGTTTGGCTTGCTGTGTAATTCTTGTTCTCTCTCTCTCTCTCTTCCACTTTTTCTCCTTTTCTTTCTTTTCCATCTTCCCCTACTCTAGCAGCTTAGTTGATATTTAAATCCCCTAGAAATTTGGAGGCAGATTTCATTTTTGTTACTAAAACAATGTGGAGTTCGATATAATTTAAGGGCAATCTGGCATCTTGTATAGAAATTGTAAGAAGACAAAGATATCCAGGAAGTGTCCTTTTAACTGGGAAAACCTTTTTGTTTTAAAGTTCACTGTGTTTAAGAAGAACAGTAGTTGTCTGTCAAAACATCCATTTCCTCATTATTAGCTGTTCTTTTCCAAGGACGTAACTTGGTTAGCCTATGATCAAGCACAAGTGTTCAGAAAAAATTTGGTTGTATAAATAATCACACTATGATTTAGGAGTTGGTAAATTTTTTTCCTGTAAAAAGCTAAGGACAAACTATTTTAGGCTTTTTGAGCCACACAATCTCTCAACCACTCAAGTCTACCTTTCTAGTACAAAAGCAGCTATAGGCAATGAACAAATAAATGGACGTGGCTCCTTTCCAATAAAACTTTATTTATGTAAACAAATTGTAAGCTAGATTTGGTCCACGGGCCATAGTTGCCTTGCCCTTGATATAGTTAGCAGATTTCCTACCCAGATTAAGAGAATATCTGGTTGTCTCAGGCTGTGCTGAGAGAGGGGCATCAGATGCTCCATCAGGATAGCTGGACAGGTAGGCAGGGGCTGGGCAGTCCAATTTATAAACATTGATCAGGTATTGAGAGATTGAGTTATTCAAATCAGCTAACAATTTAAACATTTTTTTTAAGGCTTGAAGCCTATTTTACATAAAGCATTACTAGTTAAATCCAAACTGTGTATAAAATGGAGTTGCAAAAGCAACTTTATTTATAAAGTTTATAGGTTCTAACTACTTTATGATACAGCCTGATAACTAAACAAAAAAACGGTACTAGCACAAAGTGATTTTTTTCTTGGGTGCATTTAAGCTCCAGAGGAAAGAAAATGGTCCCAGAGACCCTTTACCAAGGCTCTCTCTTGAGCAGGGTGCACCCAGGGTCTGATCAATTAGTCATATTACGTGGCAGAAACATGGCTGCTAGGACTAGCCCTGGAGATGAGTGAAGTTCTAAGAAAGACCATCCTGTGTACTATGCGGACATTGTAATAAATAGCATGTGCATGTCCCTTAATTCCAAATTACTAATACCGTTTCACTGAATTTAAGATGCCAACAAGGAGCAGATGCATAGCTTTATGTACTATGAGGAAGTTTCTGACAAGTCAGTGATCAATGTCTTAACAATAGTCATGCACATTATGTCAACTGGTCACATAAACCCTCATTTTTCTGACATTTTTTCACCTATTCTGACAAATTTGACATTTCTCTTGCCTTCAGTTGCATTCCTTGATGTATGATATGTCTTTTATTTTGTACCCAATTCAGAGGGAAAAAGAAACACAACTTATATTCCTTATGGGCCTCCTTTTCCTTAGGTCTCATAAAGCTCTTGGTTGTCTTTTCAGGTGAAAGTACAGAATTAAAGTTGATTTTGCGATGATAAATATTTGCCACACTCAATATAATATTTATACTTCCCCATCATTATTGCACAAACACAGCAACTTTTTGTTTGGATGCTGAATTGCTTTGTAAATTTTCTGAAAACATTTTAAATGGGAGTTAACATGAACAGATGTATTTTATTTGTCAATTATACCTCAATAAATCTGGGAGAAAACATAGTAAACAGAAAAAAATTAAATTAAATTAACAGATGTAGTGCTGGTGATGTTCATAATTCAATTGAAGTGATGACCAAATGAAAAGCTATGTCCAAATTACCCTCAATAAAGGCACCGACAGCTACATCATGACTAACAAAGACTAAAACCCCCATTCTAATAAGATGTATCTCAGTTTCAGAGATAATCAAAGGTTAAGAAGTGTGCTTCACAGAATTTAGTAAATATGATAACCATTATCTGTGAGTGGTAGGATCAGGTTGACTTTAATTATTTTTTGTATTTTTTTAATTGTGTTTTTTAGTATTTTAAAATTTTTTAGGCTAAGCATAAATTGATTTTGTTTTGAGAAATAACTTATTAAATTATTTGCCAACACATTATGTTAGATTGTTCAGTATAGTTATCTATGCTTGGTTGTCTTCTCTGGCAAATTAACTTGGCTTTCTTAAAATGTAAAAAGAGAATTATTTTAGAGTCTGATAGATTTGAGTTCAAATTCTGGCTACCATTTTCTAGGCGTGTAACCCTGGACAAATTTTTTCACCTATTTAGCTCTCAATTTGCTCATCTATAAAATGTGAAATATTAACACTTACTGATAGCATCATTGCTCATTCATTTATGCACTCATTCAACAAATATTTAGTGAACATCTGTTCTGTTGCAGACATTGTGTTAGATCATGGAAATGTAAAAGTAAAACTGGCACCATAAAACATTATCAAATAATTTCACAAATGCTCAGGTATAAACTCTGATCAATGAAAAGTACAGGACTCTAACCGAGCATAGCAGGGGTGTTGGTAGTGATGTGTGAGCTAGCAGTGAAGGATGGGTATGAATCAGGCAGAGAAAAGGGGCTGAACATGGAGAATACTTCATGAAGATGAGACAGCATATGCAAACACTCTGACCTGAGAAATTATGACATTTCTGTAGAAGAAACCTAAGAAGGCCACTGTGGCAGAAAGAGAGTTGAGGAAGAGGTGTTCTTTGATGGATAATGAAGCTGAAAAAGTGAACAAGAAACACATTACATGGGCTTTTAAAGGCCTTGATAAGAAAGCTTGACAATTTCTCCAAAGCAGCAGGAAGCTACCCAAGGGTTTTAAACGTGTGTGAAATAATTAGGTTTGCAGCATAAAATAGCAATCTGACTTGCAGCGTGGATATCAGATTGGGGCAGAGGAAAGGTGGACCCTGGGAGGGTCTTTGAAAGACCTGATAGCAGCTTTAACTGAGATAGTGATAATGAAGATGGAGAAAAGTAGGTAAAGAAAAATTAGGAAGGTAAATTGAATGGACTTGGTGATGGATGAATTATGGGAGATGAAGGAGGCCTCAAGGATTATAGTTGCCACTTTCTGGCTTGCACAACTAGATGGTTGCTGGTGTCATACGCAGGGTGAGCAGACTCGGGAGGAAGAATGGTTGGGGGACTTAAGGTAGGAGTGGTTCATGGGTCCAGATTTGAAGTTGTTGATATGAGAAGGTGGAGTGGATTTCTTTTCCCACATTTGTGACACTATGTAGATATGTTGATTAATCAAGTAGATATAAGTCTAGGACTCAGAGGTAGGCTAAAGATAAAAGTCGGGGAGTCATTGGCATATAGTTGTTTACTGGAATCAAGACATTGGAAGATGAAATTTCCTAGAGAAATAACAGAGAGTGAAAGAGAAGACACACATTCGTGCTTTTCAAATTAGGGTACAAATACTCCAGAGGAATATGTACAGTATCTAACAATGCTCTAGAAAGGTAGGGAAGATTTCAAGTCACAGACACAGCTGGAATTTCTGGAGCATCAGTTTTATTTCAATCTTTTGGATGAGGAATGCTATAGAGAACATAAAATTCACATATATCATAAGACAGAAAAAAAAGAAGTAATATATGTGTTTGAGGCTGTTAATTTGCTAAAACTTCATCTCTCCTACCAAGTGTGAGAGTTAACCAGCAAAGTGGTTAATTCACAATTATAACTGCTTATTAAATAGTAGTTCTCCTTCTTTCCCCACTATGAGTATAGTCACTGATGATTTAAAACAGGAAAGTTGAATAAGAAAGAAACAGGTAGAAAGATTCCAAGTTTATGGATCAGAGGAATAAATATTGTCAAAATGACTACACTTCCCAAAGTGAACTACAGATTCAATGAAATCTCTATTATAATACCATTGGCATTCTTCACAGAAATAGAAAAATTTCTTAAAAAATTATGTGGAACAAAAAAAAAACAAAAAAAACAACCCTGAACAGCCAAAGTAATCTTGAGAAAAAAGAATGAAGCTAGAGGAATCACACTACCTGCTATAGTTTGGATGTTAGACCCCTCCAAATCTCATGTTAAAATTTAATCCCCAATATTAATATTAGATTCCCCCAGTGTGGGGGTCTAATATTTGTGTCATGGGGGTGGATCCCTCACAAATGGCTTGGTGCTGTTCTCATGGTAATGGATAAATTCTAATTATATCATTTCCCAAGGGAGCTGGTTGTTTAAAAAAAAAAGCCTGACACCTTTCTCCATTTTATCTTGCTTTTTCTCTTGCTTTTTTGTCTCTCCATGTGATCTTCATACATCCCAATTTCCTTTCTCCTTCAACCATGAGTGGAAGCAGCCTGAAGTGCTCAACAGAAGCAGATGCTGGCGCCATGCTTCTTATACAGCCTGCAGAGCTGTGAGCCAAGTAAGCTTCTTTTCTATATAAATTACCCACCCTCAGATATTCCTTTATAGCAACACTAAATGGACTAAGATAGTGAATTCAAATTATACTACAATGTTACAGTAAAGTATAGTACATCTTAGCACTGGGATAAAAACAGACACATGGACCAATGGAACAGAATAGACAGCCCATAAATAAATCCACACATCTATAGCTGACTGGTTTTTGACAAAGGCAGCAAGAAGACACAATGAAAAAGGGACAGTCTCTTCAATAATAGTGTTGAGAAAACTGGATATTCACATGCAGAAGAAAGAAATCTTCTTATCTCTCACTATGTATAAAAATCAACTCAAAATGGATTATAGACTTAAATATAAGACCTGAAACTATGAAACTTGCAGAAGAAAAATAGGAGAAAACCTCCATAATATTAGTCTGGGCAATGATTTTTTTGCTAAAACCATTTGTGACACCATGAATGAACCTGTAGGACATTACATTAAGTGAAATAAGCCAGGCACAGGAAGAAATACTGCATGATCTTGTTCATACGTGGAATCTAAAAAAGTTAACCTCATAGAATTAGAGAGTAGATGGTGGTTACCAGAAACTGGAGTGGTTGAGGGGGTGGGGAATGGGGAGATGTTAGTCAAAGGATAGGAGGAATAAGAGCAAGAGATCTATTATACAGCATGGTGACTATAGTTACTAAAATATTATATTTATGAAAAATGCAAGGATAATGGACGGATGTTAGCTGTTCTCATTGTAAAATTGATCATTATGTGAGGTAATATTAATACATTGTTAATTAGCTAGACTTAACTATTCCACTATGTGTGTGTGTATATATACACACACACACACATATAAACTTCAAAACAGCATTTTGTACATGATAATGCATACAATTTTATCTGTTAATTAAATGATAAATAAATAAACATTAAACAAATAAACATATGTTGGGCTAAATTCCAAAACAAAAATAAGCAAATAAATAAAATAAATAGGCTGTCTCTATTGCTCCATGTATGTAGATCATGCCCTGTAGATGTGGGTTCCCTATGGGATACACAAACTGAGAGACTGGTTATATAGCAGGCTATTTGTGAATCCTGTGATTTTATAATCAGTGAGGTATTTCTCAGTAGAAGGTGCTTAATTTTTTTCTTTATTCTGCAAGAATTTAATGATCTTCTATTGTGTACCCTGGGAGTACAGAGATAAATAAGGCACTACTTCAGCCCTCAAGAATTTCAAAGCCTAATCAAGAGAAAAATGCAAAAACTATTTTTCTATAGTATTATAAGTGGTCCTTTTGAACAGCGATCAAAGTACCGTGGAGAAACAGTGTGAACCATTATGTTTGGCATGGGGATACAGATGCAGTTCATGGAAGGCCTCACAGAACATATATTTTCTAAATAGATAGGTTAACTAAATGTTCTTTAGGAAGACGAAAAAAAAAAGGAGAAAAAAAAAAAAAACCCTTGAGAGAATGAAGGGCAAGAGTATTTGAAGAGCCATGCAGAGTCATTATAAAGATTGGTAAATTCATAGTAACACGAGTCTGAGCTTAAAAAGAGGTGCAGAGGAAAGGGCAGGAAGTTACGAGAACATGGAGGATTCTAGGAGATGTGAGGAGGACTGAATCTATCCTGTAAACCATGGGTGAACATATGAAACAGAGAAGGACCAAGATCAAATTCAAATGTTAGAAATGTCACTCTAGCAGCAGTGTGGGATGGGCTTGGCACGGGAGAGACTCCCCAGTGGTTTAAATGCATACTGTCTGCACAGTAGCCACCAGCTACATGTGGCTCCTGGGTGGTCAGAATTGACATGTTATCAGTGGAAAATACACACGGGGTGCTGACAAAAAAAATTAAAGACTATAAAATGTCTTATTAAAGATGTTTGATGCTAACTAGATTTTGACAATAGTGATCTTTTGGATATCGTTGGTTAAATAAGATGTACTATTAAGAGTAAAAAAATAAATAAAAATAAAATGGGGGAAGAATGTCCTGCTTTATGACACTTGCTTGGCAACTCCTAGAGTAAACATGTTTTAGTAGGTCAGAGATGGGGAGATTCAGTGAAAACGCTGCTCCCTGCAAATGAAATTGCAATCCAAATGCTTCACAAGTAACAGGACTGTACCGTATTGGGCATGTGAAAATTTATCCCAGACGTTTCCAACCTCAGACCACATTACTTGTTGAAGACACTAAGGAGAAAATATGATTATAGCTAGCACATATATAGCTCTTCATCTGTGCTCAGTTCAGCTCTTTTTTTCCCCCAACTTTAATGAGATATAATTGACAAAAATTATATATATTCAATGAGTACAATGTGATATTTTGATATGCATACACCTAGTGAAATGATTTCCATAATCAAGGAATTTACATATCCAAAACTTCACAGTTACCTTTTTTTTGTGGTGGAAATACTTAAGATCTACTCTTAGCAAATTTCAAGTATAACACATTATTATTAGCTATACTCACCATGATGTACATTAGGTCTCCAGAACTTATTCATCTTATAACTGCAAGTTTGTACCCTTCGACCAAGATCTACCCACTTACTCCACCCCAGCCCCCCACTCCTGGTAACTATTCGTCTACTCTCCATTTCTATGAGTTTAACTTTTTTATACTCTACATATAAGTGAGATCCTATAGTATTTGTCTTTCTTGCCTGGCTTATTCACTTAGCATAATGTCCTCCAGGTTCATCCATATTGTCACCATAGCAGAATTTCCTTTTTTAAAGCTGAATATGATTCCATTGTATCTATATCTATGTATATGTATATGTACATGTATATCTATATCTATATATATGCACACCATAGTTTCTTGATCCATTTATTCATTGAAGTACACTAAGGTTGTTTCATATCTTGGCCATTGTGAATGCCACTACAATGAATACAGGAGTGCAGATATCTCTTCGAGATATTATTTTCTTTGAATATATACCCAGTAGTGGGATTGCTAAATCATATGATAGTTTCATTTTTATTATTTTAAGGAACCTCCATACTGCTTTCCAAAATGGCCGTACCAATTTGCATTCCCATCAACAATGTATAAGTATTCCCCTTTCTCCACGTCCTCCCCAGTACTTGTTAACTTTTGGCATTTTGATCAAGTTTAGTTCTTAGTTCCTGTCTTGCATTAATGCATTTGACCTTGTAACAAACCTATTAGACAAATATTCTTAATCACATTTTCCAGATGAGAAAGCTGAGATCTAGGACAGTTAAGTAATTGTCTAAGATCACATTAATATATGTCAGATCCAAGATTTGAACTCAGAAGTTCTGCTTACACAGTGCATCATCTTAACTATAACAACCAACAGTCTGTTCATTGCATGGGGTCAATCCCCTTCTGAGTGACTCAGGGACAAGCTACTTCACCAGAATGAAAGAGGGAAGAGGCAGCAACCAAAAAGCTAATGCTATTGCTAGTTCCATTGCTTAATAATGCTCATTTATACAGTACATAATTATACCACTCTCTCTAGCCCTATTTGTGTATTCGCTCTAGTTATCACTCCATTGTGCCATGCTTTGTACCTGCTCTATCACAAAAAATTCTGTCATTTGCAACAACATGGATAAATCTGGAGGACATTATGCTATGTGAAATAAGCCAGACACAGAAGACAAATACTGCATTATCCCATTTATATGTAGAATATATAGAAGTTGCATTTATAGGAGTAGAGGGTTGAGTGGTGGTTATCCTGGGGGTGGGGATGGGAAATGGGAATATTTGAGCAAAGGTTAGAAATTTTGATTAGACAGGAAGAATAAATTCTAGACACCTAAGGTATAGTTAGCAATAATGCACATTTGAAAATGGCTAAAAGAGTAGATTTTAAATGTTCTCACTACTGAATAATTATAAATATTTGAGGTAATGGATATGGTGAATTAGCTTCATTTACTCATCCCACAATCTATACATATACCAAAATATCACAATGTCCCCCATCATATATACAATTTCTATTTGTCAATTAAAAATAAATAAATTTTGGTCATGTTGGCTTTGGAAACAAAAGTCAATTAAGCAATTGTAATATCCAACAACTTTAGGGTCCCAGGGATAGTAAGTATTACTTTTTTTTGGATGGGGGGAGAAAAAAAAATTGGGATCTGAAAGATATCATCTCTCTATCTTACTAGAACAAAGCTTTTTATCAAAGAAAAACCAAAGCTTGATCAACCTGCATTTTCTGGATTCTGACAAGCAGCTACTTGTAGCAGATTAATGCTGTATTAACTTCATTGTTTTTGCCACCTCCTGGTACTTTAGGGGACAATGTGGTACATTAGCAGAATATTAATGGATACCGGGAGCTCATGTTCTTCTTCCCATTTTCCTGCCTCAGACTCCTCTTCCACCAAGTACACACACTGTCGCTATTGTATATAATTTCGATTGAAATCACATTAGAGAATATTCCAAAAGGTAACTGCTATGAAAAGCAAAGCTACAAAGCCATCCCAGACAGAATGTAGTGACAGTAGCAGAGTTGTACATCACAGGGATATTCACCTGCAGTCAGGTAATGGCAGGTTCAAGAATTTTTAAGCCATTACTTATACATATATAAATTAAAAGACACTAGAGAAAAGGTGGCAGATCTAAAAAATCACCTATTCCATCATATTTTTCAACCAAAACAAACTTAATGAGGATAATGAGACTCAAATTCAAATTGTAATAATGATTGGCATATAGCAATGAGTAGGTTTGCTAACTCTGGATTTAGGTTTTTCTGGGCTAAAATCTTGTTCTTGGGTGCATTCTCTCTGTGTCTCAGTTTTTTTACTTGAAAATAAGGATGCCAAAGAATATAAAACAAGGTGTACACAGGGAACTTGTGATAATCTGACACCACAGTAGGATAGCAAATATGTACACACCTCTGTACTCCATGTGTGTGTATGTGTGTGTGTGTGTGTGTGT
Source organism: Varecia variegata (assembly GCA_028533085.1). Taxonomy (NCBI): domain Eukaryota; kingdom Metazoa; phylum Chordata; class Mammalia; order Primates; family Lemuridae; genus Varecia; species Varecia variegata. Next base: position 32,837,504 of record CM052438.1, on the reverse strand, counting down.
GTATGAGTGTGTGTGTAGGGGTGCTGGGACTGAGGAGGTGGCAGGCATGTGATCCTGAAGATGTTGTATTCAATACTTTGGACTTAGAAATGATCCACTACGCTATAGCACACTGCAGCATCATGAAAATATTTCAGTTGTGCCAAGTCAACCGTCCCACTCAGTCTTCAGGGTAACTGAGTGGGACCTAGAAGAGCCACACACCCATTGCAGATCACTTCCAGCTGCAAGCGTATTTGTCCTTTGACCACAGTGAGCAATATGAATATTAGAGTTTTCTGTTAGTGCTTTGATGTAAAGTTTGGGAAGCACTGTTACAGGCGTTAAGGACCCAGGAAAGACTTTACAAAAGAATAGCATATTCAAAGACGCTTTTGTGACACGATGTATCTAAAATGCTTACTTAGCACAGTGCATGGCTTCTTGTAATTAAGGTATGTGTCTAGCTATATGTGAGTTCCTTGGGAGAATATATATCTTGAAAGGTATTTTCCATGAATTTATTAATAGAGTTAAAATCAAACTGCATTTGTTAATTACAAGAGATTAGCACACATAATAGATTATATGATCATTTTTACAGCGTTTTATATATGAGACATATTAATGATTTGATTTATTATGCAATGTTTAGTGTACACATAAATTCAATGAACTCTCAATAAACCCACAACTGCTCAGGTGTTCTAGGCTTTCAGTTTGGGATCCACTGCCACAAAAACTAGGGAACCTACCAAGATATAGTTAACATTCTTCTATCCCTATACCATTTCTTGGCCCTCTAATAAGAATTACAGATGTTGGGAACATAGAGACAAATCAGAAATGATCATTTTCCTTAAGAAGTTTAAATTCTAGTGCAGGGATTAGATAGATACATAAATAATTGTATGCAAAATAGAAAGTGGTAAATTCCACAAGACAGGTACAGAAACAAATTCCATAAGAATATACAGAAAGAAACGCTATAAGAGGAGGCAGAAATGAGCTTTAATTGGCAGGATCTGGAAAGGCTTCAAGGAGCATGTGTCAATTAGGGCTATGTTAGTCACTAGTAACAGAGAATCAAATGAAAAGGAGCCTAAGCCAAAAAAGGGAAAATAAAGATTTCCTTCACTGATATTTTAGGAAAGGTATAGCTTCAGGAATAGCTTGATCCAGTTGTCACACAGTTGGGACTAGTGTATCTCTCCTCCCTTTCCAGCTTTGCTTCTTCTGTGATGGCTCTATTGTCAGACAAGCACTCAGATCACTCCCATACCCTCCCAGGTTAAAGTGCAGAAGGGATAAAAAAAATTTTTTTTCCTGGTGGGTCTCCAAAAAGTGTAAGATTCCCAAGGACTTGGCCAATTTGGTCAAATGTCTACCCCTTAGTCATTCACTAAGATGGGAAAGACTGAATATCTTCCTTGCTTTAGGCTTGTTTCCACGCTATTCTCTTGAGCACATGAGCTGAGGGAGCATGGGGCATTTTTCAAACAGGAAAGTAGGAGTCTGTTTCCAGGAAAAAAAATAGCATTATTTGCAGATAGCCACTAAAAATAAAATAGTAATTTTTTAAAAAAGGTATTCATCAGGGGGTTTAACCTTTTACCTGGGCCTTGGAGAAGAGATGATTTTAGAAATCCTGAGACCAAAGGAGAGTGGAAGGAAATGAATACATAAATTATCGGCACACTGATCCTGTGTAGAATTCCTTCACTTTACATTCTGCTGATGTTCTTCGTGGACAAAGTCAAAGTCATAACCCTTTTCTGAAGGCATATTTCTACTGCCCTTAATTCCTCTACTCCCATTCTCCATTTATGTCATGAGACGCAGCAAAAAACTCTGAAATTGGGCCACCCAAAATGCCAAGGAATTCAGCGAAATTTAAAGTGAGCTCTTTAGGCTTAACTGCCTCTGTACGTTCTGTCCTATCAAGGGCCATTTTATGGAACAAGAAGATACCTGGAAATTTCATAGATCAGAAAGAAAAGGTGGATTTTGTATCATATACCTCCCTATATCCAATCTACTGCTTAATAAAGATAAAAACAATAATGATAGAGACAGCAATTATGAGTTTTTGAGTACTTAAGATGTACCAGGAATTGTGCTAAGTGCTTCACATGGATTATTTCATGAAGTCTTTATAACACTACAAGGGCCATTATTATCTCTATTTTGTGGATGGAGAAATTGAGACATGGAATGTGAAATATATTGCCTAAGGAAACACAGTTAAAGGGTGAATCTGGGATCCAAAACTGAACTCTGACCTCTGTATCTCCTCCGCTCCAATTCAGATTCTTCTCCAGTCTTAATTTCAGCACCTATATAAAGCCAGTAGCTCAAGCCAGGGACTCAGAAGGCATCTTTGACACCACCCTCTCCTTTCTTTGTACTGTGTAGAGACTGCTCTGTGTTTATCAAACCCCATTTACCCTTTCTCCTGGGCCCACGGCTGGACTACCCTCCCCAAATCCCTGGCAGTTAAAGACCATAAAACTGAATCTTGACTGATGGAATGTGGATGGAGTGATGTGGCCCTCTGCACTCCCATGTGCATGGGGACAGCTCTGAGGACTGGCAGGACTGTGCTGCAAAATGGCACGGTTCCCTAGATGACCGCCTGAGGCAAAGCCACTTTGCCAATGTACATTGGAAATACATTTCTAGCATATATTTATATATTAAACAGGAAATACATTTTTTTTAAAATACAGGGTCTAACTCTGCTGCCCAGGCTGGAGTGCAGTGGCACCATCATAGCTCACTGCAGCCTCATACTCCTGGGCTTACACGATCCTCCTGCCTCAGCCTCCTAAGGAAATACATTTCTATTATGAGAAGCTACTGAGATTTTGAGGTTCATATGTGCAGTTAACCTATCATGATTGACACACCCACCATCAAACCCATTACTAAAATCTATCTTAAATGTACCCATTCTTTTGATTCCCATGCCTTCATCCTAGTCCAAGTCACCACCATCTGTTGTCAAGATTGCAACAATAGGCATGCCACTAGTTTCTCATCACCATCCTTACATCAGCCTCATTTTCCTTATACTTTCCCAAATTAGTCTTTTTTACATAAAAATTTTATAGGGTGGTGAAACTAATCTGTATGGTACTGTTATGGTGAATACATGACATTATGTGTTTGCCGAAACCCACGGAACTGTACAACACAAAAATAAACCCTAAAGTAAACTATGGAGCTCAGTTGATAATAATGTATCACTACTGGTCTATCAATTGTAACAAATGTACCACATTAATACAAGATACTAATAATGGGAGAAACTGTGTATGGGGAAAGGGAGCAAGGGGTATAAGGAAGTTTTGCATATTTTCTGTGCAATTTTTTCTGTAAATCTAAACTATCCCTAAAAATAAAACCTATTGACTTTTAAAAATCTGATTATACCCCTCTTCTGTGTAAAATCCTTCAAGAGATTCCCATTGCTCTTAGCATAAAACGTGGTCTACATGGACCCGGTGGTCTGGCGCTTCCCGTGCCTCCAGCCTCATGTCCCACTACTTCACCCCCTTACTGTGTCTCTGATTTGGAGCCTTCCACCAGCTCCTCAAAGTGGCAAATGCTCCTCAACCAGAGCCTTGCACATGCTGTCTCCTCTGGGCATTTTGTCTCTCTTGAGTCACCGAACTCTTCCCTGTCCCCTCAAACTTCAGCTTTCACATCCAATGAAACCTTTTCCAGAGAGGTATTTTCTCACCATTCAATAAATCAGGTCACCCCACAGCCCCATTATTTTCTCTCATAACTCTCCACTCCATGACACCGCAGTATTTATAGTGGTTTACAAAATGAGAAATAATGCCTGTTTGCTTCCCTTTGCAAAACTAGGCACCTAATGTGGGTGTTGGAATATAGCAACTGCATAAGGAAAGAAAAAAACAAAACAAGGACAAAACTTACATAGTGCTCACAATGTACCGAGCACAGTTTCAGTCATCTTACCTACATGAACTCATTAAATTCTCCTAGCAAACTCTAGGTATCATTATCATGTCCATTGACAGATGTGTAAACTGAAGCCAGAGAGGTTAAGTCACCTGCCAAAGGCTTCACAGCTGGTAGAGCTGGGATTGGGTTCCAATAAGCCTGGCTGCAGTGTCTATGCTGTTAACCGCAATGCCTTGCTACCCTTGTTGAATGAATGAATTAATAAATGAATGAACCAATGAACTGAGTTGTGTCTGACATGAGCCCATGTTCCTCACCTCTCATTATACTGCTCTCCCTGTTCCCTGAAGTTCACCGGAATGTTCATGAGCATTTCTCCTTTTTTTTTCTGCTCTTGTGTATTAGTTTATCTTCTGAGTCCAAAGCTGAGGTCTTCTCATTATTACTTCAAATCTCTTCTTATCTTCCTTTCTGTTTTTTTCCCCTCCAAAGGTCAGGTGCTTTTTAAGTCTTTTGGTTAAGTGCTAATAAAGATATTGCCTTTCTGTGAGCAAAGAGTCCTGGGCAAATGGTATTCTGAATTTAGAGGAGATTGATTAACTTTAGGAAGTAAAGAAATATACATTGATATGGTCCATATTTAGCTGCATTTTTCAGTGGACTATTACTTGAAGATCAGGTTGGATCCATGAGAAAAAAAAAACCCTCTAGAAAACAGCATAAAATGCCTTATGGCATTTTAAACCAATGAATGCATTTCTCATTTATTAGCTTTGGGACTTTCTGCTCGTATTCTGTACTTGATGATATAGGAATTAAAACAGAAAGGCAAAAAGAGAGAGCAGGAATAAATCAAGAAAAAAAATAAAGATTTGTACAGTACTACTGCAAAGGCTCATTTTTAAATTTAGTTGTAGAAACACAGGCAATAGCATTCAAAGAGGTATCAACTGACTCGGAATAATATGATCCATGGGCTTAACTAAGAACTTTGCCACAGGGAAGCTATACACATAAGTGGTTGCTGTATAGCCATGATTTGAATTGCTGGTCCCCTCTAGGGGCCCAAATGATTTAAAAGAGAAAATGCAGTTGCTTTCCACCAGTTTACAGTGTAGAAGCAATTGGTTCTTTAAAAGATATATCTAAATAAAATGTCAAAATGATACATGCTTTTAAAGGGATGTTTGTAGAATGTTCAACACAGCTACGACTCTTTCTGGCACAATTCAATAGCAGTTCTCAATTTTCTTTGAAGGGAAATACGCAGAATGTAAAGAAACCTACACTCTACAGAAATTATAAGTGCAGTTGTCAGATCGAGGTAATATTTTTAGTTATGGTTTTAGTAGTTAGATTTTTATGGTGAATTATTTTTCTGGTTAATTTATTGCACTTATATTAACATTAATATATAGACTTATTGTCTGGGTATTTATATAAATTATAGAATGGGGGTCGTTAGGGGAGGACAGAAAGAAAGCAAAATAGGAGCTTTGAACTGTAGCTTTGCTACTAGCCAATGAGCTGTTTGAGCTTAGATAAGTGACTTAATTTTTCTAGCTCTCATTTTTATAATTTATAAAATAATCAAAACTAATTGTTGTAGGGTTTTGATGAAATAGTATACATATAGTATACCAGCTGTGAAACCTTGAGGAAATTACGTTTTTCATTTATTTATTTTTGACAAATATTTACTGAATGTTTACCATGTGCTAGGTCTGTGCTCAGCACCAGGGATACAGTAGTGTATGTGTACACATGTATATGCAATACATGCTGGTGTCTACAAAGAAAAACATGGTAGGTCCTCCTGTGGTATTTAGAGTCTACTAAATGTGACAAACGTTATTTTTTTTATTTCAAATATGATGGGGTACAAACATTTTGGTTACACGATTTGCTTTTGTGCAGTTTGAGTCAAAGTTATATGTGTACCCATCAACCAGATAGCATGCATTGTACCCATCAGGTGTGAATTTACCCTTCCCCTCCTCCCCCCTCCCTCCTGCTTAGTTTTCTTTGAGTTTTATTACTATATGTACACTTGGGTGTTGATCGATTAGTTCCAATTTAAGAGTGAGTACATATGTTATTTGTTTTTCAACTCTTGCAATACTTCGCCTAGAAGAATGGTTTCCAGTTCCATCCAGGTTGTTACAAAAGGTATTAGTTCCCCATTTTTTATGGCTGAGTAGTACTCCATAATATACATAATGTACCACATTTTATTAATCCACTCATGTATTGATGGGCACTTGGGTTGATTCCACATCTTTGTAGTTCTGAATTGTGTTGCAATAAACATTTGAGTGAACGTGTCTTTTTGATAAAATCATTTTTTTTCCTTTTGGTAAATAACCAATAGTGGGATTGCTGGATCAATCTTTGGTCTACTTTTAGTTCTTTGTGGTATCTCCATACTATTTTCCATAGAGGTTATACTTGTTTGTAGTCCCACAAACAGTGTATAAGTGTTTCCTTCTCTCCACATCCATGCCAGCATCTGTTGTCTTGGGACTTTTTGATAAAAGCCATCCTCACTGCAGTTAGGTGATATCCCATTGTGGTTTTGATGTAATTACATCCTGAGCTCAGGACTTGGCAGGAAAGGGGCATGGTTCTCTAAAGCATGAACAAAGGAACTGACTGATACTGGGAAGGTAGGGAAAGCTTCCTTAAGAGATATCCTTTAGCTGAGATCTAAAAGGAGAAATAGGAGGTAACAAAGGAAAAGAGAGACCAGTAGTTAAGACTGAGGAGACAGCATGTGCAAACACCCTGGGGCCAGGACAATAGTGACTTTGATAAACTGAAAGAAGGCCAGGGTTGCTGGAAGAAGAGTGTGAACTAGACTAAGTTTCTAGAGGAAAGCAAGGCAGGAATAAACAGAGCCTCATAGGCAACCTTCAGAGTTCTGTTGTTCATTCCAGTAACAATAGGAACCTCAATTCCTTACTTAAAAATCTTAACAGAGTACACATGTAAATCATACAACACTAAGTAAGAATACAGTAGGCATACAATAAATAATTCTCTCAGCCTATGTTCTGAACTATAAAAGTCTTTTGCTATTAGTCCCATTTTTATGCATGTTTACAAAGCCTGACCTATTTTCTCATAAAGCATTTCTCTTCTCTATAGCTGCAATTAATAGCAAATAGCATACTAGTACTAGTATGATAATATTTAATATTAGTATTCTATGGACTACTTGCCAAAAAAAAAATAAAAAACGCTACACTTTTCACTATGTCTTCATGGAATTACTTTTTTTTTTAATTTATTATAGCTTGTTATGGGGGTACAACAGTTCTGGTTAAATATATTGCCCATGCCCCTCCCAACCCCCCGAGACTGAGCTTCAAGAGTGTCCATTCCCCAGACAGTGCACATCGCACTCATCATGTAGGTATACACCCATCCTCTCCCCCACTCCCATCCCCCCGAGTCTAATCTTTAAGCGTGTCCATTCCCCAGACAGTGCGCATCACACTCATCATGTAGATATACAGCCATCCCCTTCCCCCACTTCTGTCCGATACCCAATTGGTGTCATTCCCAAATGTGCACCCAGGTGTTGATCAGGGAAACCAATTTTCTGGTGAGTACATGTGGTGCTTATTTTTCCCTTCTTGGGATACTTCGCTTAATAGAATGGGTTCCAACTCTCTCCAGGAGAACCAAAGAGATGTCGTATCATCGTTATTTCTTATAGCTGAGTAATACTCCATGGTATACAGATACCACAGGAATTACTTTTTATTAAAATATAATACACATATAGAAACATGCACAAATCATAGGTGGACAGCTTGATGAACCTTCACAAAATGAACACACACGTGCAACCAACACTCCAATTAAGAAACAGAATATGACTAGCACCCTACAGCCCTCCTCACACCCTCCTTCCCTCCTTCCCAGTGGTATTCATGCTGGTTCCTACTATCATTGATTCATGCCTTTTTAGGAACTGTATGAGTGGACTCGTATGATACGTATTCTTTTTGATAAAACTTCTTTTTCTCATCAGACCATTTGAGAGATTTTTCTAGATTGTTGTATGTGGCAGTAATTTATTCATTTTTCATTATTGTATAGTATTCCACTGTGAATAATACATAAAATCTATTTATCTGTTCTAATGCGGATAAACACCCAGGAGCATGCAATAAATATTTTCAAATGGGCAAATGAATAAATTTCTCCACAACTCTCTTTCCTTATCTGTAAAAAACCAAAATTTACTTTATAAGATTATTGTGAGGATTAAATGGAACAAAGTATTAAAAATGCCTGTCAGTTTTATATAGTAAGTGTTCATAAGTGGGATATACTTAAAATGACTTCGGAAATCCTTTTCTAAAAGATTTAGACTATGGAAAAATGCCCCTAATTAAAAGTGGTTAAAATAAAGTTCTATAATTATGAAGGTATCAAACTAAAATTAATATTTGCTGTCTGTCACAACTTGTACTTTGGAAGCTGATTTGGCCCATCCAAATACTATGCACTTGATAAACAATGAAGTCAAGCTTTAGATGCCTGAGCACTCTAATTGTCTTGGGCCCTTCCTGCTCTTCTGTTGAATTTGCACCTGTCCTATCCTGTTCTACCTGGTTCTTGACCCTTGGTATTGTCTCTTCATTTCTGTACCATCTTTGCTCTTTGGTGCCAACCCAGCTTGATTTTTAAAAATTTAAAATATTTCTAAAAACTGCCTCTTTATGTCTAAGATTATTATTTACTCTCCAAGTTCCTACTACTCTTGGTCACCACATCCGAAATTCTGAAGAGGGTTCAAATAGTAAGGTTGAGCACATATGGGGCACTCAATATACAGATATTGATTGGCATATTGCCTGCAGATTTGAATCTGTAGAAACCTAATAATAAATTAACGTGACAAAGTCATTGAAATGGCCCTTAGGAAACTGTTTGCTTGGTGTGTCATTGATTTTAGAGAGAAATTATAGTACCCCCAGGGTAGCTGTGAAGAGCTAATTCACACAGTGCTGTCACATTTCCCTGACTCCTCTGTTCATGGACCATATTCAATCAAAATTCTTATTGCAGCATATGTGGATGCCAACAAGATCTCCGAGTCTGGCACAGAGTTTTCCTGAGAAAACAGTGAATCCAACTACCTGATTACTATCTCTACTTAAATGTTGTGTAAATAGTTGAAACTTAACATGTCCAAAGTACAACACATTATCATGTCCTTTATAATTTCTAACCATTTCTCCTATATTCCCTAATTCCATAATGTCATGATCCATTCTGTTTCTCTAGTCATAAATTTGGGCATTGTCTTTGACATCTCCCCTGACTCACCCATCACATCCAATCAATCACCAACACCTGTCTATTCTGTCAACTAAATAAACTCTAAATCCACCTACTTCAGTCCATTCCCACTCAGTTTTCCTGGAATGCATAATTTCTGGTCCATAATAACATGTAAAACTTCCAGTTAATTTTTCAGTTTTTCTTTTTCATTGACCTCTCTGGCTTTACTCATTTGTTCTCCACCCTGCAACCAAAGAGATCTTTTTAGATTTCATACTTGATCATGTCAGTCCCCTGCTTAAAATCCTGGCATCGTTCCTTCTCATCATTTGGATGGATTCGCGCTATTTAGCATAGAGGGTAAGTTACTTCATGATTTTGTCCCTGGGGCTTCACCACATGTAAAGTTCTCCACTCCAGCCATCCTATAACATTTGAAGTTCCAGGAACATGCTGTTGTAACATTCATCTCTGGACATTTACATGTACTCTGACCTATACGTGGAACATTTTTCCTCCCACTGGTCATCTCTCCACACTAGGTCCTAGTTATCTTCAGGTTTCTACTTCAGTATCAGCTCCTCTTGGAGGGGCTGGGAATCCTTCTATTTCTCCAGTAGTTTATACTCACTTCTTGAAACCAGTTGTTGACCTTGTTGAAAGTGCTTGTTTACCTGTTTAGATCCTTCTCTAGACTGCAAACTGGTTAAAAGCAGAAGTAGTCTCTCTTGTTTTTATTTTATCACCAGCATCCAGTAAAACACATGGCATAGACTACTAGCTCAAAACACATATGTTGAATAAATCAGTAAATCCATTAAAAGTTAGCCAAAGATGTGCTTATAAGAAAGCATCCAACAGCTGCCATTTTACTTTAAGATGGCAGTGTGCTAGATGTCAAACCAAAAGTATCTCTGTGTATTTTTATTTTATTTTATTTTATTTTTTTTATTTTTTATTTTTTATTTCAGCTTATTATGGGGGTACAAAAGTTCTGCATAGATATATTGCCCATGTCCCTCCCAATCCCCCGAGTCCGAGCCTCAAGCGTGTCCATTCCCCAGACAGT
>CM052438.1:32808042-32826722 GCA_028533085.1 Varecia variegata | reverse complement strand
GCCGCTTCCCTGTGGGGCTGAGCCCACCTCACTCGCTGGTGAGGCGGGTACTGCTGTCCCACGTTTCGCTTTCTTTTGTCTGTCCCGCACTCTCCAGATTTTCGCGAGCTTAGTTCCCCTTCACCTCTGATTTTTCTTGCTATTCCGTGTCCCCCGCTGATTCACCGTGAATTCACACAGCTATTCTTGTGGGGGAGCAGCCCTCCAGCTTCGTGGCATACGGAGATCCGCTCCTTCCTCTCTGGGAGCACGAAACAAGGAGGTCACTACCACTCCGCCATCTTCTCTCCTCCTTCTCTGTGTATTTTTAAAACATAGACTTGTCCAAAGTTGTCCTGGGAGAGATAATTAATTCAGTAAATGGTAAATACTAATAAAGTTTGTTGACATAAATATCATACTCCAGGCAAGCCCTCATATACAGAGATGACATGACTGATCCAATATTATTTATTCCATAGACATTTACTATTTTTAGCAAAAATACAAAGACCTTAAAATTTGAGTTCATTTTCCTCTTGTTGGTATGCAGCACTAATTTATATATATAGACATCCTTGCTCTCTCAGTGTCTGGTGGCTTATGGCTACCTAGTTTAGAGGAGAGGGTAGCTGGGAAGTAGGGAAAAAGTATTATCTTTGGAATCAAATGCCTGGATTTTGCCACTTCCTTAGCTGAAGGACTTCCTATCAACTCTAGCAACCAAAAACATCTTTTACTTATGCCTGCTTCTAATGCCATCTACTTGTCTCCACTTGCTATTACCAGCCAAACCCAGGCCACCATTATTTGTCACTTAGCCTCCTTGTTGGGCTTGGGGATTCCAGGTTTGTCATAACCCAACCCATTCTCCTTCAAATAGCCAGAGTGATCTTTTCAGAGGGCAAATTTCTTGCTGCCACCACTCTGTTGAAAATCCTTCAGTGGTTTTGCATTAGCCTCCAGAGAAAGATCAAGCTCCTTCGCATCACCTAGAAGGGTCTGCATGATTTCACTCTTGCCTACTTTTCCCCTCCAAATGACGACTACCACATTTCCTTCTGCTCTCCTTTTTTTTGCACTCAGCTACATTGGCTTTTTCATGGGTCATCAGATGGCCATGCTTGGAAGAATTAAGCCACTCCTGCTGTTTATTAATAGTGTAAATTCATTATGTGGCCTGCTGTCATTTACAAGGCAGGATATGGAGCTCCCATTGCACTATATGCTGACCCTGTATTCTAGGAAGATACTGAGTTGTAGAGTGCAGAGATCAAAGGCAGACAGGTCTGGGCTTAATTGAACAAATAAGTAGATATTTGATAACAATAATAGAAATAAGGAAAATAAACATAGTCACTATTTATTATTATTATGTAGGAACTATACTAAGTTGGTTTTCATATATTGCCTCTTTTAGGTCTTAAAACAACTGTACCACATAATTATTCCCATTTTATACATAGAAAATGAATATGTAAAGAGGTTAAGTATCTTGCTGATCTAGTAAAATAGTTAAAGTAAGGATTTAAATCCTTCAAGTAGCCAAGGTCTGATGATTCTTCAGCCAGCACTTAACTTTTGTCATCTACAGAAGATTTGCAGGCTTTGATATAATAAAGTACTTAGGTGCCTGGCACATGCTAAATTTTTATTATAAATAATTGTCCTTTCTACGGGGAACCAACTCTACTTCTTGTCTCTGTGCCTAACTACATTCTTTCCACTGTTGCAGGTGAGGCTCAGGGATAGCTTCTCTCAGTCCCTGCTGTCCCCCCTGATCGTCCTCTTTCTGAACCTGCCACTTGCTTGGCTTTTTGTTCACTCACCATGCAAGATCACAAACTCCTGGAGGGCATTGGCTGCTTTCCATGTTTTTCTGGCATCCCTCTCAGTACCTTGCATGATGCAGTGCAGTTGCCGACCACTCAATATGCTTGTTGAATGAATGCATTAAGCCTCAGAAGGATCAATCCTCTGACCTTGAACTCATTAGTTCTATGTTCTTAACAGTTGAGCTAGTTGAGCTAATGAGAGTTTTTTTTTTTTTTCTTTTTAAGAAAGGCGAGCTTTGTGAGCTCCATACATTGGATGTCTTCATGGTTCTTAACTAGAGGAGATGTTTTTTCCCCAGGAGACATTTGAAGACATCTGGAGAAATTTTTAGTAGTCACATAGAGGCAGGGTTGCTACTAGCATCTAGTACGTAGAAGACAGAGATGCTGGTAAACAACCTACAAAGCACAGGACAGCCTCCTCCAACAAAGGATTATCTGGCCTATGATACCAATAGCATTGAGATTGAGAAACCCTGGGTAAGACCATGTTATAAAAATAGATTGTAAAATTTACATAAGTTTATCACATAGTTTACACATATGTACTATGCATCTATGTTGCAAATGAGTTATATTGTGTATAAATGAATGAAGAAAAAAATATAACCTCTAACTGCTAAATATTTTTTGAATCAAAAATTTTAATAATACTGGAAAAACTCATGTATAGTTAAACTTCACTAATTCAGAAGAACTTGAGGTTCAGAAAGACACTTCTTACTGATTTATATAATATGAGCATCCAGATTTATTATTTGACATAACATACAATAATTAAATGTGGCAACTAACAAAATAGTGCTCATAAAGAGATTTTTCAAATAGCTTTCATGAATTGATAAAAATCATCTGTAACTTACATGCATTTATAGTCAAAGAAGTAATCACAAAGAGATTTTTTAAATATTTTGAAAATTAACATTTCCCTCTCTCTGTTACAATCCCAGCTAAGAATTGCAACCCATGTATTGAAGAGCATAAATTCCAAATTAGCAACATCCAAATTAACAAGTTATTTCATGATACACACACACACACACACACACACACACACAATCAGAACAGCCAGATCTTTGGACAGAAGCTAGAAACAGGGTTATTAATAATGCAAAAAAAATGGCTATAAGGAAAGCAAAAGATTACAAAATCAGAGATTTTATTTGCGGTTAAACTTATGTAACCATAATGAAAAAAGTTTTTATATCAATTATCTTAATATTTAAATTTTAAAATAAAGGTCAGAATAGATGAAGGACCATCAAGTTTCTCAATACCAGAAAGATAGTTTTTCATGTTAAAAAGCATGTCTTCCTTAGGTCATTTACACAAAGAGATTCCAAGGGGGAATTGGAAACACTGTTAGACACCAGAAACATTTGCACATTCAGCCTTCAGTTTTCTCTTTAACCACATTGCCTCTAAAAGTATGTGGGAAATCTATAAAAATCCTGAAGGATGGATAAAGTTGTGAAACTTCTGACAAAGATGAGAAGACTGTTATAAAAAAGACATCTTGTAAAATAATGAGTTATAACCAAGAATTTTTCCAATTTTGAATTTCTTAAGACCAGGGATAACTTGATGAAATTAAAATAATATTTTCAGGCAAGCAGATAAACTTGTAAAGTGGCTCTTACATTTCTCTTAGAGAACGTACTACAGAAAGATATAATTGTGGCAGTTTGGATCAAAAGTGAAATTAAACACATGAATGAATATTACTGGTGTAGCTAACTCAAAGAAAGCAGATATCGACATGATTAAGTGGGTTATCTCTGTGGTTAGGAAGAGAAGGCTAAGATTTAAAAAAGCCATTGATTTGTCAGGCTTGATCACTGATGACTACGTTGTTCCAAAAATTCAACCACTTCAAGTACAATGAGATTTTTTAATAATATTACTTGAAATACCTGAGCTTGTTGAAAGTGAGATTAATTCTGATAGTATCAATAGCGTTTTTGCAATGTCAAAATAATTTTTCAACAGATTATTATGAGAGACATCCTGGTGCAGTCCAGTGAGTCCTGGATTAAGAGTAGGGATCAGACACCCTGTGTGCTAGTCAGCCCTGCCACTCGCAAACGCTGTGACCTTGGACGAGTCTCGTAACCTTTATGAGCAGCAGGATGGGAATGATAACCGTCACTCAATTCTGAGTTTTGTTGACTGAGACCATGTTCAAATTCTAGGATCAGGAAAATCAAGAACAGTTGATAATGAGGAGTTGACAGGAAAACAAAGACAAGCTTGATGGTGGAGGTGACGTGTATTTGCTTTGGAGGAGAGTGCATCCAAGCTGAGTCTTATTTCCTCATTCAACATAACTGTGGAACTTGATTGGATACACTGCTTTTATTATTGAGGGGATGGAGGTTAGATGCCTACTGTGTGGAAGAGAATGCATACTAGACCTCAGTACAGTACCTGACAGAGTAAATAAATGGTGACCCATATAGGTGTAGGGTTTGCCTGCACTCTCCATCGGCAGGGCAGATCTTTGAGTACAGTGGCTACTAGCCACATGTATGCGTGCACATGGTTGTGTGGAGGAGAGAGAAGAACTAGATCCTTTAATTTGGAATATCTTATCTTTCAGTTATTTAATGACTATATTCCATTCTAAAACTTCCTCTCATTACAAACCCCTTCCCACCATAAAAATAATGCTAATTACCATTATATGTTGGTCACTATCCATATACAAACTTCCTTTAATATTCATAACAATTTCATAAGGTTTAATACTATTACTTGCATTTACAAGTGAGCAAATATTCATTCAGACAGGTAAAGTGATTTGACAAAGTCCCCACAACTGCTAAGTAAAGGAAGCAGGCATCAGCCCTAGGTTTGCCTGGATCAAAATCTGAATTTGCCTGTCATTCTTTCCATGGGGCCACGTGGCCTTCTTGTATAAAACTGGAGAAGCACTCCACGCCCAGGATGGGCTCCAGGCCTGCCATTGTTTCTAATGGTGAATTATGGTCCAGGTTGCCTTGTAAGCCCAGCTTTTCAGAACACCAACTTGGCAACCACCAAGCTGGAGTGATTTATTGAAATGTATCAGTTCTTGTGTGGATGCGCTTAAGTGCATCCTCAGTGTACCTTGGAGTAAATATATTGTGGATGAAGAACTGCCATGGCAACCACCCATGGAGTTGTTTATGCCCTGGAGCAGCAGAGCATGGCCCCCCAGAGAGCTTTTCATCCTGCTAAAGTTTGCTGTGGGTGGGAGAGGTTGGGGATGGGGGTGGGGAGGATGAGCATTAACCTATCACCATGGAGATGGGGATGCTGATAAAGGACAGTCATTTTAAGGAAGAAGCATCTGGGATAGCAAGTCCTGCAGTCCTCAGAGGGCCCTAGTAGAGGTGGCCTTTTTCAATGGGCCCATAAATAATTTACAACCCATCTCCAGAATTTCTCTCCATGACTTTTTCCTTCAAATACCCCACTTTTCAGGCAGTACCCAAGTTCCAGTTCCAAACATATTCTAATTCTTAAAGCATTTTCACCTAAATAAGCTCTTTGGTTGAAATCAGATAACGATGTGCCTCATCTACATTCAATAGCAGGGGTGGACATTTTGTGGACTTATTTTTGCATTCGAATTCCCTTTGAATAGCAGTTTATGGTTCTTTGAATAAAAGCTTTGCCAGAGAGCCTCTATTTTCAGCTGTATTTAACTAAATTTTTGAGAATAGGTCTTCCCATCTACCTTGAAACACAGCTGTGTTGTACAGATTAAAAGTGAAGGAGATAGGTAACCAGAATGTGTTGAAGAACTTTTCTTAAAAAAATAGATTTTACTTATATGTTCTCATAAGAAGACAATACTTACCTCATAGGGCTTTACCAAGGATTAAATGGTGATACAAATGTGGCAAATTCTAAAGTCCATAGGGACCAAGATTGTGAACATGAACAAAATGAGCTACATGGCATACAACAGGGCAGAGTAGGGCCTGGAGCAAACTGTAGAGCGTGTCTAACCTAACATAGGCATGCACTACTCAGCTTTGCCTTTAAAAAAAAAAAAAAAAAAAAAAGAAACAGGGAAAGAAAATAAATGGCAAAATCCCCCCATTTTTACATGATGACAACTAATATAAAAATGAAACATTTAGTGGATAAAAAAATATGCAATATGCAAAAAAAAACATGTCACACACTGCTAGTTTGAGGCTTCAAATGATGCTAATGTGTTGAAAGCTTAGCAGTGCCTAGCACCTAGTAAGCTCTCAATAAAGGTTAGCTGTTTTTATTTTTTTTACTTAGAGAGATGCTGAGAGACCTGTACTTTTTTTTTTTTTCTTATTTATGGAGGAGAAGCTAAGGCTCAAAGAGCTGAGCTAGCATATGACAGAGCCAGACCTAAGTCTTTCTGATCCCAAGCCTCAGCTACCCGACAGTGGGTGGTAGGGGTTTTCATTGACAGTTTAGGCTTTTTAATGCTAACCTGCCTTCCATAATTAAAAAAAAAAAAAAAATTACCTTTGCTGCTTTTGCCACTCTTGCACTACATGTTTGTATTAAATTCAGAGAATTAATAGGTACAAGCTTCAAGTGTCTTATTTATTGATTATTAAAGGCAGATGACTCATATGTAGAAGTTGACATTGAAAAAAAAAAAAAAAAAGACCCAGAGGAGTACTCTGCATTTACTACTTTTAGGCTGAACTACATGCATTGTGACAGCTGCAGGGTTTGAATTCATAGTTGTAACACTGCTTTCCTATCTTCAGAGAAAATAAGTTTCAAAAGATCCTTTGTGTCCTCAGTCTAAATGCTGGGTTCCCTAATGCTTTGTTACTTTCAAGATAAAAAGATTTCAAACAGACAAAAGCTTCTTCCATTCTTGGCTTTGCTTACAAAGCAAGAACTATGAAGGTAATATTTCATGATTTTGCACCTTCATTTTCAAGGTCCAAACGTGTCCACATTCTAGTAAGGAGAACAAAGAAGCAAATCAAGGTCAGTTAAGAGATGTGAGCTAATGACTCAGGAAGTAGAACAGGTCAGTGAATGGAAAGGTGAGCTCTTGACCCAGGAAGTAGAACAAGGTCAGTGAGTGGAAAGGTGAGCTCTTGATCCAGGAAGTTAAAGTAGGTCAGTAAAACAAACTTGAAAACTATGACTCAGGAGGTAGAGGGTGGTCAGTGAGCAGAAAGGTGAGCTTGTGACCCAGGAAGTAAAATAAGGTCAGCAAGAGAAAGAAAAACTGAATTAGTTAGAAAGTAGCTCTTGGAAGTCAGGAATAAGGTTTACTTTATTTTTGTCTTTATACCAAGCAAGGTCAGTAATACCAGTGCATTATTTTAAGAAGAATGAATGATTCCTTTCAAATTAGGTTCTTTGCCTCTTTCCAGTTGTAAGGCTTTGGGGATTTCCTGAACCTCTTTTTGCCTTAGTTTCCTATTTGTAAAATGGAGATAATAATATTGTGTGCCTCCTATGTTGTTGTGAGAATTAAACAATGTATGTGAGTGCTTAGGATTATGCTTAATATATAGTAAGTATTCATTAAATACCTTTTGTTATTATTATTCTTTTTTAAATGCTTCAAATTGCTTTCTACTTCTTAATGAGTATATGCTCTCACCTACTGGTATGTCCCTCACTTATCTACTGGCTTCTTTATTGCACAGAAGTATCTAGTAGTTATTAATTAATCATCAACAAAGGGATCCTTGGTGAGACAGATTCTCTCATGCTATGAAATACTATCGAAATCACATTTGCTAATTCAATAGCACAGAGTCCCACAGTCCCAGGACACTCTCTCAGAGTGAATCTATGATAAATAAGTTGATAACAAATGAGTTGTTTATTTCCTGGTAAAAGGAACATGGGGGAATAAGAGAGATTGGTTTTGTTTTGTAAAACAGATTGTCACACAAAGGATAGCTTTAAATCAGAAGGTCTGGGTATGGCACACATAATACCTGGGGGAAAGAGAAATCTCTGACTCCTTTTCTTAGCATCACTTGTCAGTTGAATGGAAATTTCCTCTCTATTGTGTGGACATAAGTATGATGAAAATCGTGTCTACTTGGCTTGAGGTTCTCACAAAGATGAGTTCGTGTAAGTGCTGCTTAAGTATTAATAAAAAGCACACTAGATTTCTTTCATCTATCCCTGTAGAGGTCTGCTTTTCTGCCCAATATCTCTTTTTGTTGTTTATTTCTTTCTTTCCATTGCTCATTGATGTGCATTTTAACAAAATATGTACTGCTTTATTATAAGGTGAGATTATAGGTCCTGGGTAAAGCAAAAGTCTCTATCAATATATTGTCTGTGTCCAGCTTTGATAGCTTGGTTTCCATTGATTTGATGGCTATTTAAACCACTGAGCTATTAACAAAGCAGGGACACTACACACAGTGTATCCCTAGCCCCTGCCCCAAATTTCTCTATTTCATATAAAACAGCTTTGGGAATGCTATTTCAGCAAAATAATACTATTATTCTTAGTGTATGGTGCTCTACAGTTTCAAAAGCTCTTTCCTATGCATTTTGTCATTTGATTTTCATAAGAAACCTGTGAGTCCAGCAGGGCATTATTATTCCTATTTTATATGTAAGGAAAATACACCTGAGAGAATATAATCAATTCACAGAAGGTCACAAATTGACAATGTGGGGATTTGAACTCAAGAATATATGACTCCAGCGTCCTTGCTTTATCCACTATTCTTAGGCAGGAGAAGTGATTTCTCAAAACCACCCCATTAGTTAGGGTGCCTCTTTTTCTAAAAGGGTCTGTATACCAAAAGCATGCTTAGAGGCATAATCAGAGCTATGAAATCAGTCATTTTTATCCACAGAGCTTCTGATCTTGTTCTGGTCCTTTACCTCTTTAAAATTTAATGAGAAAACCATAAAAGAGTGTGGATTCTTTCTGGGCTTCACATTTGTTAGGACAGAAAATCATCCCTAGGTCACTGATGTTGCTGGTTGCTGGCAATGTGCATAAGGAAGCGAGAAGGAGTTAGACCTGCCTTTAGATACTGGATTCACCAGTTTCTAGTTGCAATATCATGAGAAATCTCTCTAAGCCTCAAATTCCTCCTCTGGTAAATGGGAACAATAATATAATAGTAACTGTTTTTTATAGATGGCATGAAGATTGAAAAACACGTTTCCTGTAAACTGCTTAGCAAAGAACTCTGTTTCATAACAACTTAAATAAATGATAGATATGGTTACTATGACACAGACTTTGTCTTTGCTACTTGAATGTGATAATATAGGGGAAAAATTCTATTGGAAATTCCCTAAGCATATTTTGCCTTAGGGGTCTTACAGATCTTTGGTTCTCTAGACTTAAAAATGATGAGTAAAAAAAGGAAAGAATGAATAATAAGTGTTTGCTCTCATACTCCACTTTACTTTGTGCAAAAACTATCAAAACACTTAGCACATTCTTTTGAACAAATTCAGTTCAGTTCAACAAATGTTATCTGAGGACTTACTATGTGTCAGACGCTATGCTAGGCACTGGGGTGAAAGCTGGATAGGACATGGTCTTCAGCTTCAAGAAACTTATGGATGCATGGGGGTGATGGAAAACAGGTATCTTTAAACTGTGCTGCAAATGCTGTGCTGGCTATATGGCCAGAAGAGTATGCAAATTAGATAGGGCCACTTTGGTAAACCTGGGGCTTATATTGCAGTCAGAGGATTCTTGGAAGCATTTTGACACTACCAGAATATAAAGTAAAAGTCAAGAAGAGGTGAAAGGTAACTGGAGAAAATTTCTGGAGCCAGGTGGTCTTAGTCCATTCCTGCTAATATAACAAAATATATGAACTGGGTAATTTATAAGAATAGAAATTTGTTCCTTATGGTTCTAAAGGCTGGCAAGTCCAACATCAAGGTGCCAGCAGAATTGGCATCTCGATACTGTGTCCTTACATGGCTGGAGGCAGAAGAGCAAAAGATCTAGTTGGTTCCTGACAGCCCCTTTATAAGGGCACTAATCCCATTCATGACAGCTCTGTCCTCATGACTTAATCACTAGGCCTAACCCCTTAATACTACCACACTGGAGAGTTTAAGTTCCAGCATCTGAATTTTAAAAGGATACATACATTCAAACCATAGCACAGAACATGGGATGCTATTGACAAGATGTGGGCTTTCATAACTTAGTCACAAATCATAGGCTATGAGCCACGTATGGCCCATACAGATTGTTTTTGATCTTCAGGATCTTTTAAAAAATGAATTCACATAAATACAAAAAACGATTTCCCTTACAATCCCAATGACCATCCTCTGGCGAAATCACTCAACCCACATTTCCGCATAATACCAATTAACTGGAGGTAAAGTATGTCTACTTACAAAATACCAGGCACTCTAAGATTTGCCATAGTCCCTATTAGTCCCTTTTAATTACCCTACCCCACTCATTTTATTACATATTTGACACCTATAGGTATTCAAGATTGCTTTGTACTTTTTCTGTTGTCCAGCCCTTAGTAAGTATATGGAACTCCACCTACCAGAAAACTGGATATAGAATTCCTTACTGCATGGGTAAAAGCCAACAAACCAGTCCACTCCCCAGACACCAATAATCTCATCAAATCATTTCCATCTAAATCCAGCAGGTCGGAGTAAGAGTGGTAAGAAGGTAGCAGCAAATTAGTAGCAATAATGTTGGTACTATTTCTTACTTCTGCTGATAACAACATTAGCTAGTATTTAAGTGCCAGAAAATATGCTAATAAATTTACATGTATTATCTTAATCAATAGCCTTACAAAAGCAGTTATATCATTATGCCAATTTTACAGATAAGGAATATGAGATATAGAAATGTCAACAAAACTGTCAAGGTTGGACTATCTTAAACACACACTCTTAAACACTCTGTAGTACTGCATACTAGAGGGAAAATCCTCCTAAGTGGTGTTATGAATAGAAGGGGAAAGGCAGAAACAGGAAGAACTACGATGGAGTAAGTAAACTATGGTTTATAATGTTTACTGTTTTATATATTTTTATATCTTCAAAGAAAATGTCATTTTAGTCTAATTAAAACCTATTCAATGAAAACTATTGATAATTGGTCTAAGAGTTGTGCAAATCAACCTTCCACCTAGCTCAGGTGCTCAATCTAAACCTGACCACACCTTTAGCTGACAAAAAGCAGATTAATAGTAATCCACAAACTCTGAAAGATCTTCTCTTAAAAGAACAAGTAAACAGAAAGATAAATTTTAATAAATTTTGGGACAAATTACAGTATAAAAGAAAGGGTACTTTATCCTGAAAACTCAGAAGAATAAAACCTTATGAACATTTTAGAAAACAGATTTGCATTTACAAGAAAACTTTGCCTCCTTGAAACAAAGGAAGAGCACCATCGGGAAAAACTGACTGAGATAAAAGACAGTGGTATTAGATGAAAATAAATATGCAATGATGTAAAAGATGGCCAGAAAAACCTGAAAAAAGAATGCAATAGCACAATTAAAATAATTACTGAAAATAGAAAAAAAATAGAGAAAGAGTCAGGAATTCTGCTTCCTGAATGGCAGACTGTGTAATTCAGACTGAACTTGTGCTGAGAAAATCTAGAAAAAATAGGAAAATATTTAATATTTAAAAAACTAAAAAAATCAGATATTTATTTGAATGTATAGAGTTAATAAGGAGGTAAAAATCAAAAGGCCAACGTTTAGGAATATAACAAAATCTTTAGAGATAGGTTTGGCCTTTAGTGCCATTCTTCTTTCTGAAGTCCTACCAATTCATCAAAAGGCAGATTCAAGCTGAGTAGAGAATTCAACAGCATCATGGGTTTATAAAGGGAATTATCAATATTGAGTTCCCTCTCCCCCTCTGTGGATGCCTTCTAACCCTGCTCAGTTGTGACCCTCTGTACAACTATCCCCACCCCAAGCCCGCAATCTACTATCTACTTCGGTTTGTCACAACTGATGTCTTTTCAGCTACATTGTCCAGGAAAGGTAACTTAAGCTAAAGGAAAACATGAGGGAGAGGGAGAAGCTCTTTTCAGTATTCTCTGGAGAGCACATGTTTTACATATTTTTCTATTTCCTTCACTCTGTGCTGCATTCTGGATAATTTCCTTGACTTTATGTTCCAGTTGTTTGATACTTTCTTCAACTATGTCTCCCATTTTTTAAATTTGTAGTTTGCTTTGTTTGTTTTAGTTTGAATATTCTCAATAACCAGTGATGTTGAGTATAGTTTATTATTTTCCAACACTTACTGGAATTTTCTTGAATTGTTTAGTCATATCTGTTGCCCAAATTTATATTGAA
Organism: Varecia variegata; assembly: GCA_028533085.1. Lineage (NCBI taxonomy): Eukaryota > Metazoa > Chordata > Mammalia > Primates > Lemuridae > Varecia > Varecia variegata. The sequence goes on along the minus strand of CM052438.1, from coordinate 32,814,604 downwards.
TATAACAAGAATGATTGTACTCTGGTTGGTTTTATTTACTTATTTATTAATGTTTATATTTTCTAAATGTTATTTAATACTCAATTGCATTCATCATCAGAAAATAAGTTCCAAAATTAAATAACTAAAATGTAGTTCTATAATTTATTCTATTCTTTCTTTTTGACAAGAAGACAATGACAAATGTTGATAAATGAGAGAGATGGGATTTGTTCTCTTTCTCTTAACTGGATTACCCCCATAATATTCCACTTTTCTTCAAATTCTGTAACAAATTTCTATTAATGATTTTTGAATATTAATAATAATTAGAGCTTTTAAAATGTTTTACATCTAAAGGTACATGATGTTTGATTTTCATAAAGTCTTGCCAATGACATGTAGGCCTCTTTATGAGAGGTATCACATTATTTCATGGGTTCAGCTTCTTGTCCCTGGCATTCAATAGATTAGTTTTGTTTTTATTGGTTTCCTACCAACACCATCCTCAATATTTGTCATTGCACACTGTCCATAAAAGGATTAATCCTGCAGAAGGACATCACAGAGACTGAAAAACAGGGGAATGGGGAAAAACAGGGGATGGGGAAATGAGAGGGAGGCAAGACTTTGTTAGGGCTCCAGCTGAAATGATCAATATTAATCTACTTCTTTAAATTCTTACTTATCTCTCTGTCTTGTCATCTCTGCAGGTCTTTTTGCAGATTATAGCCTTATATTGATTTATAGGCAAATCAAATTTTGAAGGTAATTTTAGCCAAAAACAAAAAAGTGTTAAGCCACATGGAGACCACAAACTATGCATTATGCTGCTGAGAAGTCAAGGACAGATTATGGAAACCAAGAGATGGACAAGAGAAGGGAAAGAATTGGGCTGTGGCATTGGGCACACCTGAAGCCTAGCTCCACTAGATACTGCCTCTATTACCTGGGGGCAGTTAATCCTTCAACCATAACTTCCTCAACTACAAAATAGTGACAAAAATTAACTGATTAACTTCTTTATTAATTCAGTAAGCATTTATTGAGCACTTACTATGTATCAGTAACATGAGCTATTGAAAATATTAAATCAGAAGAAAATGGCACAACTTAAGAAGTCAATAAATACCAATTTCCTTTCCATATATAAGAAAATAGGTACAGAAAACATTGAATAATAAATTTCAGTTCCCTGATGATAACTTTAAACTGAAGTTATCCCATTATTGATCCACTAACTTGAGTTTTTACGGTGAAAAGCAGTATCTTATTACTTGGAAATTGACTTGTGAATTTAATAAGTAATAGCGTTCACAGCCCTGACAATCCCAGGAGAGAAATGTTGCAGAATGTAATTAAGATATTCTCTGTCAATTTATTTAGTGGCCATTGAGAATTAAGCACAACCTTCTAAATAAAGTCCTTTGCATAATACCTTGCATATACCAACAAACTCAGTATATAAAATTATCACCATCATCTTTCTCATTTCAAATGGAACACTTTAATCTGAGATCTGCAAATGAAAGAATCATACAATCAGTGTTTCTTCACAATAAGTTCATTCCAGATTGTGATAAGCAATAAAAATCACTCAAATTCTGATCTTTTTTCTTTGGGGTTGAGAGGCGGTAGCGGCTAAGAACAAGTCTCATTTATAATCACTGTATTTGCCATGTGTCTCCTCCAATTAAGGTATCGTTTTTGATTTTAAAATAATTGCTTTTTTTCCAAGTATAAAATTGTATCTGAATATTAACCCTATGTTTTCTCTAAACATTTGGCCTGGAAAATCAGTGATACAGCTAATTTCCAGATTTTGTGACTCTGGAAGTGGAGGCCCAAAGAGGAGACACGACTTCCCCAAGTATGCCCAGGGCATTGACAGAGCCGGAACAAGGCAGTTTGCTTTTCCCTCCGGCCAAGTGCTGCTGATTCTGTTTCTCACTCCTTCTTCCTTAGGATTGAGGGAAATGATAACAGACTCTAAAATAATGCCTATCTCAACTTCAGAAATTTTCCTCCAATAATTGAATCGGTAGGTTTGAGCCTTCTTGGGAATCATTATGTTAGACCTGAGATAGAAATAGCCTATCCCTTGGTTGAAACGTGTTACATTTAAATTGATAATGCTTTTCCCCAATGTGCAATTAGGAAAGACAAAGACCTACTTTTGTGAATGTTGTTAAGGGAAAATGGAGCAGGTGTCTCCTTTCACTTCTCTGGGCCGATCTGAAGTCTCTCTTTGTTTAGATGTCCATTGTTGTTCTTAATTGCCAGGAATAATTCTCCTGGTGGCAGCGGAGGATTGCTTTAGGTGAAAAGACAAATTCACAGGGCTGGAGAAAGGGGACACCTTGCACGTGCTGTGCCAGACACTTCCCAGACACTGCCTCCTTCAGGCTTTGCAACCACCCTGCAGGCCGGGCTTTACCATTTCTTTGTGTATTCCTTCATCCATTCATCTAATACATCATTATTTAGTGTCTACTCAGGGCTAGCACTGTGGGAGCAGTAAGGCTGAATAAAATATACACCGTCCTTGTCTTTGTGGACCTTTCTCTCTTAACAGGAGAACCAGATGATAAGTGAATAATTACATACAATTGTCACTGTCAACCCATTTTAAAGATGAGGAACCTGAGGCTCAGACGATTAAATTAACTTGCACAAACCATTCACCAATTAACCAGGAGAACTTGAGGGCCCCACAGCTTGCCCACGTTCCACCACACAGCCTCTTAGCGTTAGGTTTCCAGGGACAGTACATGGATAACGACCTCAAGGGGATACTTCCTCTCAGAACACCAGGAGGGCTAAGATTCACTAACAAAAGCAGACAAATGCAGAGGACCAACACACCGAGGTAAACACTGCCACAGGATATTTGCACGTTTTTTTTTTAATGGAACTCTGGGGCTCATGTTTGTGGGATGTAGCAAACATAGTGCACAATTTCTCAAATTGAGATAAAGTTACTTTTTCTTTGGTGAACTTAGTGGAAGCTTTTATCCAGGGAGTTTTACACATTCATTTCCCCTGATAAACTAGAAAATACATACTCTATCTTATTCCTCTTCATGTTCCTGGTAAGTAGCCTGACATAAATTGGATGCTGATTAAATACTTGCTAACAAAGAGTAAAATTAGATTATTAAAGTAATGCAGCCTTGATATAAAAATCCTAAAAATATCTCTTTTTATTGCATCCTCTAACACAGGGTTTCTCAGCCTCACCCCTGTTAACATTTCGGATGGGATAATTCTTTGTTGCGAGGGGGATGACAGGTGTTCATTGCAGGATGTCAGGCCGCACTCTAGGCCTCTATCTACTACATGCCAGTAGCAGCTCCTTCCCCCATGTTGTGACAACCAAACAATGTCTCCAGATATCTCCAAATGTCCACTAGGGCACAAAATCACCCCATTGAGAACTACTTTTCTATGATAACTTAGTGATTATCTCACCTATTATAAGTTCCCAAGTAAACTTTTAACCTCTCCACAAAATGTCCTTACTTCCTTTTCTTATTTAGTACTATCCCCGGATTCCCAGTGACTCAGACTTAAAACCTCAGAGACATCTATAACTTCTTTTTGCCTTTGTTTCCTCACATCAAATCAGTGATTAAGTCTTGAAAGCTCTACATTCAGGTAACCAGAAAAAATACAAGACACACAGTTAAATGTGAATTGCAGAGAAGCAACAAATACTATTTTTGTTTAAGAATGTCTCAAATGTTGCAGGGGCCATGCATGCTAAAAAAAAGTATGTATTGTTTATCTGAAATTCACATTTGACTATGCGTCCTGTGTTTTTATTTGTTAAATCTGATGATCCTGCTCTATGCCTAAATTGCTGCTAAAATTTGTTCAACACTTTCTTTTCTTGAAGACAGGGTCCTAACTCAGGCCTTAATTACCCTTTTCCTGGATAGTTTTAATATTGTTGGAATAGTAACATCAAATCTTGCTGCTAATCATGTGTAGGTTGAGATGGATTCGCTTTCACTACAGATTTCAGCTCATCATTATTCACCTTGTTCTCAGGTGGACCACATTGCTCATTTTGAAGATTAAAATCACCAGAACAGAACTTCTCAATCAACATACTGTGCACTCATTAGCCACATCCTTTCCAAACACTTTGTTGACATTTCAAGCTGTCTGTGCTGCATTGGTTCCATGATAGAACTCATATTCTGAAATTATATGAATTTTTGACTTATCCATAGTTTCACAAAAATTTCTCTAAAAAATGTGAAAGATAGTCACAAGCCAAAACGTGAGTTTGAAAGACTGAGGATGTACCTTCACAATAAAAATAAAACAAGAAATGTCAAAGATAAATGTCAGAGATAGCAACTGTCAAACTTAGTACTTAAGGAAATCAGACATTTCATACTTAACAACCTAATACTTTTAGCTCATACATTTATTTCTTTGCTCCATTTTGAGTTAATTTTTGTGTGAGGTAGGGGTCCAACTTCATTCTTTTGCATGTGGATATCTAATTTTCCCAGAACTGTTTATTGAGATGAATATCCTTTCTCCATTGAATAGTTTTGACACCCCTGTTGCAAATAAATTGAACATAGATAATATGAATTTATTTCTGGACTCTCAATTCCATTCCATTTTTTATATTCCTGTTTTATAGCAGACTCACAATGCCTTAATTTGCTGTTGGCTAATAGTAAGTTTTTAAAATGGAAAAGTTTAAGTCCTCCAATTATAATCTTCATTTTAAAGATTGTTAAGGCTATTGTGGGTTCCTTGAGCTTCCATATGAATTTTGGGGTCAGTTGTCAATATCTACAAAACCGATCACAAAACTCTACTCATGATGAATAATAGACTTAATTCTAAGTCATGAAAACATAAGAATTCTAGAAGAAAACATTGAAAAAACCCTTATAGACATCGGCCTAGGCAAAGAATTTATGAGGAAGACCCCAAAAGCAATCACAGCATCAACAAAAACAAATAAATCGGACCTAATCGAATTAAAAAGCTTTTGCATAACCAAAGAAACTATCACTAGAGGAAATAGACAACTTATAAAATGGGAGAAAATATTTGCATGCTATACATTTGATAAAGGGCTGATAACCAGAATCTATATAGAACTCAGGAAAATCAGCAAGAAAAAATAAAACAACCCCATTAAAAATTGGGCAAAGGACATGAATAGAAATATTTCAAAAGGAGATAAGACTAATGGCCAAGAAACATATGAAAAAATTCTCAACATCTCTAATCATCAGGGAAATGGAATTCAAAACCACAATGAGATATCACTTAACTCCAATGAGAATGGATTTTACCAAAAAGTCCCAAAACAACAAATGTTGGCATGGATGCAGAGAGATAGGAACACCGATACACTGCTGGTGGGACTGCAAACTAGTACAACCTCTATGGAAGGTAATATGGAGATACTTCAAAGAACTAAAAGTAGAACTACCACTTGATCCAGCAACTCCACTACTGGGCATCTACCCTAAGGAATAAAAGACATTCTATTAAAACAAAAACAAAAACATCTGCTCTAGAATGTTTATAGCAGCACAATTCACAATTGCAAAGATGTGGAAACAACTCAAGTGCCCATCAATACGTGAGTGGATTAATAAAATGTGGTATATGCATATCATGGAGTACTACTTAGTCACAAAAAACAATGGTGAACTAACACCTCTTGTATTATCCTGGATGGAGCTGGAGACTATTCTACTAAGTGAAGTATCACAAGAATGGAAAAATAAGCACCACATGTACAAACCATCAAATTGGTACTAATTGTTCCCTAAAATATTTTATTATAAGTTTTAAAAATTGGCACTAATCAATCAACACTTAATATGCACATATGGAAGTAACATTCATCACATGTTGGGCAGGTGGGAGGGGGAGAAGGGCATGGGTATATTCATGCCTAATGGGTGAGGTGCACACTGTCTGGGGGATAGGCATCAACGTAGCTCTGACTCAGGTGGTGCAAAGGCAATATATGTAACCTAAATGTTTGCACCCTCATAATATTCTAAAACAAACAAAAAAACAGGTAGTATTCTGATAGAAATTTATTTTTTTATTGATTTCTAATTTCATTCTATAGTTTTAAGAATGAAATTTAAACTTAATTCATTTAAAATTTATTGAAGTTTATTTTTTGGCCAGGATATGGTCTTTCCTGGAGAATGTTTCATGTGCACATGAGAAGGATGTATATTTTGATGTGGTTGCTTCACATAGTCCATAGATGTTTTTTAGGACCAGTTGGTTAATTGTATTACTTGTCTTCTGTTTCTTTGTCGGTCTTCTGCCCAGTTGTTCTATCCATTATTGACAGTGATGTATTAAAGTTTCCAAGTATTATTGTTGAATTCTTTCTTTCTTTTTTTATTTCTACCTAATTTTGTTTCATGTATTTTGGTGCTCTGTTATAAGGTGCAACAAACACTTTTTAAAAATAATTTTTGATTTTTTAAAATCTTTTTTTTTTTATTTCAGCTTATTATGGGGGTACAAAAGTTCTGGTTAAATATATTGCCCATGCCCCTCCCAGGGGGGGGGG
>CM052438.1:32690983-32807542 GCA_028533085.1 Varecia variegata | reverse complement strand
CACATCTTAGCAATTGTGAATTGTGCTGCTATAAACATTCAGGTGCAGGTGACTTTATTATAGAATGACTTTTGTTCTTCTGGGTAGATGCCCAATAATGGGATTGCTGGATCGAATGGAAGGTCTACTTGAATCTGTTTAAGGAAAAGTTTTGCTCTTTTATTTTTTTTAATTTCAGCATATTATGGGGGTACAAATGTTTTAGTTACATGATTTGCTTTTGTGCAGCTTGAGTCAAAGTTATGAGTGTGCCCAATATCAAGATAGTGTGCATTGTACCTGTTAGGTATGAATTTACCCATCCCCTTCTCTCCCCTACCCCCTGCTTGGTTTCTGTTGAGTTTTACTACTACATGTGCACATGGCTGTTGATTGATTAGTTCCAATTTAATAGTGAGTATATGTGGTATTTGTTTTACATTCTTGTGATACTTCACTTAGAAGAATGGTCTCCAGTTCCATCCAGGCTGTTACAAAAGATGTTAGTTAGTTCACCACTTTTTTATGGCTGAGTAGTGCTCTGTAGTAGACATATACCACATTTTTTTAAGCCACTCATGTATTGATGGGCACTTGGGTTGAATCCACATCTTTGGGATTATGAATTGTGCTGCAATAAATATTTGAGTGCAAGTGTCTTTTTTATAAAATGACTGTTTTTCCTTTGGGCAAATACCCAGGAATAGGATTGCTGGATCAAATAGTAGGTCTACTTTTAGTTCTTTGAGGTATCTCCATACTATTTTCCATTTAATTTTTATGGATACATAATAGTTGTACATATTTAAAAGGTACATGTGATATTTTGATACAAACATACAATGTGTAATGATCAAATCAGGGTAATTAGGATATTCACTACTTCAAACATTTATCATCTCTCTGTATTGGGAACATTCCAAATTCACTCCCGTAGTTATATTAAAATATATATCATCAATTATCATTAACTATGTTCACTCTATTGTGTTATTGAACACTAGATCTTATTCTTTCTATCTTATTATATTTTATACCCATTAACCATCTCCTCTTTATCTCCCATCCCACTACTGTTCCCAGCCTCTGGTAACCATCATTCAACTCTCTACCTCCACGATATCAATTTTTTAAACTCCCACGTATGAATGAGAACATGTGATATTTGTCTTTCTGTGACTGGCTAATTTCACTTAACAGAATGTTTTCTAGTTCCATCTATGTTGTTGCAAATAACAGGATTTCATTATTTTTTATGGCTAAATAATATTCCATTGTGTTTCTGTACCACATTTTCATTCATCCATTGATGGACTCTTAGGTTGATTCCATATTTGGCTACTGCGAATAGTGCTTAATAAACATGGGAGTACAGGTATCTCTTTGATATATAGATTTCCTTTCTTTGGCTGTATACCTAATAGTGGGATTGCTGGATCATATGGTTGTTCTATTTATAGATTTTTGAGGAACTTCCATACTGTTTTCTGTAGTGGCTGTACTAATTTACACCAAGAGTATACAAGTGTTCCCTTTTCTCTGCATCTTTTTCAGCATCTGTTATTATTTAATATTTTTCTTTTTGATAATAGCCATTTAACTGGGATGAGATATTATCTCATTGTGGTTTTGCTTGAATTTATCTGATGATCAGTTATGTTGAACATTTTTTCATATACTTGTTGGCCATTTGTATGTCTTCTTTTGAGAAATGTTTACTCAGATCTTTTTTCCACTTTTAAATCAGATTATCATTATTATTATTATTATTTGCTATTGAGTTTTTTGAGTTCCTTATATATTCTGGTTATCAATCCTTTGTCAGTTGAATAGCTTGCAAATATTTTCTCTCATCGTGTGGGTTTTATTTTCACTTTCTTGATTGTTTCCTTTGCTGTGCAGAACCTTTTCAGCTTGATGTGATCCTATTTGTCCTGTGCTTTTGGGGTCTCTCACAAGAAATTTTTGCCCAGACCAAGGTCCTGAAGCCAATATATTTTAATAAAAAAGTATAGAATAGAAAATATAAGAATGAATTTTTGCAGTAAAGTTAAGCAATATTTGAGACATTTCAGTTATGGGTGTGTGGATCTGTATACATAATATGATATAAATTGTATTTCTTATTGTGAGTTGTCATCCAAAGCATTTGAAAGCCATGATTTTGCCAAATCCCAGTCTTTTGCCTTTGGCCTGAATTAAAATCCCATCCCACTCTCTTCTTTTTCTGGCTAACTGCTACTATTTTTATCAACTTCAGTTCAGATAATACTTCCTTGAAGAACGCTTTCTTAATTCCACATGACAAGTTACTTCTGCTGCATGTTCCCATATCAGCCAGTACTTGCTGTGCTGCAGAGCTTGCTTGAATGATTTACTTCCCTCTCCATTCCTGTACCGTAAGGCTTGTGAGGGTGTGGATCATGCAAATCTTATTCATTGTTCCCTCTCTGGCAGCAAGCAGATGCTTAGCAAGTCGTCCGTGTTCAAGGAATATTTACTGTATACGCCTGAAGCACAGAACAGTGAGAAATGATACTTCCTGTATTATAAAAGGCTGGTAAATAAATATATTTATGAGAATTTACTGTGTGTTGGATACTGTGCTAATTGCTTTACGTGTGTCATTTCATTAAAACATCACAGCGATTTCATGAGTCATATACAATGGTTGTTTCCATTACACAGAGGAGATAACAGAGCCTCAAAAACAAACAAATAGCAATACGTGAGTGGATTAATAAAATGTGGTACATGTATACCATGGAGTTCTACTCAGCTACAAAAAACAATGGTGATCTAGCACCTCTTGTATTATCCTAGATAGAGCTGGAGCCCGTTCTACTAAGTGAAGTATCACAAGAATGGAAAAACAAGCACCACATGTACTCACCATCAAATTGGTATTAACTGATCAACATTTATGTGCACATATAGTAGTAACATTCATCAGGTGTCAGGCAGGTGAGAGGGGGCAGGAGAGGATGGCAATATTCACACCTAATGGGTGCAGTGTGCACTGTCTAGAGGATGGACACATTTGAAGCTCTGTCTCAGGTGGGGCAAAGACAATATATATAACCTAAACATTTGTACCCCTGTAATATGCCGAAATATAAATACACACACACACACACACACACGCACACACGCTTGAGGTTACGAAAACAAACAAACCTTACCAATGTTACACTGTACTATCCAGTAAAAAGCAAAGCAAAAGTCGGATAAGAATTCAGGGAAAAGAGTGGTGGATTGGAAAGGTCTGTGAAGTCTTGTTACAGAAGAGGAAATTCTTCTGGACCTTGAAGAATTCTGATATCAGGTGCAAGAAGGCTGAGTAGGACAAGAAGCTCATGCTTAGGGGTGGGGTGGTGGAATCAGAATTCATCTCATGGCTTGCTTTTGAAAATACTTAAAACTCTCACCCTAACATCAACATAAAAAAATAAAAATAAAAAGCTCTCTTTTAAGTTAAGCAAAGCAAAGCTGCATTAGACTCAGTTCCTTCTCACAAGACCATCAGCCACGGCAAGTAAGGCAGGCACCTGGAATGACAAATTAGGATATCTATCTGGTAAGGGTCCCTTGCAAAGAAAGGACTAAATTCCCCTCTGGGTGTTAGTGTTAAGGAAATGTGAAGGCATTGCACCATCTAGCGGTTATCTTTGCTTTGTCTGTTGGTTATTATTGATGTTACATGATACAGTGATGATTCTATTAATAGTTTGCTGAAGGACAGGATAAATTGCTGTCCTTCAAGATTCTCAAGGACTGAGGTGTGTTGATAAAACAGACAAATGAATTACGACTTTCAGGCACTATAGTGGATACAGGTGTCTTGAAAGATCTTTACTGCTTTACTGCTACCAACACAAGGAAAATCTTGGGTAGATTTCACAAGAAAATTATTGGAAACGGTGCTGACCTCAACTTCAAAAGAGAGAACATTTTCATGAGTTAAAACAAAAAATAGATCTCAAAAGCCAGAGTTGTGAGCCATAGCTCAAGTCAGAATTGCTCAGATTATGGGAACAAGTTCAATCATCTGTGCCATTTCTGGGTCAGTTTTGATTAATTGATTTTTATCCTCGTTATGGTTTGTATTTTGCTGCTTTTGATGTACCCGATAAATGATTTTTTGATTGGCTGTCAAACCTTGCGAATTTTAACTTACCAGGTACTGCTATGGTCTGAACATTTGTGTCCCCCACCGTCCCAATTCATGTATAGAAACCTAATCCCCAATGCGATGGTATTAGAGGGTGGGGTTTGGGGAGGTAATTGGATTATGAAGGAAGAGCCCTCATGGATTACATTAGTGACCTTATAAAAGAGGCCCCAGAGAGCTACCTTTCCCTTCCACCATGTGAGGCCACACAGTGAAAAAGCACCACCATTTCTAAGAACCAGGAAGTGCTTGTTCACTTGCCACAAAATCTGCCAGCACCTTGATCTTGGACTTCCCAGCCCCCAAAACTGTGAGAAATAAATTTCTGTTGTTTATAAGCCATCCAGTTGATAGTATTTTGTTACAGCAGTCAAACACACTAAAACAGGTACTGATATATTTATTTGTATTCTTATCAACATATATATTTTTTGAGACAAGGTCTCACTCTATCACCCACGTTGGGGTACAGTATTATGATCATAGCTCACACCGCAGCCTTGAACTCCAGGTCTCAAGCAATCTACCTGCCTCAGCCTCCCAAGTAGCTGAGACTACAGGTGCATACCACCACGCATAGGTAATTTTTAAAATTTTTTTTAGAGATAAGGTCTCACTATGTTGCCCAGGCTGGTCTTGAACTCCTGGCTTCAAGCAATCCTCCCACCTTGTCCTCCCAAAGTGCTAACTATGGTTGTGGATTTGAGCCACTGTGCCTGGCCTATATTATCAAAAAATATTCTTGAACTTTGTTCTAAGACCCAGTTAATATCTTGGAAATAGCTTGATCCTTTTGGGTTTTGCTTTTAAATTTATTAAGAATATACCAAAGCCATGTTTAGTTTAGGGTAGGGGCTATTATTTGTACTGCCTACAAGCCAAGAATGGCTTTTATATTTTTAAATTGTTGTAAAATAAAAAAAAAAGAATATGCAACAGAGACTATTGTGGCTTCAAAGCCTAAAATACTATGTTGACTACCTGTCCCTTTATGGAAGAAGTTTGCTAGGATTAATTTTTCCCCAGCACTAAGTCAAGACCCTCTGTATTCTAATTGATGCCCTACATATTATGAGGCTTTTCACTCTGGCTCTTACAGCTTCTAGTTGGATGTGTTTGTTATATGTCACATCCACTGGACTGCCATTAGCCAAAGCAAATCCCATAGCCATATTTGACAATGGGATGAAGAAGTGAGCTTCCTCTACCAGGAAACACTTTAAGTTACATGCCAACAGGCAGGGGTCTACAATCACATTACTGAAAGAAAGAGTGCATAATTTCAAATCAAATCTATTGTATCTATCCAGATTAAACAGATTCCTCTAATGCAATATTTTGAGCCTGTAGTATGTGATTGCAGAGTTTCTTGTTATGATGTTCATGAGTTTGCAAAGTTTTTTATTTTAATTTGTGTTTATATTTCAGTGAGATTGTAATAATTCTATGTAAATGTATTTAAAAATCTTAGTGAAAATCTTTAGCTATTACCAGGAGAGTTATAGTCTACATTCATGCTTCCATAATTTCAATAAGAAGAGGCGGAGGCAGAAAACAAACAAACAAACGTATTTGGGCACCTATGATCTTCCAAGCACTGTGTTGAACTTTTATATTTGTTCCTTTTTTTGATTTTCACAGCAACTCTTCATGGCAGGTGTTATTAACCCTGTTTAATGGACAAACAACTTGAGTTTTACGAAGACCAAATTGGTCATAGTTCATATTATTAGGAAATAGTGCAGCAGGACTTAGAGCTCATGTCTACCTGAGTCTGAGCCATTGATCTTATCTGCCATCCTGTGGCAGTTGGACAGGGAGAGGGAGTCAGCAGCCAGGTACAATCAGCAACTCATACCCCCAGCAGTACCTCCCAACTCACTCGCACACGCTGGACATTAAGAAAATGAGGTAATTTTGGATGATAAAAAAAGTCCAAGACTCCAGGCTCACAGTAACTCATGATTCTGCTCTGAGGAAGAATCCAAATATGATACTCAAACTTTCCAATTTGTTGGTACTGAAAACAATGGTCTGGTCAAAGTGGTTAATTTGGAGCTGGTCCCTTGATTAATGCCAACAATATTATGAAAAATTAAACATTCTGTGTATTTCAACATTCAAAGATTCTCAAAAGAAATAATTGCTCACAATCATTTTAAATTAATATAATTAAGTGGAATTGTTCTTGTTAAAAAAAGATTTAAGCATAAAGAATACTAATCCTTTGTGTAGTTTGTTCATAGTTTATCGAACCAATCCCCTATTGAAGAACATTTAGGTTGTTTCCAATTATTTGCTATATAATTCTTCCTTTTTATCAGCTTTTTCTGCAAAAGTACAATGTAAGCAAACAACCACAACTCAGTTGACTATTTTATTAATAAAAAAAATCATTCATTGTTTATATCTCTCAAGGCCCAGGTCTGGAACTGGTACACTGTTACTTCTATTCACATACCATCATTTAAACAAGGCTCATGGTCAAGCCCATGGTCGAAAGTGGAGAACTGCTCCAGCTACAGTGAGGCTATGACAAGGGTGTGGGGAAAGGGAAGGCTGAAATATTAAAGTGAGAAATGCCATCTGCCCTAGCTTTGGGTGACATTTGTCAATGTGTCTTTGAAATAAATTACTAAAAGTGGGATAGCAAAGATGATAATTAAGTGCACATGTAATTTTCTTAAATATTACCCAATTCTCCTTCATAGCAGTTGAAATTTATTTTTTATTTCTACAGGCAATACATGAGATTGCTTTCCCACAGCCTACTTTGTCAGTCAGTATAGTTTTAACTTTTACTTTTCTTCTGAGTAAAGTTAAGGATCTTTTCACGTATTTAAAAATTATTTACGTTTCTTTTTTCTATGAACACTTTGTATCTCTGGTCCCCATTTTTTTTCCCATAATTTCTCTATCTTAGAAGTTTTTTTAATATAATAAAAGACCTATTTGTTCATAATACACATTGCAAATATGTTTTCCCAGTTTTTCATTTTTACTTGGCTTACTGTGTTTTGCCATAAAAATATTTTAAATTTTTATTTAATAAAATTTATCAATTCGTTTCCTTATTGCTGCTGTATATTGAGCCATAGTTGGGGAATTTTTCCCCACTGGTGAAATTTTTCACCCATGTATTTTTCTTGTACTTATATAGTTTCATTTTTATACCTAAATATTTTACATTTATAGTTTATCCTGTTGTAAATAATAAATCCAGTTTTAATGTTTAAAAATGTCTATCCTTTTATCACACCAATTTGAGATGCTGCCTTTTAAAAATATTATTAAAAGTCATATGCAATTGGACCTATTTCTGGATTTCCTATTCTGTTCCATTGGTATGTCTGCCTATTCAGGTGTCAGAACAACTTTGCATTACAGTTATAGAGGCTTTAAATTATGTTTAAACATCTGGTGAGCTAGCCCACTCAATACTTATAATGTCCATTTATTTTTGTTCGGAGTTTATATATTTGTGTTAGTTATCTATTATTGCTGTAATAACCACAGACTTAGCAGCTTAAAATGCACAGTTTTTTCTTACAGTTTCTGTGTATCAGGAATCTGGACAGAGCTTAGCTTGTTCCTTTGCTCAGGGTCTCACAGGGCTACAGTCAGGACATTGCCTGGGCTACATTCTCATCTTAAGTCTTGACTGGGGAAGAATCCACCGCCAAGTTCACTCCAGTTTTGACAGAATTTATTTCTTTGTGGTCGCAGGACTGAGGGCCCTGCCTTCCTGCATGCTGTTTCCCAGAGGCTGCTCTTATGTTTTCCCAACAAGGCAGTTTATTTCATTAACTCAGCAAGGGTGCTCTCCAGAACATGTCTGCTAGACAGTCTTACATAGTGGAACGTGATCATGGGGTGACATTTCATCGTCTTTCCTTCATCACTTTGTTCAGGAGCAAATCGCCACTCTCACCCACACTCAAGAAGGGAGATTACACAAAGGCATGAACATAAGGAGGCTGGGATAATAGAGAACTTACCTCCAGAAAAGAGGTTGCATTTTTATCACACTAGTGTTAAATTTATAAATTAACTTGGAAGGACCAATTATTTAAAATTATTACATCTTTCTATCAAAAAACAGGGTATATTTCCTCACATTTGATGAAGTCATATTTTGTATCTTTCAAGAGCATTTTATAATTTGCTTCATATAATTTTGAACATTTCTTACTAAATTTATCCCTAAGCATTTTCTTTTTCTTTTCTACTATTTACAATGGGCATTTCCTTTCATTATAATTTCTTATACTTCTTTTTGTATATGCTGCTGATTTTGTAGGTTAATTCTATAATGTGCTTCTCTACTAAGAGTTGGTTGTAGGTTTTGGTAGTTTTCTCACAGCTTCTTTTAGATTTTCCAAACACATAATCATAGCTTCTACAAAAAGAGATAATTTTACCTCTTCAATTCGAACTTTTATTTCCCTAATTGCATTCTCTTTTCTAATTTCATTGGCTAGTATTCTTAACAAGAGCATTAAAAAATTAGAGATTATAGGCATCTTTTTTTGTTCTTGACTTTAATAGGACAACATTTAATGTTTCTTCCATTAGGCAAGATGATTGTCTTTGGATCTTAATTTTATATTAAGTATCCCTCAATTCTTATTTTATTGCATATTTTCAATATGAATGCACTCATTTTTTTCAAAAAACTATTCTATATCTATGAAGATCATTATATATTTTTTCTCTATAGCTATGCTAATATGATGGATTATATTAATGAATTTCTTAATGTTAAGCCACCTTTGAATTACTGGAATAAAATCACCCTTGGTCATGATGTACTATTTGTTAATATGCTGTTTGTAAATATTTTATCTAACATTTTGCATTAACATCTAAATTTGAGATTTCTCTCTAGATTTCCTTTTTGTATAATGTTTATCAAATTTATGAATCAATACTATTTTACTTCAGAACTAATTTTGAATTTTTTGTTTTTCTTTTAAGTAGCATTGGATTTATCTGAACTTTAAAGATTTAGAAGAATTGCCCTGTGACACTATCTGGGTCTGGAGCTTTTTGTGGAGAAACCCTAGTTTATCTATTTTTCATAAATATTAATGTTTTTGGACTCTGTCCTTACTGAGGTCAATTTCAATTAGCTGTATTTTCCTAAAATTATTGATTCCATTGAGATTTTGCAAAGTAATTATTTAAAAATGTTTAAAATTTTCTATATTGATGGCTATTACTTCTAATTCTGTTTATTTGTGTTTTCTCCTTTTCTTTTATATAGACTAATTAGAGATTGGTAGTGTATCTATTTTTTGTTGATTTTTTTTGAAAAAGAACCAGCTTTTAGATTTATTTATTTATGAGTTTTACTATGTTTTTTATAACACAGTAAAATAACTTTTAACTTTATTAATCTTTATTAATCATTTTATTCTGCTTTTTTTGTTGGTGTTAGTTTTCTTACTTTTTGAATTGAGCATTTATATTAGTTTTATGTTTTGCTTTTTATTAATATAAATATATAATACTATAAAATCTTCTCTGATAACTGCTTTACCTTTATCTCATAGAGATAAATATGTCATGTAGTCATTACAACTATTTTTCAAAATGTTTGAAACTTTATCTTCCCCTTTGAACCCCAAATTGCATAATAGCTTTTTTAAAAAATCATAGATAGAAGACTCATTTTTTGGCTATTATTACTAATTCTTTAGTTTTATTGCATTATTATCAGAAAATGCTCTTACTGCTATTTTAGTTCTTTAGGATTTATGGACATTTTCTTTGGAAATTGAGATGTGTTTAATTTTTATGAATATCCCTTGTGTACTTTTAAAAAAGTATATGGTCTGTTACAATAGTCAGAGCTCATACACACACACACACACACATACATATCTCATATATAGTCTACTTTATTGATTATGTAGTTATCTTTGGACAAAGTCTTGTATATAGGTAGTCTATTTACAAAGTCATCCCTGGAGCAAGAGTGAAGGACTGGAAAGAATGAGGGAAGGAGAAACAACCAATGTAAGAATGTGTTATTGAGGACACCACTGGGGGCTCAATGTGCACCAGGTTTCTCCAGGCATTTATAATGCCTCTTCTAGTTGTTCTCTGGAGGGTGAGTGATAAAGTAATTATCTGCAATGTTGAGGGTTATTCTTAGAGGCAGGGCTTTTGGACTTGTGCATATGTGCTTGCACTGGGCTCTCAACAGTGTCTGGATATAGAATCCCTGGAGCAGAAAGAGAAATATGTTAGAGATACATGCTTGAGGCTAGATGCCATCAGCAGGAGTTGAGCCAAAGCGTATTTGGAACTGTGTGCTTTCCATGTGACTGATATCAGAGGTGAAATCCAGACTTCTGAGTTGGGGTCCTGGCAGCATCAGATGCAGTTGTTTACGTCTTAGACACACTAATTTTTTGGTCTGCTTCATTTGTCTTGGATTGAGATATGTATGTTAAAGTCTCCAGCTATTAGTCTATGTCTGTGTACTTTCTCTTTCATCTCATTTAGACAATGATTTATGTAACTTAACACTGTATTAATAGGTGAACAACTTTTTTTTATTTCATAATATTATGGGGGTACAAATGTTTAGGTTACATATACTGCCTTTGTCCCACCCGAGTCAGAGCTACAAGTTTTAATCCTTATAATTATTTTATTGTAAATGGTTGCCTTTAGCATTATAAAGTGAGTTTTAATGCTTTGGGGTCTAAATTCTATCTTGTTAATTATCAAAGGTGTGACCACTACATTCTTTCCTTCTTTATTTATTTTTATTTTTGCGTTAGCTTAGGATTAGTTTTTACTTTCCTTTTATTTATTTTATTTTTTATAGACTTTATTTTTAGAGTAGTTTTAGGTTCACAGCAAAATTGAGCAGAAGGTACAGAGATTCTTCACCTACACAGTCTCCCCTATTATCAACATTCCCCACTAGAGTAGCACATTTGTTATGATCAATGAACCTACATTAACACATTGTTATCACCCAGACTTCATAGTTTACACTAGGGATCGCTCATACTGTTGTACAATCTATGGGTTTGACAAATGTATGATGACAAGTCTCCACCGTTACAGTATCACACAGAATGGTTTCCCTGCTCTAAACTGCCTTTGTGCTCTGCCGTTTAGCCTTCCCTCCCCCAAACCCCTGACAACCATTGATCTTTTTACTATCTCCATAGTTTCGTCTTTTCCAGAATGTCACTTAGTTGGAATCATACATTACATAGACTTTTCAGATTGGCCTCTTTAACTTAGAAATATGCATTTAAGTTTCCTCCAGTCTCTATGGCTTGATAGGTAATTTCTTTTTAGTGTTAAATAATATTTTATTGTCTGAATGCACCATCCTTTAATTTTTAATATTTCTGAATCTCTTTGTTTTAAGTATGCCTCTTATATAGAGCATACTATGGTATTTTTCTTAACCATTCTGAAAATATTTTCTTTTTAATAGGTGATATAAACTCATATTTATATTTATTGACACAATAACATAATGATACGGTTGGTCTCACTTCTGATATTACATGTGATGCATGCATATACACATATTTTAATATGTAATAAATGTTATATATTTGTATATGTTACATATAAAATATATGTACTATAAATTATGCATATTATAGTTATTTGAATATGTGTGATATGTAATTATTTATAATTATATAAGAAAGTCTTCCAATATCTTATCTATTTTATTTTCTCTCTCTTTTGACAAAGCTTTTATTATTTAGGAAGGTTTATTTATTTGTGGTAATGATTACCCTGTACTCATATTTTTATATAATACCCTATGTGTCTTCCTTTTCTCAGTTATTATCTGTTATTTTCTTTCTTATGACATTATTTATATTAGCTAGTACCCTTTTCTTTTTCTCAGCATCTGGATATAATACTCTTTTACCACAAATACTGCATAAGGTCATTATCAAGTTTATTCTATTAGGTCATTAAATATGACATGTCCAATTTCAAATCAAAAGTGTAGTCTATTATATCTCAAACAAGAAGCAGTACAATTAATCACTGAGCCTAAACTATTGACACAGTTTTGCCACCTTAACAGTAGCTTGTTTGTGCCAGCAGCAAAGAAGCCAGAAGAGCCAGTGGCGATGAAATCACAAAAGGTGTGTTCCACAGCTTGTTGAGAATTAAATATTTTTCCTTGCAAGAAATGGTCCAAAGTTTGGAAGAAGTGGTAGTCAGTCTGTGCAAGGTCTGGTGAATACAGTGGATGATGGAGAGTTTCTAAGTCCAGCTGCTGTATTTTGAGCAGTGTCATTGTGTGACATGTGATCCAACACTATCTTGCAAGAGGAATGGCCTGTCTTTATTGAACAATCTTGGCTACTTAATCACAAACATCCAAACATTTTGTGTAATTGGTTGCAGTAGACATCCAGTGTAATCGACTGACCACGTTTAATGAAGCTGTAGTGGACAATACCGTCCCTGGACCACTACACAGACGCTATTAGATTTTTTTTTGATGAATATTCAGTTTTGGACTGTTTCGGCACTTCAACTTTATCCAACCATTGTGTCAAACACTAGTGATTGTCAAAAAGAATCCATTTTTCATCACATGTAACAATTCAGTGTAGAAATGGTTCACCTTTATGATGTGACAGCAAAGAAAGGCAGACTTTGAGATGATTTCTCTTCTGATGCTTATTTAATTCACATGGAACCCATCTATACAGCTTCTATACCTTGCTGATTTGTTTCAAATGTTCCAATATTGTTGGAATAGTAACATCAAACCTTGCTGCTAATTCACACGTAGGTTGAGATGGATTTGCTTCCACTATAGCTTTCAGCTCATCATTATCCACCTTGGTCTCAGGTCGCCCACATGGCTTATTTTCAAGATTAAAATCACCAGAATGGAATTTCTCAAACCATAGATGTACTATGTGTTCATTAGCCACATTCTTCCCAAACACTTCACTGGTATTTCGAGCTGTCTGCACTGCATTGGTTCCACGAAGGAACCCATATTCAAAAATAACATGAATTTTTGACTTATCCATGCTTTCACAAAGCTTTCTCTTTGACTCCAGGTATTATACTGATATTTAATTAGGTGAGCAAAATTATAAATTTTTTCCTGATTTCAGAAATTTCTTCTGTATGTCATGTTGCCCAGAGGAAACATCCTGTTCTTGTCAACTAAGTGGAAGGGAATTCCTTCTAACCAGCTGGGGTTTGAGCTCCTTTTTCATCCCCCTCCCCTAATTTAGGAGCTACAATCCCCTACTGCATTATGAAAAACCAAGAAAAGTCCTTTGTTTCCTCACATTTGCTGTACAAAACATCCTATTTCTTGCTTTTTGTCTCTAAAGTTAGATAACTTTTGGGTTACACTGGAATATCAGACTTTTGCACAATTACTGGTTAAATTTCATCATGGACATTATAATTGCCATTAAACAAATCATGATTGTGACACCTGGAAACAATAAAGATTATGGAAGAAAGTAATCTAGAAAACAGCTGGTAGACAAAAAAGCAAAAGAATGTTCTAGAGGAAATTATAATTGATTTTGCTTTGAATGAAAATGGACAATGCATATTTGCCTTTTTCTTTAGCGATGCTGTTGGGAGACTTGACATCTATTCTTGTGTAAAATCTTATTGCTTAGGGTAACATGTTCAGACAGAATTTTCAACGTGCCATCATTGGAGAGATGGGGATGCCAAATCTTACCATGGTTAACTATATAATCTCAATGTCCCATCTTTGGATTATTCAATTTACGTTACAGAAATACAAGACAATGTTACTACATTCAAACCATTATCTGTCTGGTTTAGCACTTTTCCAAAAGATGGAGCACAGAAAAGTTTCAGAACTAAAAGCGATTACCCCGGGTTTTATCGCTCACTTCATCCAATGGCTGTCCTGTGTACTGTTTTTCCTTTTTTATCACTGTAAGAAATGTATACATATTTTTTAAGCAATAATGTGATTTACTTGAGAATCCCCCTTCCAATAGTGACAAAGGGGGTCACAATGAGCTTAATTTGCAATAACGGGATGGGAGTTCCCTTTCACCTCCAGGAAGAAAGTCTCTGCATCACTGAGGTTGATTGCACGCAGCATGGGAACACATTGCAGAATGTGCTTGCTTCACTTCGGACCACATAACACCTGGCAGGGTCCAGGGAACAATTTGTTCCCCAGCTTCTTACTTTAGAAGCTCCACATTCCCATTTTGCTCTGATTGAATCCAGAGTGTCTGGAAACTTGGATTTCTAGCTAACTTAAACTCTTTAAACATCTTTCCATTCACCAGGCAGTGGATAAATCTTTCAAGGTCTGTATGGAGCTTCTTCCACTAGTATACAGGGCTTATTGTTCTCTACCACGTACTTTGGCACAGGCTACAAAATGTTTTCATTGTTACTGTCTTCTGACCAATTCCTTGCTTTGTTCCAAAGCTTGTTGGAGGTCAAGGGGGCATGGATTACAGGCTTCAAAACGGGGTTTAAGTTTTATGATCTCAGTCAAAATTTGTTTCCAGCAATATTACTTACTGGCTCTGAGCACTTGATCACACCACTTGACCATATTTAGCTTCTAGCCCACATATAATTGACATTTAGTAAATATCTGTAATTGAGGAAAATGATTTTGCACAATGGAAAGGAGTTTTCCAAGCAATACCCAACTTAGCCATTGTACTTTCCCTGCCTAAAGCCAGTTTAGAAAGTGCTTTTTGTTGTTGTTGCTGTTGTTTTGTTTTTTAAAAGGGCCAACATTTTTATAGTGGCTTCACAGGCAGAAGGAAGTTATCAGAGCAAGTTCACACAGGAAGAACTTTCAAAATTTTCGAATTCATCGAGATTTTTTTAGTGTTACATTGATGCAAATTAAAGATAAATGTGCACAGTTACATAAAGAAACTCCAAAAACTTCCTATAATTAGCGAATTAGCTCTGAGATAAGGAAGGGGCAGGTTTGATGTAAATCTGAATGTGATAATTCTGAATTAGGTAAATAAAAAGAAAGAGGAGAGAGGCCATTCAGTAAAATGGAAGAAGATGGTGCCCTAGGAAATCAGTAAGGAGGGTTAGTAATTAACACCACGTCTATAGTTAGTCCTCAAGTTATTTGGGTTGTGTTTTGCCATAAATATGGGCACAGATCAGATGTGGGCAGGAACAGTTATTTAACTTTAACCAAAGAACTGCCATTGGCCACCCATCTTCTCACTAACTAAGCTCATGGAACAGTGAATTAGAAGGGGAACCACCCACTGCGGTAACTCAATTATCCAAGCAACCCTGGTGCCCAGTGGGAGGACAGCAATGCCGAAGCAAGAAGCTGTCAGGTAAATAATATCTTTTGAAGAACAGTGCTTTCTTCAATTCTTTCAAAGCCAGTTGACCTTTGTTATTATCTTGTTTTATAGATGGGAAAATGAGAATTGGAGAGAGGGTCAATAACTCGTTCAAGGACACAGCTAGTTAAGGAAACACAGTATTCAAAAAGGGGGATTTCCTACCATGGTAGGTGTTCCTTGGACCACCGTGCAGTTTTCTATTAACAAGCGAAATTCTGACGTGTCTGAGGGAGGCTCTTTCGGCCCCAGGATTCTCATCTTTGAACCTAACAGGTCACCCCCAACGCCCAGGGACACTGAAGCCTTTCCTCTAGGGCTGGTCTCAGCACCAACTACCAGCAGAGGGCGCCAGAGCCCGCCGAAAGTTGTTTTTTGCCAGTCACGCTTGGCATCACATTACTCAGCCTGCGTCAATCAAGTCATTGCTTGAGGCTGGGTGCAGGGAAGTGTCGCGGAGTTATCTGACTCCCTCTTTCACTTTTTTAAGGAGGGAAAAAAAAACCCTTTTCATTAAATTGTAAGAGATATGCCGTTACGGCGTTACTTGTTAATCAAAACAGGCTTCCCAAATCCGAATGCAATTAAAACCGAGTTTTTAGACCTTTATCCCCTTCTTTCTGGGTGTGTAGCCCCCTGTTGGAACCCCTGCTGGGAATGTTGCTTTGGAAACACTAATATGTGTAGCAGGCCCCTGGGTATGGCACCAGGGAAAGAGGAGGGAAGCTGGCCTGTCAATCAAGTGAAAGGAGTCTGAAACGTGAGAACAGACGCAGTGGCGTTGCGTGGTGACAGACACCTCTGCAAGGGAGGCTTGCTCTAGAGAGTCAGAGCAGAATCCTTCTCCCCTGTGGTCTCAGACTACAGACTTGCTGATCAAGATTCACATGCCAAATTCATTCACGAAGAGTTTTTTTTTTTGGCGGGAGGAGTGGTTACTATAAGAGTGGGATGATGTATATAGGATGGAGTTCATGTCATACTTGAGAAAACATCCTCAGCTGCATTACTTAGGGCATTTACCGAACTGTGACATTTCTGGCGAGGTAAATAAATCAACCTTTTGTAGAGCAGTTATTCTCATAGCATTATTGACCATGTGGTTAGATATTTCTGACTCGATTGATTATTTCTGAAAAGAATTGTTTGAGGAAATAAAAATGTCAGGCTCTTTCATATTTGCTAGTTGGAATGTTTTTCTTATGTTAAACTGAATTGGGAGACGAAGACATAAGAATTAGGGCATTCTATTTGCTTTGCTCAAGACCAAGTTAGAGATAATTTGACATGTGTACTATTACCACTTCTTGTTCAAAGCCTGGTTTTCAAGGGCACTATGGGAACAGGAAAGAATGTCATCTGCTCCAGTTTGGGGCAACACATAGGGGGCTCAGGAAAGCAGGGTCAAATTTGCGACAGGAAGAATGAGTCACATCTGGCCAGGCGTGGAGGGGTTTGCTGTGTGTGTTCTGGGCAAGAGGCAGTGATACCGGGGGGCTCAGCAGAGACACTAGGCTCTCAGAACACTTCGCTCACTTTTCAGGAAAGCCAATGTGAGGGGAAATGATCCCTGACCGTGACCGTGTAACTTAAGAGAAAAATTCAATCAATTTATCAATAATATCCCATGTAAGCAATGAAGAATTGTTCAGGTAGAATTTTTTTTTTTTATTCCAAATGAAGAACTGGATGTTGGATCATATCTAGAAAAATCTTTCTATTGCATGGAAATCTTATGGAGGGCAGGAGATTCAGATCTGTCTGAAAACCCAAAAGACAATACATATTTCAACCTACATTTCTGTGCAATCTGATATATAGAATGAGGAAGAGAGAAAAGTAAAAGCACTAACTTCAATTCAGTAGGTTTAGTGGGGGCCCATATGGCCTAATTACCCACAATGCCAGCCTGTTCTCAGCTTAGCGTGTTTAACGAGTGATGCTCTAGATCTATTGTTTTACCTGTGAATGACTGTAGGGTGTTCTTTGCCAAGCCTGGGAACTTGTGCCACGTTTTCTTGTCACTTCCATTTTCCAGCAATACCTGGAAAAGTCATTAGAAAGAAATCCAAATTTCGATTCTTTCTGTTTCTTTCTGTTTGAATTACCTGGTTCTAGAATGGCCTGCACGTGGATGAAAGGGTAGAGCTATGGGCATTCTTTGGGTTGCTACTTTTGTGTTTACAGTCTGAGGAGTTGGTGTGGGGTGGAGGTAGGGATGATAAGGGCCATCTTCTAGAGGATTCTGGAGGAATGGGATTCTGATAATGTAAATGTTCTGGCTCTGGAATAGAACATTGGAGCCTTCCAGGAACTGTGGGTGTCCTACAGCTCAAATCCTACCTGTGGTGAAAGAGAAAATGAAAGCCCTGAGAGGCTAACTGAGAGTGTGGAAGATTTTCCAGAACCTCTTATGTTTCAGGCATCATTATCAAAATTCATCCGAATGTATTATTCCTTGAGTTTCCCCTACATTCAAAGTGTGGATTCTTTGGAGACACAAAAATGTTTAATACACAGTCACTGTCTTCAAAGAGACAAAGCAGAGAAAATTCATGAGAGATGTATCAATAGACTAGGAATTATTTGATAGAAGGGATTAAGTCTTATTCTATTCATTCCAAATTTGTCATTGCCGCAATACTTTGAATGAATAAACTGGGTAGTATGGAAGGACAAAAGAGGGGATATTTGTGTTGGGGATTTAGAAATGGCATCAGAAATGGCTTCACACTAGCTGCTCTAGCGGAGCTTCAGTGAGATGTGAGAGATGAGTAATGAAATGGTGAGAGAAAGTCTTCAGACAGAGAAGGCAGGGAAGGGCACTCCAGACAGAATTAATATGCACGCAGTGCTTGGAGAACTATCAAGTGGCTTCACAGGGGGAAGGTACAGGAGGAGTTCCAGGAGATGTTGGAGAAACCATAGACATAGGCTGGATAATGAAAGGTTTGGGGTGAAGTCTTTAGACTTTATCCTGTAGAGCTATGCTTCTCAAACTCTCCTGGGGAAGGGCCAGTTGCTGTTCTTGCTGTTGTTATTCTTTCCCCAACCTTGCGCAGACCAGTAGGGGTATGGAGACCACTCACCTTGGGAGTCCAACAGCACCCTGTATACAGTCTATTCAATGACACGAGTCTCCCTACCCCACCCTTGGGTACCATGGTGATGTCAAACGTCACATTTCCAAATGCTTTCTGCTTCTGTATTTATCTTGTCATGAGCATGAACAATGTTCATGGGCTGGTGCCTGTCCCCAGACCACCCTTTGCATGGCAAGCCTGAGGATAAGAAACTACCAGGAATGACCTAAACAGGGAAATGACTGATTTGATCAATGACAAATTGATCAAATTTATGTCCTAGAAAGGTTTCGCTGGCAGCAAAGTGGAGGAAGATTTACAGCAGAGACTGAGTCAAGAAGACGATTCAAGAAACCAGAGCTATTGTCCAGACAAGAGATGGTGAGAATCTGAGTTGGGATCTTGGGCATTCTTCAGGGGTAGAGATTATGCTTTTCAGAACATTTCAGAGTCTAAAAGGCCAAGTCACAGTGAGCATTGAAAAGAGGAGGAGGAGAGAGAGGGAAGGTCTAAGATTTCTGAAAATAGAGGGCGCTGAGATCCTGTTAACTGAGATTTGAGCTTGGGGCCTTGAAAGGGGGTCCTGAAGACTCTCCCAGGGGAGGGGAAAGCTTCTCCATATGACAAAAAGGGCTTTTCTCAGGACAGAAAAAAGGTGACACAAACTTTGAGTCAGAACCAGCTCCAAGCAGCCAAATAGGCTTAAACATATGTATTGTGTGTGTGTTTGTGTATATATATATATATTTATTTTTATATATATTGTGTATATATATGTATTTCACCTCGATTGTAGCAAGGCAGTTTTGCATTGGAACATTCCTTTGCTCTAAAGTCATGAGCAAAATTACAGATTTGTCAGTGTAACCTTATCTCAACTTCCTGTTTGAGAGCTTCCTATCTTTTCACAGACTCAAAAACAAGCCCCAGCTGGGCTGATAAAATTAAAATTATCCTCAGGTGCAAAAAGCCGCTGGGTCTGCTGTGCCACACAGAATGCAGTTTTGCTGCTGAGATTTGAGGGGAGACTCTGGGTAGGGGAGCTTTTAAACTGGGAAACTGGCTTTGTGTCTCCCGCTCACTGAGCAAATGGAAGGGAGAAAGGATTCCAAAAGCCTTTGCAGTTTGCTCACACCTGCCTCCCCACCACATATCACACAACTTGCATGCTCCAACCACCTGTCATTTTCCAAACATATCTAGGTCTCTCTCTCTCCTGTAACAATCGCTGGCCCCCCAGTCTCACTGCCATGACACACCCCACCCTCGCTACACCCTGTTGGATGCTGTCAAACTGAATGGGGGCTCCAAAATGGTCATGGGGCTGGGGGACTGCATCTTGAATCTTTGTAGCCCCAGAAGCTGGGACAGTGTTGGCCACACGGTGGAGCTCAGTGAATGGCTGCTGGGTGATGAATGGTTGAGGTTCTAGAATCTGCCACCTAATCATTCTTTCCTCCCCCTCTTTTCTTCCTATCCTTCCTAACTCCTTCCCTCTTCTTCTTCCTTTTGTTCTTCCATTTTCATTTAATATATGTTTACTGAGCACCTACCATGTGCCAGAACCTGTGTTAAATTTTGATTAATCCTTAATGAATGAACCAGAAAGGGTGTTGCTCTCTTACTGGGTCATGTAGATTCTTGCTGTGCCAAAGTTGGAAGTATTCTTTCTGGTCCAAACCCGCTCTCTCCCCACCTTATGGTCGCATCCATTTATACTACTCCCTACCCAATCTTTGCTTACATACCTCTGGTGATGGAGAATTCACTTCCTGTGAATGAGATTATCTCTCATGGGACCAGTTTGACTGTTAGAATGTCTTTCTTTATAAAAGACCTAAATGCCAACAGTCATTGCTTTACTGTAGTGGGATGATGAAAGACCTTTCTACATTTCTGTGTTTTCCAATTTTTTTCCAAAAGAATTTTCACTTTATTAGAGAAAAAATAATTTTTGTTAGATAATTAATATAAAAATTAATTTTGTAAAAAAATAATTTTGTAAATTCTCCCTCATCATGAGTTGAGATCTCTCTCCCGGTAGCTTATACATATTGACCCTAGTTTTTGTCCAGTGGAAGCAAGAATAAGCTTACTTTTTTTTCTCCTTTAGCATTTCATGACCTTTGCCCTTCTAGTATTTAATTGCTTTTTTTTTTTTTATTGCTAGTACTTCCAAAGAGTTTGGCTTGCTCAGCATTATTCAAAAAAGTTGATTCTAGCAAATGAGACTTGAATATATTTCCATTTTTTAGAAGTCGATGATTCAGTCTCTCCTTCACCGAAGATACTTGATTTATATTTGTTGATTTTATATGCTATTTCCTGCTTTGGCAATCATGACGATACCAGAATAGGATGTGATTCTGAGACTTCTGGGAGGCAGCACACCATCTTGGTTAAGAGCATAGATTTTGGAGTCAGACAGGCATGGAGCCAAATCCAGGCTCCGTTAGCTCTGTTGCTTTGGACGAGTTATTTAATATCTCTGGACCATGTGTATTATAAGGAAAATAAGGTCTAACTAACACAACAGGTGTGTGGATGCAATTTACTAAGATATGAAAAGTGCTTAAAAAGGAACATGTGGTATAAGTGGATCTCATTATTTATTTAGACATTCAACAAAATTCCACTTATTTACATATTTATTTCTAATTAACTGGAAACATTGATTTCACATATGTGGTTTTTGAGCCCTTTTATTAGCCAAGATCTCTGTTTGTCCCCCATCCTCCTAGGCATTAAAGACTATGCTCTTGGTGCCTCCTTCTAGCTGGTTGTCTTGATGCTGTGCGAGAGGAGACATTCCACCAAGTGTGAGTTGCCTGGTGTAGCTATCTATGGGAAACTCCAATTGCTTCTATGATGATCATTATCTAATATCTCTTGATTTAGACAGGCAAGACCACAGTCATCCCAGAACCCGAGATTTCAGGCAGGAAAAGGGAAGAATTCCAGACTGACATGAGATAGTCCAAAAGAATTTCATTAGTTAAAAACAGGCCTCTGCAATCTTCACAATAGAGATCCTCTACATCTTCTGTTAGATTTATAGCTTACCATTTCATTTTCTTTGGAGTAATTGCCAATGGTATGGTGCTTTTAATTTGTTTCTACACGTTTGTTGTTCGTATATAAAAATGAAAATGATTTTGTGTCTTGATCTTATGTTCTGTGTGGTTCTAGGAGGATTTTTTTTTTTTTTTGGTAGATTTCTTCCTTTCCAATCTGTGTGCCTTTTATTTATTTGTTTATTTTCCTTATTGTGCTTGCTTGAACTTCTGGCACTATGTCCAATAAGAAAAGGGAGAGTGGATGTCTTTGCCTTGTTCCTGGTCTTAGGGGGAAGCATTTAGTCTTTCACCTTTAAGTAGGATGTTAGCTGTAGGTTTGTTACAGATGTTCTCTATCAAATGGAGGTAATTCCCCTCAATACCTTTGCTGTTTTTCTATCCAGTAGTTCTGTCATTTGCTATGAGTAGGGTGTTGGAGTCCCCAATTGTAACTATGGATTTGTCTGTTTCTACTTTCAACTCTATCAGTTTTTGCTTCATATTTTTTGAGGCTCTGTTGTTTGATGTGTGTGTGTGTATTTCGTTAGGATTGCTATATCTTCCTGATGAACTGAAACTTTTATCATCATGTATTTTCCCAGGTATATATATATATGAAATATATATAATGTATAAATATATAAAATTTATATATAAAAATATATATATTTACTATATAATCCATTCCTTTTCCAATTTACTCTACTAAATCCCTGTTTTCATTTAAGAGATTATTGTTATCAGCATGTGGGCTGATATATGTTTACATAACTGGACTTAAAACATGCTTTGCCTTACAAGTGTAGATCACAAACTTAGTGGAAGCTAACTCAATCAACAAAAGACAGAGTTAATAGATTTACATAACTGGGGAGTTCAAGAAGGAAGGGTTCTACTTTTGGATATAGCTGGATTCAAGAACAGAAAAGTAATTTTCTCTCTCTCCCTCTCTCTCTTCCCCTCCCCTCCGGTTTTTCTGCTAGCTTATTCTCACTTATGCCTTCTTTATACAGTGTCTAAGATTATCACCCACAGTTCTTCACATACTGTTTGCAGTTTTAGATAAAGCAGATGGTCCTTTTCACCCAGTGACTTCAGGAAAACATCCTAGCATGGCTTTGATTTGTCTCGTCTGTGTCATGTCCTGGTGCCCAAACCAATCGCTGTGGCCAGGGAAATGGGATGTTGTGATTGCCCTTTGGATCATGATCTCAACCCCGTGGATCAGAGGTTGGATCATGTAATTGACCAACTCAAAAAGAATGTGGTGGTGGTAGAAGAGGGGTGAATTTCTGCAAAGAAAATATTATGGAAGATAAAAGGTATCAAAAATCCTCTATAATATCCCGAAGTGAAAAGGCACTATCATCTGAAAACCAGCTCCTGTGTATAGTACACTTCAAGTGGAAATGATCTGGGTATCCAATGAGGCAATAACAATTAAAAGCCAATTTGTTGCGAAGCCCCGGCTGTGCCACTTTCCGGGAAACATTTACAAAGAAACAGAAACACCCTTGTAAACTAGCTTCCTCAACTACCTAATTTCTTCTCTTTCCCATTGTTAAGCAAAAATGAGTAAAAACAAAAACCTTTTTCCCTGGGTTCAGGAGGGAGTTTTGAGAGTTGGGGAGTGAAAAGAGACGGGACTAGATGAGGGGTGGATGGATATACTGGAAACATTGGGCAGGGCATCCGCAGTCAGTAATGAAATAGGTATGGACATCAATAGGCAGGGTGCATATGTTAAGAATGAGTAAAATAGGAATAGAAGGTTGTTGAGAGGAAAAATGAAAGAAGATTGGAAAAAATCCAGGAAGGGAGCAGAGTACCAATTAACGAGTTTAAGGAGCAGTGAAGGACCGCATTAAGTTCAAATGCAAAAAACATGGCAAGGAGATCTCCTTGCACCTCATTAGCTTTAACCTCCCTTTCCTCATTGCTGCCTTCCGCCCTCACCTTCTGCTTCCCAGGCCCAGCCCCAGCCTCATCCATCCTCTCGTCCGTGGGCACCAGCCTCCATTCCAGCACACGCACTGCCGTGGTGTAATGACCTGCTCGTGTGGCTCTCTCCAGCAGGCGACCGTTGGATTTCTCAAGGTGAGGAACTGTCCCTTATTTATCTTGGTGACTGTGGTATTGAAAAGCTTTTGGGATTGATGAGCAAATTATGATGGAAATTTCCAATCTCATTACTTGTAACAGCAGAGGTGGTCCTTTCCCCTGGGAAACTGTTCCTTTTCATTAAACACATGTCCCAGTTGCAGGGGAAACTAAACTTTCCCTTTGAAGATGTTTTTTTAATAACTGATGTACAAAAATCTGATCATGAAATCTTAGCTAAATATGTAGATCTCAAAGTGCTGCAGGAAATATGTGAGTATCAGGGACTTCAAGGATCCTGTTTTCTCTTTTGCTTTGCTTTTGGGAAGAGGGGCCCTGCCGTGTGATATGGTGGCCTGCCACGCATGCAGTCAGGGTGGGAACTGCTGGCTTTGTTGGAATAACATTCTCGCCCACAAATCGCTAATTGATATGCTCAACAGCTGTACCACACTGCTGTCCACATCTTTCAAAGCTTTAATGACCGTTTTCAGGGTTCCCTGGCCTGTTAATTGTCCCTCTCCTGTTACTCATCTCAGGAGTGATAGTGACTTTGTTTATGAGCCCAGGCATTCCAGATCAGAAAGAGCCTACAATCCCAGACTCTCTAGGCTGAGTTGCTGGGAGTTGGAAACCTTCTGGTATCTCATTCCACAAAGGAAATGACATTCTCCCAGGAGCACCAGTCCTGGCCACCCTGACTGCTGATAACAACCCTCACTTTCATCGTTGGGGTTCAGGGCCCCTCCTGCCTTCTTTCTCAGTTTTTAGCAACAGCAGCAGCTGTCTCAAGCCATACAATTTCTCCTTGTTCTCGTTCTCTTTTTCCTTCGAAAAAAATTTTAACTGAGTCTACCTTCCTCAAACTGCTTTCTCCATGTGAGGCCTAGAGATTAAATCGCCCTGGGGTAATTCGGACACACCAGCTGTTGCTGCTGGCTTCCCGTGATTGTCAGTGACTTCATTGAAAACGTATGTGTGATCTTTCAACATGTCCACAAGTGGAGGGGGGGAAAAAAAGCTTGCTCCTGGAAAAAGGTTTCCTGATGTGTCACTAAGTACCTACACATGACAAAATGGGATCTCCGGACAGTCATTGCAAATGACTCTCAGGCCCCTCTGCTTCCCTTCTCTTGATTTTAGCAGCCAGATTCCAGAGCTTTGCCACACAAAGAGTAGAGTCTTTGGGCTGTGCAAGCATGGAGCTCTGGAGGAAGGCAGGAAGCGTGAGCAAGGCCAGGCCACCCCCTCAAGGCCCATGTCTCTGTTTTCATCAGCTTAATTGCTGAATTCCTAGCCACTCCATTTCTAAGAGTGATCTCAGCCCTGTTCATGTATTCCTTCAGCAAATAGACGCTGGGAGTTGCCTCCCAGATGGAGTGGCTGCTCTCAAAGAGCTTCTCGTCTAGTAGGGAGTAAGAATTTGACCAGGTAAACACAGCTGTGAAATGCAGAAGTGTCGCATGTTATGGGCACTAAAACAGATTGATTTTTAGGAGTGGAGGAAAGCCAGAAATGCCTCTTTGAGAAGAAGCTGATTCTGTAGTTGTATTTGGTGTATTGAACATTATTGAGCTTTTACAAATATGTGTGGCAAATACAAACAGAAGACATGACATCTATAGTCTCAGCCTCTTCGTGGTGGAGAGCTACATAGCTATTCAATTAAAGTACGTTGCCATCAGTCCTGTGGTAGAGATAAACCAGGAGCTATGCACATACACAAGGAAGGAAATTAATATAAAACCTTGACAGATCTGGGCAGTTTGAATGAAGTGCCCCCATAGCTCTGAGTCATGAAGGGTGTGTAATACAATGATAATAACCACCAACAGCTGTTGAGACCTTGCACATGCTTGTTTTCCATGTATTATCTCATTTAATCATGGCCATTCCTCTATGATAGAGCTAGTACCGGTTGAGTATCCCAAATCCAAAAATCCAAACTCTGAAATGCTCCAAAATCTGAAATGTTTTTAGCACCATCATAATGCTCAAAAGAAATATGAGCATTTTCGGAGTTTGAATTTTCATATTTGGGTTGGTTAACCTGTAAGTATAATGCAAATATCCCAAAATCTAAAAAACTCTGAAATCCAAAACACTTCTGATCTCAAGCATTTCAGGTAAGTATTATTACCCATATTCTGCAGACGACAAAATTGTGGCTTTGAGAAATTAAATAATCTGCCTAGGTCATGCTAAAGGTCAGGGTGGAGCCAGGATTCCAACCCAGGCTCTAACTATTCTATTCACCTGTCTTCCTGGAGTTAACCAGAAGAAGAAAGGAGAAAAGTGTTCCAGAGAGTAGGATCAGCCCGTTGTAGCGCTGGAGCACTCAGAAAGCTTGGCTGCAAGAGTTTGGGCAGGGTTCTGAAACTCGCAGAGCACCTGGGGTTGAGGCTGAGAGATGGGCTGTGTGCAGGATAGATTTTGATAAACTTGTCTTGCTGAGGTTTTTATTCCTGGTCATGGCTGATATGCTAAAAGGAAATTTTTGTCAGGAGATAAGGAAATAAAACAAATTCCATGCATTAAAAAATCAGGAAACAGAATGAAAAATAAAATCTCAAAAATAAAAAAAAATATAGTTTGAGTGGAATATGGATGGTATAATATGGGAGATAAACACTCATAAAAATGGGAGCTCCATACAGGCATGGATTATTATTATTATTGTCTATTTTATTCACTGATGCCTTGAACAGTACCTGGCTCACAGTAGATACTCAATAAATATTTACTGATTGACTAGCTGAGTGAATGAATGAGGCTAATAAGATAACTTTTACCCAAATCATCAAAGTGTTTGAATGCTATATTAGGAAAAATTTTAAATGTATTTTTTCTCTGTAGAAGGATTTTGATCCATTGATAGTTTTTGAATGGAAGAATGATATTATTATACTGAATGTAAGAAAAATATCTTTGGTTACTCTGGGCACTATGGATCATGACTAGGAAAAATGGCAAGACTGCAGAAATGCAGCATTTAAGAGGCAGAAGTGGAGCAAAGTGTAATGAGAGCCACGTGTTCCTTTTGAGACGTGTGTTTGAGAGGACATCCACATGGAGATGTCTAGCAATGACCGGTAATCTGGGGTCTGTAACATGGGAAAAAGTTAGGGTGCAGAGAGGGCGATGTACCTTCTGCATTTACACAGTGATGAAGCTGACTGAGGAGAAAGAACGTAGAAGGGAGAAGTAGAGAGAGCAGACCCCTGGGCAACACCTCCACAGGTGGTCAGGAAGCACCGATCCAGGCAAGGACAGTGAGAAGAAACAGGGAGAAATGTAGGAAAGCACTCAGGATGAAATGTCAGAAGGGAAAAATATATTTCAAGCAAGTCGGGGTCATTAGGCCTAAACGCTGCAGAAAGGGCAGAGAAGTAAACTGAGTACTGAGGAAGATCCCTAGAAGTTGTCACCACGATGGCCATTGATGACAGCCATTTGTCTGTGAGGTCAAACCACAATCCTGTGGGCCCAGGAGTGAATGGGGGAGGAATCTGGGAAAGTGTTAGATATGTTTTGGATGTTTAAAAAGAGTGATGGATAGAAAAAAAAAAAAGAGTTTTTTTTTGCTTTCTCGATGGGGACTCCTAAAGTAATTGAAGAATAAAGAATCAGCCTAAAGGAAAAAAATGAAGAAATGTTAAAATGGATACTAAAGGACAAGGATAAGTGTGGAGAGAAATGGAAATGAAGGAATTAAATTGCAAAGGAATAAGAAGACTTTCTTGCTTAGGCATTAGAAGGAAGTGTGGACTGAGTTTGAGGGAACGTTTGAGGGGAAGAAGCGAGCTGTGTGGTGAAGATCTCGTTAGTCTTTCTGAAACAGTAGGATCATTTTTAATGAATGAACAGACAAATGAGACTCAGACTTTCCTGAGTGGAAGCAGTTTTCTTGGGAACCATTAAACTAGCTCATCGAAGAGACTGAGTAAATACTTTTTGACAGAGCAAATCAGAAAACATAAGAAAAAAATAATTTGTTCATGCAGACAGGGCAGGTTGATCTGACAGTTTCCTGTGGGAAAGTGGGGACCTCCTTGTGGAAAGTGGAACCTAAGTGTGACCGACAGAGGTGCCTCTTAGCATTCTGAACCAGCTGAGGCTCAGTATATCATGAGTTTCTAGTGTTGATAATTAGCAGATTGAAGCAATTCTTCCCCCAAATACTTAGAAGGCCTGGAACTGAAGAGTGGAAATTGGAATGGAGGGTGACATGGCAGGCCAGGGAGAGAGAGTGGGGGGCTTGAGGCTGGAATGATTGCAGCTGAGACAGTGTCCTCATGGTCCAGCTAACAGGGCACTCAAGAATTGCAGGTCTGGAATTTAGGAACAGAGTTGAAAATAAGGCCAAAGAGAAAATTTAGTGGAAATGAAGAAGTGCAATGTAGAAGAATAAAAGAGTGGTGCATTTTTTAAGGTAAAATTTATCAAGTGCTTAAATTTCTTGTACTTAATACCTTCACAAAAAGATAAAATGCAGAGGAGAAAATTAAGGTATACAGAGGTTAAATAATTTGTTCAAGGTCACATAACTTGCAAATTTTGGAACTGGAAATGGTACTTTGAGTCATGTAATTCCCGAGTCTGAATTCTTAAATCTTAGCCCCAACACTATAACAGCATGTCACGTTGTACAAAAAACATGAATTTCAGAATCTGTGATATTAGAAAAATATTCGTTTTTGGTGATGCTGATATCTAAGAAAGAGGTCTGATGTGTTGGGTGGTTGAAGGACAGTGAAAGTAATGGTTAAAGACTTTTTCTCTCTAGATGTTGGATTGGCAATGGAAACATTACAATTTCTCTGGTCAATTGCCCAGAATCATGGAGTGTTCTTAGACACCCTCCTCTCCCCTCATAATCATGTGTGTGCATATACAGATTGATCTAAATTTGCAAAAGCTAAATTAGTATCTGTGTTTGGAAAAGTTGCACAAGATGCCATGAAGGTCTTTCCCTGTCTCTATTGGTCCTTGGTGGGTTCCTATGGTGTGTCAGTTATACTTTAATAGCAAAAAAAGAAGCATTCATCCTCATGACTGAACAAGTATTTGGAAAAATAGGGACGAATGTAATCCTAACTGTCTGGTTTTTAAGTCAAGCACTTAATTGGGAGTTGACCACTTATTGGAAATTAGCTTGAAGTTTAATGAACCTTGTGATTTCTTCTCGTTACCTTAAACATACCCTGGGAGATTTTTCTTCTTACTGAATGTAGCATGTCCTGGTAAGTATGACCAAAAGTTACTCAGGTTTTGGAGATAATTATCAAGGCACTTAGAGCCTAGGAATTGACAAATTCTCTACATAGTCTACCCAAGTCAAATAGGTTTTAAAAAATGGAAAGGTGATACCTGAGTGATCACATGTTCTCATTTTATAGTTAAACTGAGGCTCAGAGAGGCAGAAGTTTTCCTTCCCAAGGTTATTGGGCAGTTAATACTATAGCTGGCTTATAAAACTTTTTTTCCCCAGTATCAATGACTGTGGCAGAGAATATCTGTAGCTGAGCTCACACTTCATTCTCCCTTTCCATTTAGTAATAGCATTAATTTTTACCTGGGCACATTGCTGCCCAACCAAAGGGGCACATTTTTCACCTTTTCTTACCACAATGTGTGGACATGTGACTACATTCTGAACAATGTTATATAAGCAGTAGTGTCACTGGGATCTTCCAGGAACTTTCCTTAAAAGGGAGGTGGCTTGCCCCTCTGCCTTTATTCATCCTTTTTGTTTTGGAAATACAAGTGTAATAGCTGATTTCAGAAGGAAATCTGGACCATGGAGATATTTTGGGAGTAGAGGATCAAACACAGAAGGATCCTGGTTGCTGACACTGTGGAGCCTGTGCATCAGCTTTGGAAGGCCTGCTTTGAGACTTCTAAAATGTGAGAGAGAAATTTACTTTATTTAAGCAACAATTTTCTAAGTCTCTTTTACTCACAGCAAAACCTAATCCTAATGAACTCAAACAGGTATATAACTTTCTACCTTGGAAATACCATTCCAATGCCACTTTGACCTCTGGTGTTTCAGCCAATACCAAAATACTTTGTCTCTCCACCTACTTTCTATAGGTAGCAATAATCTTAGCGAGCGGGGGGTCCTGGCAGCGTTGGCAAATCTGATATATTTATTTCCTGCTCCCAAATCATTCATTGTGATGTTTGGGGCTCCCATGCTGCTGAGGAATTAGAGAAAAGTAGGATTTGGGCCGGGGTGGGAGGGGGGTGGGGAGGCGCGAGTAGATGTTGAAAACCAAGATTCCTCTGATTTGGGGTCTTCCATTTTGCGCCAGAGATATCAAAATTTAGCATTTCCTTAGGCCTCTGGGTTTCTGTTCCTTCTCTGAGCTTTAGTGGTCCCTTCAGAAAACCCAACACTTGTTAATGGCCAAAATCAATCTGACCTTGACCAAAGGAGGTGTTTTTTACCTCCTTTGATATATCTTACGATATATCTTCATTGATGGGGCACTTAGACACACAGCTCTGGACTGAATCACATGCAAGAATGAGTGCAAGAAGCAATTTTGCAATATTCTAGATTATTTTTCTGGAAATATCCCAATAACCGTATGCTCCGCGGGAGTAGGAACTGTGGCAGTGTTTTTCATTGTGTTTCTCTAAGTGCTTGGCACAGAGTAGAACCTTGGATGGATGAGTTAAAAGAGAGAGAAGGAAAAGAGATATTAATCAAAAGGAGAGAGGATGCAAAAAATGAAGAGGGAATTTTATGCACAACTGTCTAAATGAAACATCAATGCGTGTGCGATGTGTGTGTGTGCATGTGCGGTGTGTTGTTTGTGTTTAGCTCAGAGTGGTAGAAGTTCTTTTTGGTAAACTGAACTCCCTTTTTCCATTTGTCACCCAGACTCTCTCAGTTATTAGTCAGTTTTGCTAATGAGGATGTTCTCTGGAACGTCAAGATGCCCGTTCCTTTCACCCAATTAATCTCCCAACTCAGACTTACAGCTGCTGCTGGTGGTTTTAGCAGCCCCGGGCCATTGACCAAACATACTCCTCAGAGTAATTAGCTTTAACTCTCCAACCTTTGTTTTCACATTTGCTGCCCCCACACGCTGCAGATTTCTGCAGCTTCCTTGAACTCTGCTGTAGGGAATCTTCTTGAGGAAATGGTTTTCTTGAGGGACCTTGGGAGATTTGTCAATTTCTGTGATAACTTGGCAGGCCCTGAGGCAGCTGGGCCGTGACATGGAGATTTCCCTCTCTTAAGACTTCTCCACATTGAAGAAAGAAAGACAGGAAGGTTCAACCTACTCTCTCTCCCTTACCTCCTGTGAAGTAATGGACACAGTGCAAGGAACCCAGGAAGGTCACAGGAGGTCACCAGCTGTCTCGTAAGCCGGAAGGAGCAAGGTTAATGGTGGGTTTATGTCTCTCCAGTTTAACTGAAGCAGCCATAA
Organism: Varecia variegata; assembly: GCA_028533085.1. Taxonomy (NCBI): domain Eukaryota; kingdom Metazoa; phylum Chordata; class Mammalia; order Primates; family Lemuridae; genus Varecia; species Varecia variegata. Next base: position 32,776,345 of record CM052438.1, on the reverse strand, counting down.
AGATACCTCTCTGAGCTTTGCAGCAGCTGTCCCAGTGATAACAGTATGTGCAAGGTAAACCTTAAAAAGTCTGCTTTATTGAGATATAAATCATGTATTAGACGATTTACCTCTTTAAAAGTATGTGATCTTATGGATTTTAGTATGTCAGGACCAATTGTTTCAAAGAACTGCTGATTGCCGTCAAAGTCTTCACCGGGAAGGGGGAGCCCTTATTCAGATGACAGTGCCACCACTCAAACAGGTCTGGACGTTCTGAGAACTCCCTCGAGAGCTTACAGCACATTCCTTTGAGTCTTCCCTATGGTGCTCCTTTTTTGAGGTTGGAGTTGATCTTTGGAAACAGAGAAGTGTCCTTCCGAACAATTCTGTCGAACGAAGACTATAATCAAGCTATGTAATTATGTCTGGGGTCAAAAACCAAAGTGTGGCTTTAAAGTCTTCATTTATTTTCTTGTGTGGCTTGTGTGGGTCCTAAATAGCATGAGGAAATCACTTGACTTTAATCTATCCAGCAAGTATCATTGGATTAACTGGTCACCCTTTCTATTTAAAGGGATAAATTAGTTTCTTTCCCTTATAGTTACCCTTGTACGTGCAAATGATCGCTTTACTAGAAAGAGAGGTGGACAGAACCCTGGACCAGAAGCTGATGGTCGGGGGGAAATCCAGGTCCCACCACTTGCTAGCTGATTGACCACATGTATGTAACTTAACATCACCAGGTTTCCATTGCTGTCCCTGTAATTGAGGATAATGCTATCTATTATTAGTACATGGATGAGATTATACATGCGACCCTGCTATGTAAACACTAAATTGAAAAATGTAGTGTACATGAAAAGGCAATTATCTAATCTAAAATTGCTCAGTGTTGTAACTTCAAGAAAAAATATCTTCTAGAGTTGAAAACCACAAGTGTTAAGGACTGGGTGGAGATTTTGCTTGGAGGCAGCGGTTACTAATAGGGTCAGGTCTGGGAAAGAACAAACACACCAGTCTCTTATTCTGGCTTAGTAAGCTTGAGTGACTTGTTCTTAAGAAACCCTTAAGGTTCACGTAAAATGCACTTCTTGTTGTTTCTTTCTTTCTACTTCACCTAGTTAACCCTTATTCCGTCTTCATATTTCAGTTTAAATATCATTTCCTCATGCATTCTTTCACTTTCCCTTCTTCTCACAACCAGGTAATGTCTCTGGACACATGGTCCCATAACATGTGTATTTCTCTTCTAGGAAATTCTTGTTCTGTTTACAATCACTCAGGAATGTATGTTAATGTCTCTCTTCTTAATCGGATAGTAACCTTCCTGAGGATAGGAGCTGTGTCTGTTTGTTTGGCTCACCTCCATACGTCCAGTACCTACCGCAGTACCTGGTGTCAGTTAGGTGCACAACAAATATTTGTTAGCTGACTGTGTTTACCACCAGATTCTTCTTTTGCTAAATTTTTAAGCTTAATGAGATCTTTCACACAGGAGCTCATGCTATTTTTTATTTTAAAGAATTATCATGGGTAGTAAATTTGATGAAGAAATTTCCCTACATTCTATTTAGAAGAAAACCGAGGTGTAGAAAAGGAAGTGATTTGTTGAATGTCAACAAGCTAGATAGTGGTAAAAGCTACATCAGAACTTGCTTTTCTGACTCCTCGTCTGGTGCTCGTTTTGTTGCAGCACATTGTGTGAATAGTATTTTCAAGTTTTCGGAGCATCAACTCTGTGAGTCAGGGCTGGCTTCAACTATGTGCAAGGGGAAACTCCAAAACACAGTTTTGTTTTTGTTTCTTTGTTAAAGCTGGAAGATTATTTCTCTCAGGTAAAGTCTGAAGGGACTGCATTCAGGATCAGAGTTATCTTTTTACTGTTTCACACGTGGCTTCCATTCCCAAGTTCATCTCCTTATCCACGACGGCCATTCCAGCCAGCACACAAGGAAGAAAGGAAAGGCAGGAACAGCTCCCTCCCCTGAAGGACATTTCCAGGAAGATGTAATCAACACTCTGCTCACATCCCATTGCAGAACATATCACATAGCCACACCTAGTTTCAATAGCAGCAGAAAAATGTAGTTTTTCTCCTAGGCAGCCATATGCCCAGCTGAAAAAAGAGGCGTCTGTTACCAAGAAGGAATGGCAGATGGACATTGAGGGGGTGACTCCCATAGACTCTGAGATTTTAGAGGATGGTTTTTATTTTCTTCTCCTCCTTCTCCTCCTGCTTCTCTAATCTCAAGAGTAAAATTTGCCAGGGCTGGAAGAAATTTTTTTTTAAAAAAAGTTTCAAAATACTTGGAAGCACTCTCCTGTGATTATGCATGTAAAAATGTTATGGGAGTAAAATACTCGGGAGTTTTGCCTTTGGATTGATTAACTTGGGGGGTGGTGAGTAGGTATGTGTGAAATTGAAATTTCATAGCATTGGTCTTACCAAATATTTTATTCCCTACTTGTCATTTAGACATGAATTCACTAATTCAGCCATTCATTGACTTAAGACTTATTGAGGGCCTGCTAGGTGCCAGGCACACATTCAATTTCCAAACGTTGTTAAGGCTCAGATAAACAAATCCCCACCAGATGCTGATTGAGCCATGAAGCTACCATCTGAAATGTTCTATCATCTCCGCGATCTTATCTTAAACCTTAAGAACTAAGACAGTATTTCCTAAGAGAGGATTATTTTATTTCTTTAGATGCTGCTCTTACAAAATGCTGTCTTCCTTATTGCCTTATTGCCGGGCAAAGGACTTTGGAATTATACGTGCTTAACCTGGGATCTGGCACAAAGCAGACTCACATACAGAAGTAGTATGTTGTCTTATTTCTTTGAACGTGTTTCCAGGCACTTGTGGCGTATGGAATCACATTGGAGTGTCTCAATTGATCTGTGAATAATGACTGTGCGGTTGGGGTAACTTGGGGAAGTTTGAGTCCCACTACTTCACAGAGCCTACCTCGGTGGTCTCATTCAAGCTACCTCAAATAAACAAGGAATCTAAGTAAGGTCATTGTGTTCATGCTTGCTAACATCACAATTGGAGACTCGAGTCCCCTAGGCCATCTTTGAATTAGACCAATACTTCAGTTTTGTGAACATTTGAGACCTACCAATGCCTTTTGAGAGTGTACCATTATGCCCAATTGACAGAGGAAGTAACAGGCTAAGAGAGATAACACAGCTTCCTCAAGGGCACACAGCATATAAATGACAAAGCCAGGATGCAAGTCTGCTGCCTCAGGTATAGTTCTATTCCCCACCCCCAGCCCCTGCCCCCCCCTCCGCCCCCCCCCCCACTAGAAAATTGTCTGAATAAGTGAATGAGCTTTCAGACAAGGATGTGAATGTTCAGGCCAGTTGTCCCCTTGAAGAGCTCTGTCCTTGTTTCTGCAGAGCTAATTGTGTTTGGGTGGGATGCAGATTGCTAAAATCTGTGCACAGCCAAGAGTCTCTGGAACTGAGGCAATTGACCACTTAGAACTTGAGAACAGGACCTTCTTTCAAGTTTTTCCAAATCCAATTCCTTTATTTTACAGTTGAAGAAATGGTGTAGTTACTTCCTTTTGGTCACACACAGACCCAGTGACAGGAGGGAGACAATAGCCCAGATTTTTGCTACCCACTGTTAGTGAAGACCTCTTTATACCCACTACATGGAGAAGGAGTAAAGATGGGCGTGCATTTATAAGGTAAAGAGTGTATAGTCATGGAGTACAAAGATCTTCTGTTCACTGCATTTAGAGGTTAATGTATGAGAGCTGTGGAAATGTTCAATTAGGACTGACAGTTAAGGGATGGGAGGACGGACAGCCACTTAAATCATTTCCCACCTTCCTTTGGAGTAGATAGAATAAGGCCACCAACTCCATTCCCACTGGAAATGGTTCACACCCTAGTCGTTATCTGTTATACCTTAATAGCCCTATCCAGTAGCCATTTAATAAGGATTAGCTGGTAATCCTCTGAATGGAGGCAGGTGATGTCAGGAGGAGGCTCATGCCCACTCCCCCTAACAGCCTATTTCATAATATTTCCTTGGTGCTGGTCAGGCTTCTCAAATGTCCTTCGTGCCAACATCATATGGCAAAAAGGGCACCTAGATTAGATCCCAGTTCCATCGTGTGCTACACTCACCCCAGGGTTTGGGGAACAAGTTAAACCCAGCTTCACCGGCAGGAAACTAATGCTTATTATAATGTGGGAGACAGCAGGGACCCTGTCTGTATGTTCTCAACATTTAGTGCATACTGGACATAGTAAGCCTTTAATAAGTTCTTGTGAATAAACTGAGAATTGTGAAAGACAGGATAAAAAGGGTACTGGAGGTTGGAGTGGTACTAGTTAGAAGCTACTTTCACAATAAGGAGAATAAGAAAGGAAGAGGCTCATTGCTCAGGGCAGAAGACATAATGTGGACAAACGACAGTGAGGAAACAGAGCTGTACAAGTCTTATAAAATGTGTCACCTCTGTCAAGGAGAGTGATCTTCCATCTGGAAAGAGAAGAACGTGGAGACAAGGATACATGAGGAAATGCTGCGGAAGCACAGAGCTCAATCTACAAAAGCTCTATGTGAGGTTGAGATGCAGAGATGAAAGGAGCCGGTCTTAGCACAGGGCAGATATTTATTAAAAGACACATCAGGCACCACATTAAGTGTTTTAGGTATGCCATGGAATTTCTTTCTCACAGCTCTGGAAGACAAATATTATTATATCCATTTTGCAGCCGAGGAAACCATGGTGTGAAGAAAATAAATCATCTGCCCATGGTTACCACCTTGAATAAATTACTTGGTAGAGACAAGATTTGAAGTCACATCTAAGTCTCACACTTTTTCTGCCAAGAACTCAAAAATACAGCTGTAACTGTAAATAATCTGAGAGGAACCGTAGAGGATGGCTCCAGAGGACTGAAGATGGACAAATTATGTGATGTTAAGCAAGGAAAGAAAGATGGATATTAGTATTGACATCTAAATTTGATGTTCATCTCCAAGAAACCTCTACAATTAATAATTAAAAAAATATATATACATATATATTTTTTTCCTTTCCTCAGCACTTAGAGAAGGAAGCAGTGATCTCCAGGAACTGGTATGGATTACACAAGAATAAGAAGAGTCCATGTCAAGTTCACCTCTTTCCTTTCCTGATAGGGTTGTCAGACAAACAAAGCTTTGAGTGCAACTAAGGTCATGGGACTCAATCTCAGCAAGGAACGTGGAAGTGTCCTTCAGAATATTTTGGAAGAAGAACTTGAAGAACAAAGCCTGGAAGATAGTAAATTTCAATAGATACACGTTCGTTGAGGAATGGGGTAATCTTTAGCTACCTTCCATATCTGTCTATTCCTTGTAAACATTTAATTGATTGTTTTGATATAAAGACTGAGTTTGTTAAAATGTCTGATGGCATGGGGTCAGGAAGGATCACTGGATGGGAGCCTGGGATCAAGGCTTCAGTCCAAGCAGCAGCCAGTGTGATAGGAATGGACCTAATCATTAAGAGGGGTGGCTTAAGACAGGGTCACACTCAAGGGATGGCAACGAGACCCAGTATGTTCCCAACTACAAGGTGGGGATGGGGGCTCAGGGGCATGAAAGGAACACATTGTAATGATGACATCAATGCTGATACACCATTAACAAGTTTAACTTTAAAAGGAGTCTCCTGAGCACTTCACACTGTACCTAAGGACAGTGTCAGTCAGAGTTTTAAAGAAGGAGAACTGAGCCTGCCAGTTGGTAGTGTGTGTGCACACATACACGCACAGGTGTGTGTGTGTGTGTGTGTGTGCACACACGTGTATCTGGGGAAAAGATCATGTGACTCAAGATGTGAGGATTAGAGCCAGGCAGGTGTGGAATTTAAGCCAGATGAAGAACAAAAAGGCTTAGAGGGATACATTAGTCATCTTCAAATAATCAATGGGCTTTTTATGTGGATAAGAATTCATTTGTTTCTTTATTTTGCTTATATACATATTTGCTTTTCATGTCATTCTTCCAAAAAGATTTTGAAGTCACTAAAGAGTATTCAAAATTAACTCTGGGTAGCTTCAGGATTCAGAACTAGGACAAATGGCGAATATTATTGGGAACCATCAGAGCTGCAAAACACTGAAGTGACCTGCTGGGCAAGTGGTGACCTCCTATCCTTGGAAGTATGCAAGTGCAAAGTAGCCAAAAGTGTTGTGTGCACACACATGCACACACACGCACACACACGCACACACTCACACTCTCCAGATGATCTGAGGAGTTGACTCAGCTGGTCTGCTAAGATGTCTTCAGTGCAGTTTCTGTATATACTTAAGTTTAATTATTCTTTTGTGTATCTTATTATCTTTTCAAGATTTTTTTTCCCATAACAAATACAATTTGGTTCCAACAAACGTTAGGCTTCTGGCTTCGGTCACTAATGTCCTGTACAGCTACACCCACACCTGTGAGGGTAAAAAAAAATCTTTTGGGAATATAGCCTATCACACCAATCTTTCTAAAATACATAGTGATCATAAACTTATTATTTAATATTCTCCGGTTACTTTGAAAAGAAGATTCGAAACTGCAGTGGAGCTAGGAACAAAATACAGAAATAGACTTTCTCTCCAATGCCCCAGCCCCTTGCTGTCTGGACAGCACTGTTCTGCACACACAAGCCTTTTATTTCCCTATTCCCTGCTTGTCTCCCAGCAAACTTGTCTGCCCTTAACTATTCTTTAGATCCTGGGGAGGAGAGACACTCTAAGAGACTATTGGGGTGATCAGTAGGGGCATTTCACATTTCATCAAGGGAGTTTATGTTTAAAGAATGGGGGATAGAGATAAAACATGGCTCCTTGCTCCCTACTCAAACAAGGACAAATCAAACAGGTATGAAATTACAACCACCAAACTCTCCCTTGGTGTCTTGAAAGTCTTGGCCAGAATATGGACTCTGCTATTTTTCCCAGAGTCAGGTTTGCAAATGCAAGATAATAGATAGAACTTCCTGAGGAAAGCCTTCCCTAGCCTTCCCAGAGAGTTAGCCTTTTCTTCCTCTAGTCTTTGCATACATGCATCTTCTGGGTTGTCATTCATTTCTGTGTCTGTCTCTAAGAGGCAAAGTAACAGAACACTTGGGGCATGCGTCCTGAGCAAGACTGCCTGTGTTCAAATCCTAGCTCTGCCACTTGCGGATTCTGACCTTGGGCCATTCACTCACTGGCATGGTGGGAATGATAACAGCGTCCACCTCGTGGGATTGTCCTGAGCACCTTCATGAGATCACGATGCATACAAAACCCTCTATTGAGGATAGCTACTGTGATAATATGAATGGGCTCCGGAATCTGAACTGCCTCAGTTCAAGTTCTTTAGGTTTTTCATAGTGTTCCATAGTTAACCTCCCTTAGCCTTAGTTTTCCCTGGCTGTAAAATGGGGATAATCACAATCTCTTATCTCAAAGGGATTGTTGTGAGGGTGATGCAGGCAGTGCCTGCCTAGCTCATAATACTCAACAAAAATTTGCATGCTGGGCTCTGAGATTTGTCAGGGCAGTGACTTGCTCTAACTCATCTCTGTACTTTGAGCACCCAACCTGGGGCTGGCACACAATAGGGACTATTGACTTTATCGACCTGACTCTTGGTTAACAACCCCCCTCACATTGCCTTCCCCAAACATATAAACACACACACAATTACCATACACACCACACACTCTCATGTATACATACAGCATACATATACCATGGACACAAACACCATTTATACCACAAATATACACACCAAGAACACACAGAAGCACCACACAGCACACATACACCCCACACACAAACTCCAGGCACAGTCACATACAACCCTCCCACACACAACATACATACACCACAAACACAAATACCATGCACACACATATACCCACAACATATACATGCCACAATCACTACATATACCACACATGACAGATACACATAAATCTATGTACACAAACACCATATAGTATACACATAAACACCAGACATACAAATACACAGCACATACACACATTATACACAACCTTTCCCCCCACACACATCACACACATGTGCACACACGTGTGTGCACCATTCACCCTCTTCTCAGCTGCTCTGTTGAGCTGAAGGGAGCTATATCAGTTTCAGGGATATGATTCGGCTTCCAGGGCCTGTTGCTACAAGTGGAGATCTCTCATCAGCTGTGGCCACCTCCCTGGAAAGGCATTCAGGGTGAGTTCCAAATTTGCATTTTGGCCTGAGGAAAAGGGTGTGGAGTTATGATTTTTTTCCCCTTCTGATTGTCAAATAACACATCTGCCCAGGCCAAGAAGCCATTTCTCCAAACAGAGGTATAGGTGAGGCTGGTTATTCTTTCCACAATTCCACATAGCACTAATGAATTCCATGTGTGTCATGGGTAATAGGCATTTCTTCCTGAGTAGTCAGCACAGCAGAAGATAGTATACTTTAACCACATTTTAGAGAGACGCAGAACGTTGGACTGAAAGGTGTGCTAAAAAGTATCTTTCTTGTTCAGTTGTTCTCAAACTTTTTCGGATTTTAAGAACCCTCAGAGCTCATGCTATTCATACATTACCAGGCCTCAACCCCCAGAGATTATAATTTAGTAAGTTTGGGGGGGTGCCCAGAAATCTTCCTTTTATTAATAGATATGCAGCCTAAATAATTCAAAAGGTGAATGGTGCACACGTGTGTGCGCATGTGTGTATGATTTCTGTGGGTACATAGATGATACTTGGAGAAACTGTGGAATCCCCTATTTTGTAGATGGGGAAAACTTGATCACAGTCATCAAATAACTGACTTGTACAGTTACTTAGAGCAAAGTTGGGACCAGACCTCAAGTCTCCTTGGTTCAAGTTTAGTGCTTTTTAAGGATTTGACTTGAGTCCACTATTCTTCCTACCTTTAGATCTCTAAGTACTTTAGAGTCAGTTGGTGGCTGAGAAAAGCACTAAATTTGTCTCAGAGGGCAGACAGGGTTCTTCTGTGGCCAGTCTCATTCCTTCTAGGAGACTCAGTTTCCCCAAAAGAGGTCCTGGTTTGGCTGTCAAGCCCACTGGTTATCACACAATTCTTAACCAAGCTGGACATATTCTAATTGCAGATTATCATAAGAAGGATGAACTTAAATTTCTCAGTTAAATTTCCCTGTGCCTTGCCCTTCTCAGAAGCCAAACCTATTGCTCAAAGCAATACACCCCAAATCTTCACAGATTTCCTGGCCGCTCAGCTGTCAGAAAATTCTAGCCTGCAGGCCAAATCTGGCCACTATCTGTTTTTGTAAATGAAGTTTTGTAGGAAATGAGCCATGGACATTGATTTACATATAGTCTATGGCTGCTTCTGTGCAAAATGGCAAAGTTGCAACAGAGATCCTATGTCCCAAAAAGCCTAAAATATTTATCATCTGGTCTTTTATAGAAAAACTTTGTGAACCTTTGGCTTCGATTTTTACTCGGGGTACTCCTAGGGCCGATGGAGCACATCGTGCAAATTAATCCTGAGCACACAAAACAAAGAACTTATAATAAGCACTGTGATATATTCTACAATGTCCCTCTCTGCCCATAGCATAGCCTTTATTGACAAAAATCACAGCAACCTAAAGACTATATTTCTGAAATGCCTTGGTCATTTCAGAGGCTTATTTATCAGGCTCATGAAATTTTCATGACATGAAGTGATTTTTTACCTTGAGGATTTTGTAGAAGAGTCTATTGTGTGAAAGTGCATCCTGAGTCAGGCTCAGTGAGACATAATGGCTTCTTTATTAAGCACTGGGCATCTCTTTTTCCCTCGTCCTTCCTCATTTTCACCTGCTAGTAAATGTGGTTGGTTGTGCCCCATGTTTGCATGGGTAGGTCACCCCCGTCCTGGGTCTAGGAAAATAGGCCTTGAACAGCTGGGCCCAAGGCTAAGGGATGCCCCAGAAGCAGATTCTTCCCTTGCCCATTTCTGTTGTTGCTGGTATCTAGCAACAATTTGAGAGGATCCAGAGACATTCCAAAGGACTGAGGACTGGGAACAAAATGATTTGTGAGCTATTATTGAGAAATGATCCCTGAGTTATATTTTTCATTGCACCTCTCAATTTCATATATGCTTGTATATTCACACACCCTGAGGCCATTCAAATAATTTGCACTATAAGAAGGGATTTGGTATATAAACTCTTCACCAAAGAGTTTTTATGGAGAGATAAGAACAAAGTATGATAAAAGGCCATCATCATGATATGTGTTCCTACAGGCGATATCATTTCAAACCTGCTTTTGAAGGAAGACTGGCCTGATGCTTAAGCCCATGGGGTTGGGAGTTAAAGCATCTGGGCCTGCAAAAATGACTGTCTACTTTATAGGGTTGTTTTGTCAATTAAATAAGAATTATTATTCATAGCTTAAGTATAGTGGTTGGTGCCCCAGGAAGACTGCTGTTGTTGATGATGATGGTGTTATTTCCAGAAGGATTATATTAGGTAGGGCATTTACAGCTATATTTTTATGAGGTATGCACAAAGTCAGAGAGAGTCTGGAAAGTGATAAATCAATTGCATTGATGGCCCCACTTATTGGCTTCTTGCTATTCATGCCCTTCATCCTGTCACCTGCAGCCCTCTGACTTTGGACATGGAGTGTGCTTTCCTTTGGTCATTAGGATATTAGCAAACATGGAGCAGTAGAGATTTAAAAAGCTTTTGAGTGTCTCCACTTTTCCTCCTGCCTGATTGAGTTTTCTCATATGTGGAATTCTGCTAACTACTGGGAACCAAGCCTGGACTAGCCTGCTGGAAGATGAAGCCTTACAAAGTAGAATTGTCACAGCCAAGGTCATCCTGGACCAGCCCATTCTCAAACATGTGAGATTGAAGGTCATCCAAGATCAGCATAGCTGCCTATCTACCTCTCAGCTGACCACAAATGCACACATGAGCCCAGTCAAGATTGACCAAGGCGAGTCCAGATCAGCAGAACTTCCCAGATGATCTAAAACTTCATGAGATACAATACATGGTTATTATTAAAGCCACAAAGTTATGGAGTGATTTGTTGACCAGCAATAAGTAACTCACAAAAAGAGCATAGGGCATCCATTCAGTACTAATAAATGATTAGTGCAAAAAGAGAATTTCAATTTAAAATGTTTCTGGGATTTGTCAGATGCTTTTCTTCCCTATACACATGGTGGTGTTCCAGAAGCCTAGAAATGAAAATCATTTTCAAATTAGTGGTTGCCTCCTTTTTTTAAAATACCAACATAGCCTGTAGAGATGGATGATTTATAAATAAGGCAAATGCTAATAAGTTAAAATTGAGGATGCATTCTGAGTACTTCCCACTGCTTACAGAAAGGAAGTCTCCTGGAAAGATGCACACCGAATTCAGGCTACAAAATAGCACAGCTAAGTTTCTGGGAAAGAGGACAAGTGTTTGGGAGTAAAATATTCAGCCAAAGAGAAAGTGATTTTTTTTTATTTTATAGATATCACTGGTTTCCTGAATGCCTGTGTCAGCTTTTTGATATCAAGGCTGTATGAGACACTATTATGGTTTCAAGTGCAGCAAGAGACAGAGTAGGTTTACAAGGTAGAAATGAAAAGCAGAAAAAGAAGATGATAAGTGAAAAGGATGTTATCATCAGCTTTGATGTCATACTTTGTGGACAATTATTCAGTTCTGGGTGACAGAATTGAACAGTTCTACACCTCCCTGGCAAAATTCGTGTGTTCTAAGCATTGGAAAATCAAAGCAGTGAGGAAGAGCTGCAAGTGTTCGACAGTAGACCTAAAGCAAATTGCGGGATGCAGATTGTTGGAGTTGGTAGACAGCATGTGATAAGGAATCAGAGTTAGTTATAGGGAGTACACAAGCATATGACACTCATCCATTTATTCATGCAGTTCTATTATAAGATATGTTATGAACCATAAGTGTGGCATAAAGTTCCCATTCATCCATCCAGTCATCCATCCATTTATATAAGATATTTTTTGAGCTAGATAATGTGCTAGACACTAGAGATACTAAAATAAAAAGGAACATGGCCCCCTAGAAAGTCAATGCCTTGGAGACTATTCAGTTCTCTGGATGCCCAGTTTGAGAAACTAGCATTCCTCTAAGTTAGGTATACCAGTTAGAAAAATGGGCAAGATACGAATGAAATGTTAAGTCTAGATTTAAAGATTATGGATAAATTCTGAGATCAGATCATCTCTCTCTCTCTCTCTCTCTCTCTCTCACACACACACACACACACACACACAACACATAGTATAGATGAGAAAACAAAAAGAAAGTGGCCAAGGGAAGTACCTTGGATCAACACCTCTGTTGAAGGGGCAGAAGCAAGAAGAGCATCCCTCAAAGAAAAAAAAAACAGAAGATTCAGTCAGGTTGGGAGATCTCCAAAGTGTGGTGTCACTAAAGTGATAGATATTAGGTAGTTATTTGCTTGAGGTATTAATATATTGGGATTGATTTGCCCTCAATTTTATTTCTGACTCTTCATTTTGGTCTTTCTTCTTACCTGCAAAATGGAAAGCAAAATTGCTGCTCCAGCATTTGGTGACTGAGAATCTGGATATTTAAGGATAAAAAGAATGATATTTTTAGATGCCTATCAATTGATTTTACTTTAATATTTCTGCCTCCCTGCATCCTGTCTGCTAGTATAGTGTGGGGAAGGAGGTGGGAAAGGATGAATGCCCTTGAGGAGAAGGAGGATGACACATAGGGAAAGGCTCCCTCTCTGCTAGCCCAGAGGGCTGAGAAGGAAGCGAGAGATGGGGGAGGAAGGCAGCCCAGGGTGTAACTCCATCTCCTGCTCTGGAAGAGGAAGATGTGCTGACTGTATTGGGGGACCATATAGGGAAGAGGGCTCTCTTCACCTCCCTGCTGACGACTCGCAGAGGATGACATAATGCAGAACAGCCACAAGCCAACAACAGGGTCCAGGCATGGTTTAAGACTGGCATAAAGAGGGTTTTATTGGCAGTCCTGAGATTCCTCAGGTGATAGTAAAAAAGAGGGACACTAGGTTTAGAGTCCTTGGCCCTATAACGAATGGGGCCAACTAAAGTGGGCTGGAGGAGACTCTTCAACAGAAGCCAAGGGATGCCCTCCTGAGTCAGGGCTGCAGTGAGGGAGTGGCAAAACTCGGAGAGCTCTGTGGTGTCAGGGAGGACTAAGGAGGGTTCAGGTGGGGTATTAAGGAGTGATGGAAGCGTCTGGCTTACCTGGCCTGAGAATAGTCTAGGGACGAGTTCATTATTGATGGATGTCAGTATCAATATCGTCAAACAGCCAGGGATAAAGTAAAACCAAGCATCCCTAATGAGATGCCACCCAATATACACTCAAATATTAGACTGAGGGACCTGCCTTCCACACAGCACCACGGGGCATGTCGGCCGTATTCCCACACTCCCAGGGAAGTGCCAGGGTAGGAAGAGGACCAAGAGAAACAGCAGTGATTCCAAAGAGATGACCTTAAATGTAAATAAATGATTTAACCATTCAACAGATTCATTCTTCAGTTAGCATGAACTAAATTTAGTATTTTTCTTTACATATTTAGCAAATCAGGGTGACAGAGTAAAAGATAGTAGAGAAATTAAAAAAAAAAAAACACAGGTTCTATGTACTTTGAAGTTTAATTTAATTCTGCTGTGTAACCTCAAGCTCTCTGGTTTGCCAAAATTCCCTTACTATTTGCCTAACCCACTAAATCTCGTGACTAGGATGGTAAACACTGTGGAGGGTGGGTGCATTTTGTATTGTGTAGTGTTTAATTTGACGTCTGGTGGGCAGTAGGTATTTGATAAATATTGTGGAAAATGTATGCTTTTTTCCACTGTTTAGTGAAAAAAATTCTAATTCAAATTCAAATTCCAATCAAGGGTCCCAGCAAAGTTTGGAAAGGTTGACACTTGGTTTAGGGTTTTCTCCTCACTCCCTATCCATCCACATCTCAGAATCTTTGTTGCAGTCTTTCTATAATCAACCTTAAATTGGGTGAAAGGATCAGAATCTCATTTAGGCTAATATAAAGAGCAGATAACAATGTAATATGTCATGTCTTCCACAGACATCTGTTCATTAACTGGTTCCAATTCTGGGCCTTGGGATGGCATTTCTGCAGAGAGGTGGGACTTTTGGGAGCAGTTGGGAGAGAGACCACAGATTGGGAGACCCCTCAAATTGTACAACAACGGCATTGGGTGAATCTGCTTAGGTGAATTCTTCTGCATCCATAGTAAACTTTGCCTGCAATAACTAACTAGTAATGCAGAGATTTTCTTGGGAGACACAGACAGCCCTCACTCTAAATCCCTAAGAAGGGAATGAAAATCTAATCTTGGAGTTTTAAATTTCTGCTCAAAATAAGCTTTTTAGTTTTATCCTTTTTTTTTTTTTTAAAAAAAAAAAGTCCAGTTTCATTGCTTCCTCCTTGTGAATGAAAGATCACATAGGGATGGGTTTCTGAAGGTTATCTATAGCTTTGCCTAAAATGGTTATAATTGGAGAAATGAAATAGTGCTAACTGCAAAGCCTGAATAACATTATAACATTATGCAAAATGAAGGCACTTTAGAAGAATAAAGGAACGATGACAATGCAAATCAGAGCCGGTGAAGGTCAGACGTTTTGCATAAAGTGCCTTGCAGTCTAATTCATGTGAACTTCGCCTGAGGAGAGAAAAGTGACTTATTAAAGCACAATGCTTTTTCAAAGACCATTACCGCAGAGCCCTGGATCTGCTTACAAGTCCCACAGGCAGCCGTAAGGATTCAGCGAGGAGCTAGGTATAGGCATAGCCGAGCTGAAATTATAAACCTTTGTTCAGAAATAAAATATCCCAACCACATGATTGCACTCAATAGGCTTTCTTAACCCCTTGATGGCCGTCCTGAGTAGGAGTTGCTTAGGGAAGAGGGCGAGGCAAGTTATTGACAGTTATTTACCGGCTACCATGTTCATTATCTCCTTTTATCCTCAGAGCCATTTGAAGCATAAGATTTTATTTTTGTCGTTTTTATAATTCAGGATATTGAGGCTCAGAAGTTAAAAGAATTAGCCTACGGGACCCACACTTGTAAGTGTTGTAGCTGACAAGAAAGCTCTGTTAGACTCTGAGGTCCAAGGGCATGCCACTGTATCATCCTGCCTGCAAATAACTGATCTGTGCCTTATGAAAAGATCAAGCCCTTGCACTTGGAGCAAGGGCTTACACATGGTAGGAAGGTTCTTTGGTTTGACTTCATAGCATCCTGAGTCCCCTGACATCCAATGGCTGTCTTTGTTTCTCCTTCTCTATCGATCCCTTTCTCTAAGACATAAATCCAGCCCGATCCTGGTCTCCAACTTCCCGTCCTTTTTTCCGGCTCAGTAGAGAGGATAATACTTCATAACTTTGAAGGGTTCAAAGGCCATTTACAGCAGGAAGCACTGTATAGAGCTAAAACCATAGACGGTGGAGTCACACCTCCTGGGTTGGACCCCTGGTTCCAGGCTTGCTTACTTTGTGACCTTAGGCAATTTTCCATGTCTGTAAGATGGGGTAATATCAATATGTAGCTCCATTCAAAGAGAGGTGTAAGGAAGAATATAATTAGCCATTTAAAGGACTTAGTATAGAGACTTGCATTATAGTAGAGGTTCTGTAGATATTATCTCTGCCCCGCCAACCAACTGAAGACTGAATGGATCCCCTCTTGGCCAAGGGGACCCCAGAGACACATTAAAACTGAAATTCCGGCCATGACAGGAGGGGAGGTCAGACACACCTCTATACTCCCTTCCTCTTTAACCACCCTTAGGGTTTCTTCCCGTGGGTTAAACAGAATCAGCCCTGGGGAAAGACTTGCTCCACTGATGGTTTCAAACAATGCCTAATGCTACTCCTCCCTTTTGTGGTTTTAGCACAACTGACCTTTGCTGATTCCTTTCTGATAAGAGACCACTGACCATGGAGTGGTTTTGACTAGTCTATGGAGGCTGTGCAGTGGTGGTTTTCATGTCTTCTGCTTTACCTTTTGACATCAGAGGGTCAAAAGCTCCTCCCTCAGATCATGCTAACACTGCCATTTTTTGAACATAGGTCCTATGAAGTAGCATGAAGCTCAATTGTGCATGTACATGTTTCTTCTTAAATATTCATGACTCCTCCTATAGATTATTAAATATGTATATCCAGCTACCTCCCTCAGCGTAAATTCCTGTTCCCTATGCCCCTTCCTTAAAGTGCTTGCTCTCAGCTACTGGCCAGCGGGTATGCTTCCCAGCCTGCAAGATGGCCAACCTGCAGGCTGTAGCCCTTTCTGAGAAATAAAGCTCTCCTTTTCAAATTTATGAACCTCATCATTCTTCAGTTGATATCTCAAAAAGGTCATATGTGTAACCAATCTTGCACAGACTAGCCTGATCATTAGAATCACCTGAATTACTAGGTCAACAAGCAGAGAAAAGCAATCTGTGCTACACATGAAGACTTAGGTTTTAAAAAATACTGAGTTCTGGTCTCCACCTATGTTCTACCCCAGATCAGCTAAACCAGCCAGGATGGAGAACCAATGTACCATAATTTTAACAAACAGACCTTATTTCTTGATAAGGCAAGGGCACCGAGTTCAAGTCTTCACCGAGATGCTGGTCTTTAGACACTGAGTATAAAGACCTGTAAATAATGCTCATTTGGTTAGTCTGACATAGTTGCAGGTAAATGACTGGGACAACTAGAAGATCTGCCTGCTCCTAGGAAATGAAACTCTTTTTTATATAATTTACATAAATAAATAATTCATAGAATAATACAGGAGAAGAAAGAGTACTCTAAGTACTCCTAAGTACTCTAAGTTCTTAGGAATTCAGTAGAGAATGGGGGATGTTAACTATTTGGCAGGATTTTTGTGAGAATTATCAATGCTATTTCAAACTTTCTGGTTTATAGTGAGCATTTAATCAATGTTAGCTATAATTTTTGTGGGCTAACGTCTTCCAGTATGACTTCTTGGAGTAGAACATTCAGCAAGACTTAAGACAAACTTTGAAGGATGTTAAGTGTTTATGTTCTGATTGTGATAAAGGCAGAGAAGGGGGAAGAAGCACCGGAGAATAAGGTGCCGAAGGTAGAGAACGGTCATCTGATGGGATAGAGGCTGTTAGTTACCTGCTTAGCATCCACTTCCACCCTCTTCTCTGAGAACAACCACCTCTGCAATGTGCCCAGTCCCAGACAGCAAATCATGGTTCTTTGAATTCAGTTACAAACACTTTTTTTTCCCTTTGCAAAAGACAATTTTCTTGCCTTTCTTACAGTTAAGGGAGATGATGCAACCCAGTTCAGACCAATCAGAGTTAGGGGAAGTTGGCTGGTGGGCTGAGAGATTTCCTTTCCAGATAAAAGGGACGTTCCCTCTTTCTTCCTGCCTTTCTTGAAGTTGTGGTTCTTGGAGCTATGGGACCCCTTTTGTAACTAAGGTGACAGCAAAGAGGGTGAAAGATCAATTTAATGAAGATAGTGAAGTTGAAAGATGGAAAGAGTAGGTGTTCCTGATAGGTACTGTTGAGCTACCACATTACTTAGGGATATCTATCTACACTATTCTTAATATATAAAGGAGAAAAGTCCAATATAGTCATGAGCTGCCTAATGCTGATTTGGTCAGCTACAGATCGTATATCCCACAGTGGTCCCACATGATTATAATACTGTATTTTTACTGTTGTCTTTTCTATGTTTTGATATGTTTAGATATGCTTACCTCTTTGTTACATTTGTCAGCAGTATTTATCATAGCAACATGTATGTAGCCTGAAAGAAACATACCATGAAGCCTAGGTGTGTAGTAAACTGCAACATCTAGGTTTGTGTAAGCACACTCTGTGATGTTCACACAATGACAGAATCACCTAATGACACATTTCTCAGAACATATTCCTGTCCTTATGAGATGCATGACTGCATTATTAGCAACCCAAAGCATTTCTGGCTGATATATATGGCTAAAGCACTGAGAAATATTGCTTCTCTTTTCCTCTCTAAGAAGCATGGCCTAACTATTCTTCTTCACATAGTTGCTGTCACAGGCGTAAGAAAAGAAAGGTCCCTTTTTGATGGAGACATAGATAATTTAAGAAGAAGACCTTGATCACCTAGGGGTTTTCTTCCAAGAAATACCTCTCAAATGTTTCTATCTATAGCACGCATTTCTTCTGTGGCTTTTAGGAAAGACCACCTGGAGTTTAGCCAAGTTGGAATGACCACTACCTGCTTGAAACAATGATTCATCCAGTTTCTGGAAATCACAAACATGCCTCCCAAAAGATGAGAGCCAGTCCATTGTTTCAGTACAATGAGAAGCATTCCCAACAGTTTGCTCAGTGTCCTCTACCAGACCATGAGGGTTAAATTCCCCAACAGAAATCTAACTGAGCTTGAGCATTCTGAGGGCATTGGGGTCACATTTGCTAGAGGTAGATGACTCCTTTGTCACTTCAGGTATAAGCCATTACACGTGAGCACTGCTGGGCATGGCTGTTAGTGCAAAGTCTACTTCTCTCAAATTTCAGGGAATATAAGGATATGAATCATACCGAAATTATATATTCTCATGAAACCACCATGTCTAATCCTGGTGTTTGGTGTAACACACTATCCATTGTTGGTACTCAAATATCAGAGGCTTATTTTTCTTCCTAGATCCCGGGTTAGCCAGGATAGTGTGTGCTGATAGGTGGAGGACATGGATATCGTACAGTGTATTCTATGTGGCCTATGAAGATTGCTGTGCTTCAGTTTTTCTCCCATCCTGGTATCACAGTACTTGAAATTCCTCCTGCATTCCTTTGCTTTTTTTTTTTGGAGTCAGAGTCTTACTCTGTCATCCAGGCTAGAGTACCGTGGCATCGGCCTAGCTCATGGCAACCTCAAACTCCTGGGCTCAAGAGATCCTTCTGCTTCAGCCTCCTGAGTAACTGGGACTACAGACATGTGCCACCATGCCCAGCTAATTTTTTGTTTCTATTTTTAGTTGCCCAGCTAATGTTTTTCTATTTTTAGTAGACATGGGGTCTCGTTCTTGCTCAGGCTGGTCTCGAACTCCTGAACTCAAGCAGTCCACCCACCTCAGCCTCCCAGAGTGCTAGGATTACAGGTGTGAGCCACGGCACCCAGCCTCATTCCTTTGCTTTTAATTCTGCTTTAAACACATAAGCTATTAGGATAGGTAGGATATTGACTAAGGTATATAGGTGGTTACGTTGATCCTATTCTCTTGGCTGGTGGACCCAGATTAGCTAAGACAGGAAGTTTTAGTGACATCACACTCTTTCTTGTTCCACCACATGCCCTGTAAGTTTTTACTTTGGTCCCTTTGACCACTGTGTTCTTGCCTGGACTGTCCTTCCTCATCCATTTGTATCTCCCAATATGGTATTCACCATTCAGTATTTAGCTCCGTAACTCATGTGTGGGTTCATTCACTCACTCACTTACTCACTTGTCCATTTCTCACCATCTTAGCCCTTGTGGGGTCTGGAAAGATAACTCAAAGAATAACATTATTCAACGTAACATTATCATTCTGGAAAGCATTATAATGAAGAGACACTTGGTGCTATGAGAGGGTATTGAAGGGGCATTTCCCCTGGTCAGGGAAGTGAAGGGGGGTTTCCCTAAGGAAATGAGGATTCATCTGTGACTGCAAGAGAAATGAGGGTAACTAGGCAGTTGTATAGACTCTGGGTGCTCACAGGATTGCAGATTGTTAGCAGGATTAAATGAGGCTATGAATGGCTGTTATAACTGCTAGTTTCATAGTTTTATCATGATGATTGTGAAGTACAACCCTCTTCAATAGTATGGCCTTTTGGCTTTTGGCAAAGTAGGCTGAAGTCTAGTTATAAGGTCTGCCCATAAACTTATGTTTTGGGGGGCTCAATTTTTATACCATGGTATATTGGACTGAAAAAGTAACTGGACTGATACCCCAGGCTTGATACTATTCTAATTTCCTTACCCTCCCTCCTAAGACATGGCTTTTGGCCACTATTATAAATTGAAAAGTAGAAATCTTATTTAAGTATTCATCAAAATTGTAAATGCATGTGTTATTTGACCCAGCAAGTCTCCTTCTAAGAATCTAACCTGTGGAAATACATACACCCCTAAAAACACAAGGTCAAGATTGCTCATTTCAGCATTATTTATAATAGAAAATATTAGAAATCATTTCACTACCTTTCAATTTGGAAGTGGTTCTGTACAATTCTCTATGTTCTGTCTATACACAGGTTAAAAACAATGAGGTAGACCTTATCTAATAAAGCATACTTCAAAGTAAAAATAAAATATCATATATAGTGTGACCCTATGTATGAAAAACAAATCTAGAAGCAAAACAATATGTGAATGATAGAGATAATGAATAGTGTGATGGTCAACAGGGCATGCTCTGAAGTCAGACTGCCTGGGTTGAAATCCTATTTCCTCCAGTCCTAACTGGGTGAGTTTGGCATGTTATTTAACCTCTCTGGCATCAGTTTCTTCATCTATAAAATATGAATAAAGTAGTACATACCTCAGGGATGCTGTGAAGCTTAAATGGTTTAATAGGTACAAAGTGCTTAGAACACTTCTATGCCCGAAGGACTCATGTATACTTATTGTTTTTGTTCTTGTTTGTTTTTTTTTAATTTTTAAATTATAAATTGAAAAATTATAGTTGAATATATTTATGGGGTACCAAGTGATGCCATGATTTATGAATACAATGTGAAATAATTAAATCAAGCTAATTAATTAATCTATTCATTGCCTCAAATACTTTGTATTTTTTTGTGGTGAGAACATTTAAAATGTATTCTCGTAACAATTTTGAAAGGTACAATACGGTAATATTTACTGCATTCACCACACTGTGCAATACAGACGCTCCTTGACTTATGATGAGGTTACATCTTGATGAACTCATCGTAAGGTGAAGATATCATAAATTGCAAATGCATTTAATACACCTAACCTACATCATGGCTTAGCCTCACCTACCTTAAATGTGCTCAGAACACTTACGTTAGGCTACAGTTGGACAAAAATCATCTGGCAACACAGTAAGCTGCAGCGTACTGGATGTTACCCTTGCGGGTGGTGATGGTGAGATGCAGCTCACCGCTGTTGCCCAGCATCAAGATAGAGTATCACACTGCATGTTGATAGCCCAGGAAAAGATCAAAATTTGAAATTTGAAGTATAGTTTCTACTGAATGCATATAGATTTGCACCATCATAAAGTTGAAAAATTGTTAAGTAAGAGACTATGTGTATTCAAAAAAGCCTATTCCTCTTAACTAATTGAGGCTTTGTACACGTTGACCATCATTCCCAGCCTCTGGTAACCACCATTCTACTCTCTGCTTCCTTAAGTTTGATTGTTGTAGAGCCCACATATAAATGAGAGTGTGCAGTATTTGTCTTTCTGTGCCTGGCTTATTTCACTTAGCATAATGTACTTCATTTCTAACCATGTTGGTGTAAGTGACAAAATTTCTTTTTTCTTTCTTTTTAAAGGCTGAATGGTATTCCATTGTGTGTATATACCATATTTTATTTATTCATTTATCAGTGAGGTACACTTAGGTTGATTCCGTAAATTGATTATTGTGAATAGTGCTGTACTAAACGTGGGAGTGCAGACATCTCTTCGACGTACTGATTTCAAATCTTTTGGATAAGTATTGAGTGGTGAGATTGCTAGATCATGTGCTAATTCTATTTTCAGTCTTTTGAGGAACTTCCATTCGGTTTTCCACAATGGCTGTACTACCTTATATTCCCACCAATGGTGTACAAGGGTTCCCTTATCATTATTATTATTATTAAATATATATGTGAGTACATAGAAAAAGGACTGTAGAGAGATTGCAGATTTTTCAGTAGGTTATGAATTAATAAAAACAGATGACACCCACACAATTATCATAAATTCCCGTTTCATTTAAGCAAGGATACAAAGCGTAAAGGAGGCAAGCATGACCCCATGTTGCTTGTCTTGTCATGGCTTTTGCTGGGGCCTTGAATTATTATCAGGACTAAAAGCTAAAGGTGACATTCTGCCCAAGTTGGGCTCTGCCATGCTGAGAACATAGCCTCGAGAATGTTCCTTGTGGGGGAAGAACTTTAAGATTCTATAACCATGACTTTAACAACCTGGATATTTGGGTTTAAGGGAGAGTTTGCAAACTTCAGGCTCTCCTGGATGACAACTGAACTCAGAATTAGGAAGTCCACGTTCTCCTACTGGCGAGAAAGCAGAGGGAGCACCCAGGTGTCTTTCCAGAAATAGGATCCTTGCAGGCAGCCTTTTAGAGATTCAGAAAGTCTGCTTTTTTCTCCTTGTCCCCCAACCCCACCGCACAACTCAACTTTTATAATTTTTTCCAGTGTGATTTTGGCATTGACATTTGGCTCAGGGGCACAATCCAGTTCCCTACTCACATCCACTAAACTGTTCGTGGTGGGGAGAGAGGTGGGGGCAGGATTTGTTTGGGGGGGAATGACTGGGAGAGTCAATCCACAGAGGGGAAATTGCAATTGTTACTCTTTATACTTCTTGATGGTTTGAAGTCTTTGCAATGAGAAAATGTTCAGGTAGTAGTTACTTGTGTGTGCTTTTCACATATGGAAAAAGAGTTCTGCTTTCTTCATCATAGCACCTGCCTGTGGAGGTTGACCTCTGGATGTAAATCAGGACAACAAGAGGTCAAGTTCCATAGCTCTCTTTCTAATTTTAACAGAATAACTTTGTTTTTAAATTTTATTATGCAAATTTTCACACACAGAGAGGTAAAATATTATAATGAGCACTTATATTTTGGTTTAACACTTAACATTTTGCTAGATAGATTTTCTTTTCTTCTCTTTTTTTTTTTTTGCTTAGTATTTTTAGAGTAGTCTATATTTTAAAGCAAATTGCAGATGTCACAATGAGCACTTATATTTTGGTTTAACACTTAACATTTTGCTAGATAGATTTTCTTTTCTTTTTTTTTTTTTGCTTAGTATTTTTAAAGTAGTCTATATTTTAAAGCAAATTACAGATGTCACAACATTTGACTCTCCAAATATTTCAGAATGTATCTCTAAAAAGTAAGGCTATTATCTTACATAACAATAATATTACTATCATACCCATCAAAATTATCAGTGATTTCCCAGTGGCACATAATGCCCAGTACAAATTCAAATGTCCTCAATTGGCTCAGAAGTTCCTTTCATAGCTGATTTGCTCAGACCACACACTGCGCCGGGGGAGTGTTTTGTGGCTTTCTGAAAGGCATCAGAATTCTGAGGGCTGCCTTGATCCTCAGCTGGAAAGAAGCAGTTGGAGGACAGCCTTCCTCTCCTTGGGCGGTGGCTGCACATGGCAGAGGCCAAGGCACCTGGCATTCTTGCTTAATGACCTGGAACCAGAATAGAAACAGGCCTGTGATTACCCATTGACATGGGTCTGGGATTGGGTGACCAGTATGCAAATCACATGCAAATCCGAGCAAACTTTACTAACTTCCCTTAAAGAAATCAATGAGAAGTGACAAGTGTGAGAATTATTATAACACATTTATGAGGAAAGAGAGTATGTTCTTAAATTTGTTGAATGGAGGCATTTTGGGTTTATAGCAGTTTTAATTTCACTTTCCTTCTTCAGAGGAGGTAATTTAGCCAGTTATCAACAGCTTTCTGCTTAAACTTTGAAACTTAAATTATTTGTGCGGAGCAGCAAATCTCCTTAGCTGATCAGTGATATTGCCACTACATATGCTGTTCCTTGATTGCCCCAGGAGTCCCAAATTCAAGTCCTAATTCTGCCAATAATCCCATGTGACCTTTCTCCAGCTTTAAAATCACTCACATCCCCTGGAAAATGAGGAGATTGACCCAACGCTCTTCAAGTTGATTTTAGGTACTGAAGCTGCAGGTATCCCTGAAAAGGTTTGACTTTTTGACTCCAAATTTCTCTCTCTGGAATTTGGAGGGAATTGAGGTTGTATATATTTCTTTAGTGTGCACTACTAGAAAAAAAGAAAAAAAGAAAAACAGAAGCCCTCATTCCCTTCACTATCTGTCTCCTTGTGTTGTAATTTTATTGCCCAATTTCATTGTTTTGTTTTAGCTTGTGAGGAAGACTACTGATAGGGCATCTGGATGTATTCATCCAAAGTGAAGTTTTGCTTCCTCAGAAGGATCTTAAACAAACAAATGGATTTAAGAAGAAAGTCTTGTGGGTGCTCTGTGACAGAACTTGATAATTCAACACTGGTTAAGACATCAGGAAAAAACAAACACCTTCAAAGATGCAGGATGGGAGAGAGGCCCTGAGTGTTTGGAGGTTGTGTCTGGGCTCCCTGCATAATGTGCCGACTTCTAACTTTGATCACTGACAGGTGAGAGGAGAGAACATCCTTGAGTCCTTGCCATGGGCCAGGGCATACATGCACAGCTTTATTTAATCCTCACCACAACTATCAGAAGGAACTATCATCACTCCCATTTTCTAGATAAGGAGACTGAGGTTTAGAAGGTAGATTGAAATAACCTGCTCAAGGTTACACAGAAAGGAGCCATCAATGGACCCAGGCCCAGATGTGAAGCCAAAGTTCTCCCTCCTCCTTCCTATTGTCAGCCCACCTGTGCTTCATTTTCATCTCTACAAATGGTAGATGTTGACACCTGCCAAGACTAAGAACTGAGAATGTGTATATGACGGAAGTAGCATCCAGGCAATTTTATTTGCCAGTGTATTTGCTGGATGGTTGATTTTGAGCTGCAGTCTTCTTTAGAAATCAAGTACTAATCTGTCACCTAATATTAAATTAACCAAGCTCTGAATTCTTAATTCCAGGTCTTCACCCCTATACTGGCCCCCCTGGGACCACTTTTCCCCTTCTTTCCCTGGGTACCTCCTTCTCTTATCTCCTCAGAGAGTCTTCACCCGCTCAGACTAGGTAGGGCTCCGTGGTGTACACACTCTCAGTGCTCAGGCCTTCTCCTTTTGAAACGTGTATTTATATGCATTTAGTAGTTCCTTATCATGATGCAGCTTAGCACAGAGCTTCAGTAAAGGGCTCGAGAACTGACATGTCTGAGTTCATAACCTAGGCTCTCCTGCTGACTAGCTTTATAGCTCTTGGCCAGGTCACTTAACCCCTGTGTGCCGCAGTTTCCTCCTCTGTGACATGGGACGAATGATAGTATCTAGTATCCGTGTGATAGTGGTGATGATTACATCAGTTAATCTGTGTAAAGTCTCTAGAACCAGGCCTGGCATGGAGCAAGCACTCAATCATTGTCAGCTAGCATTATTTTGTCTTATTTCTCAGTAGACAGTCATCCTATTGGGGCAGATACTGTATCTGTCTCATTTACTGTTGTATCCCCAGCATCTACCCACACTGTGGATATTCAAAAAGTATTCGTTGCATACTCTAATTACAATCTCTCCAAAACATGCCCTGTTGAATATCTGCTACACGCCTTCATGTATATTCTCTCTCCTGACTCTTATAAATTGGTGGTTATTGGCATAACCATTTTACTGTTGAAGAAATTAATGTTCAGAGAAGTATACTGCTCTGCCTTAGGTCACACAGCTACTGCATAGATGAAGTAGTATTGAAACCCACGTGTGGGTGACTCTGGGCCCAGTGCTCTTTTCCTGTGTCTAGGCTGCCTCTTTGTGCCCCAGAAAGAACAATGGGCCTTATGTAAACCCTATGTAAATAAGAGGTTCTGGTTTCTTGAAACCAAAGCCAAAGCAAAGTGAGCAGAAGCTGACAAAAGAGTCACAGTCATCTGATATTTTATTTTATTTTATTTTTTTAAAAAAGATAGATACCTCTTCCTTCTGTCCTAGATACCAAAATGGCTGTTGGTTGCTGAGCAGAGACCAGAAATCATTAAGGCCTCTCCCAGGGAGGTCACAGGTTTCTGTATAGAGGACTAAGACCCACTTGCTAATGCTGATTCATAAGTAAGCAGGGCCCCTCTGCACTGTGAGAATTCCCAGTCTTGGACTATTGTGCTGAAAGAGTGTTGGAGAACTGTTACTATTTATACTGAATCAAAGGCAGTTTATGTCAACGCTTCTCAAAGTTTAATGTGCACACGAGTCACCTGGAGGCTTCATCACAAAGGCTGATTCTAATTGAGTAGGTCTGGGGAGGGGACGGGGCTTCAGCATTTCTAACAAGCTCCCAGCTGATGCTGATGCTGCTGGCTCCAGGACCACCCTTGGTGAAACAAAGGTTTGCAGGAATCCTTGGGCTGCACTCTGGCCCAACCAGGCGCCTCTGGTAAGGATGTCCTTTGCAACCACAGAAAGAGCCACCTGCATTCAAGTCAGCTCTGCCCCTTGATAGGAATGGCCCTTGGGCTGGATTCTAGATTCTTCTCGTGGGATTTGAGTGTCCTTAGGTACAAATGGGCGTGCTGGGTGTGGGGAAGGAACAGCGGTTTGATGCAAATTATTTCTAAGTCCCTCTCAGTTCTAAGATTGCATGACTCATTCTAATGCTTGCTTTGAAATTGAGAATTGTTTTTTTTTTTTTTTTTTTTTTTGCTTTTTAGAAGAGAGTGGGGCAGAACTTGGAATCTAATGAAAGAGATTTCTGAGTACTTGCTTTGGGAGCCAGTAAATGGCCCAGAGACTTGTGTTCATGATACAGCTCCGTTGCTCCTTTCTGCTCCTTTGTGTCTATACCCATTCTAGCAGGTGGCTAAGAGCATTTTGTATAAAATACTCTCACCATCTTTCATGCTTCCCATATCCCTGGGTTCCATATTTTCTATTGAATTTGCATTCTATGGCAAGTTCAGGGTCTTTAGAAGTTTTTTTTTTTTTTTTTTTATGGAAGGAAGGGAGGCAGGCAGGCAAGCTCGTTGTTTCTCTGTGCTTATTAACGCAAAACTTTATGAAAACACACTACACAAAGTGTTATTGGCATTGGATTCGTTCACACAAAGTTAGATTTTAGGAATATTATAAAAAAAAAAAGGTGAGCCTTCACAAATTATAGATAGAGCCTGCCTCTCACAGGTGAGATGATCACACCGACCATTATTGTTGATTATTTTGGACAGACTGTCCACACATATTCAGGGCTGATTTGGTGTCAGGTGCCACGGAAGGTGTCGTAGGAGGTAGAGATGCATATCATATGTGGAACCACGGTTCTTGGCACGGTGAATTGTCAGGTCCTCTCCCACGAGAGAGCCACCAGAACTATAAAATATCCGGCTTCTCCTCGCCTTCTCGCAAGGCAGTCGAGCATTTCTCCCTCCGGGCCCTCCCACCGCTCCAAGTGCCAGCCAGTCCTCAGCCCCCTTGCTCCCTGCATCGTGTCCCACCCTGCCCTTGGCCTTCCCAGCTCCTGACCTTGTTACTTGCTCTCATTACTTCATCCTGCTATTCTGTCTCGGTGCTCAGGATGAATGTCCAGACTCTGCTCATCTTCGGCCTCCTCAACTTCAGTCAGGTCACATTCTCTTCCTGGCTGCACTGCTCTAACCTGTCTGGAAAACTGCACAAGCCAACACTGTCCCTGCGAGCTCCTGCATTCTGTAACCCCCGTGGGTCGGTGTATCAGTTTCCCATTGCTGTCGTAACAAATTCCCACAAACGCGGTGGCTTATGGCACAAATCTATTAACCTTACAGGTTGGAGGTCAGAAGTCCAAAATGGCTCTGGCTGGGCTAAATCAGGGTGCCGGCAGGACTGGGTTCCTTCTGGAGGCTCCAGGGGAGGTTCTGTTTCCTGGCTTTTCTGGCTTTTGGAGGCTGCCTGCATTCCTTGGCTTGTGGTCCTCTTTCTCTATTTTCAAAGCTGGCAATGGCCAGTGAGTCTTTCTCATGATGTCATCTCCCTGGCTGTGAACTTTATGCCTCTCTCTTCCTATTTGAGGACTCTTGTGATTACACTGGGCCCACCTGGACATCCTGGTATTACCTCCCTAGCATACATGCAGCTGGTTAACAGCCTTTATTCCATCTGAGTCTTAATTCCCCCGGGCCAGACTCCCGAGTTGTTCCCTGGCCTTGGAAGAAGATTCTACTCAGATATTGGCAGGAGGTAGCTTGTGAAGCAATTCGCCAGAGATTATAGATAAAAGAGGCCCCTGAAACATTTTTTTTTCCTTTATACTACACAGCTTGCTCTCACATACTTCACAATTTTGCCAAGAAGCATCATATCTTGTTGAAAAACATATTAATCATCCTGAGACTAAAATAGAAAATTCAATATGTAGCTATTGCCATCAAACGGACAAAATAAACACGCACTAAATATTTAAATTACAAAATAGGGCACATCTATTATTAAATGCAACATAGGTTATCGATGCAATAAATAATGAATAATTTTCAATGTTTTTTAGGACTTAGCTCTATGTCAAGTAATGAACTGAATATCTCATATGCAGATTATCCCTTTTATTTTCTAAAACAGCTATGAGGTAGGTACTATTGTTACTCCATTTTAAAATAAAGAAATATAGGCTTGAAGAGGTTTGGTATGCTGCAAAAGGTCACACAGCTATATATGGAGAGGAAGGATTTGAACCTGGGTTTGGTTTCATTGCCCAAACACAACCACTAGGCTATACTGCCACTTTTGGAGTTCAGAGAAGGGAACAATCAAAGTGAGGCCTGAAGTAGCTAAGAAAGGCCGCCTGAAGGTGGGGATATATAAACACACATTTAAAAGGCTGTTCAATGGGAATCCCCTTAAAATCTCTCTAAGACTATAGAGGAACTAGAACTTACCCCACCGCTGCTGAAACAGTTTCACCCCTGGGGCTTGCGGGTGCATTAGGGCAATGTGCATTTATGAGCCATGCTGCTTTTCTTTTGACTTCCCACTCCCAGCTAGGTGAGGCTATTAAAAAAGAGAAGCCACCTTTGTTTTCTTTAGGTCTTCGGTTGGCTTCTTCCCTGCAGCCTTGCAGAAACATTTCCCAGCGTGGCCAGATGAGGGTGTGCTTGGATGTAGGGGAAGGACAGAGGGGATGTGCTGAGTGTGGGGTGTGCTCCAGGTGTGCTCTGGGGGCTGTTTTAAGGAGCACAAATTGATAAGGTAGAAATTACTTGTATCCCATTAGAGGCTTTGCAGGTTACACAAGTCCTCCATTTATTCATTCATTCATTATCAAGCCTTCGTTTTTGTAGGCACTATGGATACAGAAATGAGCAAGACATGGATGGCCCCTTCTTTTAAAAATCTAGGAATCAAAAGGAGAAAATAAATAGAAACTGTTCTCTATGAACAAATACATTCAGACTCAGCTGCAGCAAACAAGTATTAAGCACAAAGTGTCAGGTGCATTAAGCATTATCTGGTGCTGACACTGATCCTACCTTGTAGGTAATAGTATTCCCTTTCCATGAATAAGGAACTAATGTTGGAGAATTTAAGTAACTTGCCCCAAACCCCATATCCAGCAAGTAGATTAGTTAGGATTCAAATACAGTCCTGCCTGACTCCAAAACATATTCACTTGGTCCTGAACCACGTGATGCCCCTGCACAGCCTGCCAGAGCAGAGGTCAGCACACTTTTTAAAAAAGGGCCAAATGGTAAATATTTTAGGCTTTGCAGATGAAGGCACAAATGGAGAATATTATGTAGATACTTATATATTCATTGAAAATAAAACCAGTTAAAAATATGAAAATTTTCAGCTTATAGGTCATAGCAAGGCAGTAGGCAGGGTTTTTCTATGGATTATAGTTTTTTGACTCCAGTCCCAGGGTAATTTCTTTGTTCCTTCTAGACCCTACTATATAGATGTAGATATGAAAAATACACATATAAAACATATATATAACATATACAGATACAATATACATTACATATCTCCATATATAGTGTGTTTGTGTATATATATCTCTCTCTCCACATTTCTCTTAAACTATGTTCCAATGTATGTTTATATATATTGTCACTTCTGCTAGGGTGTGATTTCTTGAAGACAAGGACTGTTTGAGCTACCTTTGTTCTTTTAGAGAGCACCACATGAATTCTTACCCATAATAAAGGCTAATAATGATAATGTTGCAACAGATATAACCCATTAAATGTACAAGGAGACTCCATGAAGATGGCTATGCATATTTGTTTTGTTTTGAATCAAGTCACTAATTTTGTAGCAGGACAAGATGTGATGTTACTCCTTGAAGTAGTTTTGGGAAGGGCCCTAGAATTTTGGAGGTGGATTGATTTCCAGACCTCACAACCCCTGGGCTGTGAAGCAGGACAGCCTAATGCCAAAGATCCTGAGCCTCAGTGGCTGCGAGATTTGACTTCTAAATTTGTTTCTGCCACTTTTCCTTTATAGGAGAGTATGGCTTATCGATTACAAATATCTACAATGAAAATGATGATGAAAAGTTTATATTCACTAAGTCCTTCTGGTGGCCAGGTACTGGTGTGGGAGCTTACGTGTGTGAAATCATTGAATTCTCACACTACCTCTCAAAGGTAGGTCATATCGTTTCCATTTGTTAGGTGGAAAAAACTGAGGCACAGAGAGGTTAAGTAATTTTCTTAAGATCATACAGCTAGGAAGTGACAGAACAGGATTCAAACCAGACAAGCTGGCTACAGAACCAGTACTTCATTATTATTAAGATTCCTATGATATCTGTGACTTCTCCAGGGTAATTTATAGAAGGAATTGTGATTTCAACAGAACTTGGATGGAGGTTTGCCAATCCTGGGTTTGCAACCTATAGTGGCTCTATGTTTTATTAATATCTTTTCTTTCTAAAATGATGAGGACTATAAAAAGAGAGGCTGCATCTTTTGCTTATAAACTCTTCTGAGTTTTTTAAAACTGCACTGAGCACGTGGCTGGTGCTGCTACAGAGTGTAATTCCTCATATGCCTTTCCATTCTTATATCATCAGATCAGTCTCCCTTGATGATGTGTGAGATTGTTCGTGCTTGTAATGGCTAGAGAAGGATTGAGGAGGAACTTGTGGGTGCTCAAAGGAGAGACATTGTGGCAAGAGGCCCCGAGACAGTGGTCGTGTGCAGATAGTAAGTCTGAAGCAGAGAAGACCCAGGGCCCAGGTGGTGGCCCCCGATCATCTGACAGGTGCGTGTTTCACCAAGGCAGCCAGGCATCGTGGTGAAGACCCTGAGTGTCCCAGCCCCACTCCGTACTTCTGAGCTGTGTGTAACAAGGAAGCTACTTACTCACTTCCTCTATTGGCAAAATGGAGATAGTAGTACAAATTCAAAACCACACTTTTGCATATCTAAAATCCCCAAATAGCTGAAAACAGAAAATATTTTCATAAGCCCATGACAGACTCATCTGACAGCTAAACTTGACCTAAACTGGCATGAGACGTCTTATGTTCTTTCTTTATCCCACTCTGTGTGAATATACATGTGTTTTGCTACAAAATATTCATGCTTGATTATAGCATATTATCCCAGACCCTGCAGATGGGACTAAAAATTATATAATATATTCACTGTATTTCCTTTCTTAAATAATAAAAATAGTTATGGATTTCAAAATTTGTCTGGCCTCAAGAGTTTTGGGTAAGGGACAGTGGACCTGTACTATGATAACTACTTCATTAGGCCGCTATGTGGATTAGGTGGAAAAACATGGAAAGGGCTTAGCAGGGTTGCCGGCACATTGCAAATCAACAAGAAATATTTCATTTCCTAAATAGCTATTGCGTTCTATGAATTTGGCACATTAGTTGAGCAGTTGTGCTCTATTGTGCTGTCAATTTTATTCTCTTTATAAGAATATCGTAATACATGAGTGCTTCACTATTGGCTCCAGGATTTTTTTTTCCAAGATGCCTTCTGAATGTTTGGATGCTGGTGCTTTCATGACTTTCAAAAATCTCAGTGGTAAGGTTCTTTAGGTCACAAAGAGGACTTATATTCCTTATGCCAAAGGCACTTAATGGTTTGATGACTGAAAGGTCGTGAGGTTGTAGTTTTCATTCCACCACCAGGAACAGCCAATCTCACACATGCACAAGCAAGAACAATGCCACGTCTGCTCCTTGGCCAAGCACAGTCAGAACATGCCATCAGTTTTTAAGAGGCATCCTGCATTCACAGATAAAAATATAAACAAATATACCTCTTGAAATTGAATTGCAGTATTGTCTCGCTAAGAGTCGAACTTAGAATTCAGGAAGGCTACTTTCAGCATGCTATGAAACTAACAATAATAATAAAACTTTCTCAAGAATAGATGTGTAGCGAGATGGCATGGGCTAATACCCATGGGCATAATACCTCTGTATTATGAAACGCCACGTTCTCTGGCAGTAGGGAAGCTGAGTCTGGACAAATGCTTATTGGGCATATTGTAGCCAGACTTCAAATTCCTCACAGCAGTTTGCATTAGATGACCTCGGAGAAGCTTCCAACTCTGGGAGTCTGTGAGACTTGAGGAAGACAGAGGAGACAACCCAAGAGTGTGGGGGAGAAGCAGATGAGATTCTCTTGACCTCTGTGGTTTTGCTTGACTGATGCACTGACTGTTCCCTTTTGAGAGGTTGGTTTTGAAGACTGAGTTGAGTCTGCATCTGTCATATATTCTGCCCTGCTTCCATCCAAAGAGCAAAGTATGGAAAATGTTCAGTTGTGAAACAGCTTTTAAACATGATAAAGTATTTACATTTCACAGGAAATTGTGGTTCAACTTGGCAACATTTGTAAAAACAGTGAGGAAGCAACTTACAATCTTTAAATTAGCTACTGCTAATACATACAGGCATTCTATGATGGAAGGGGTTTAAAAGAGTGAACATAACACACCTCTTCCCCCTTTCCTGTCAGTGCTCTGCACCGAGGGGAGATACAAGGTGTTGACAGCTGGAGAACAGAATGCTGGCTTAATCACTGGCAATGCAATCACTGGGGATCGAGGCTGCACGGGCTTTCGAACGTTGTTTCCTGAAATCAGTCTAGCTTTTCCAACCAACCACTGAAAGTGCTAGAAAAACAAACAAACAGACAAAAAAAAAAAAAAACACCCAATACCATAAACACCTTTCTTCTTGGGGTAGGATCTTCCTTTACTTTGCAGAGAACACAATTGCTATCTGCAGGCAGTTATGGCCCACACACAGGGGCAGAGGGGTGAGCTATGTCTAGCCAAGCTTTGTCCCAAACTCTCCAGTTAGATGACCTTTGGGGCCCGCTATGGAAAGGAGTAAGCAAGGGAAAGGGGATTTAGGAAAAATCTGTCTTCGTGGAGACCTTCCCCACCTAATTAGCCTTCTCCTTGTTTGAGGCCCTTTTGGGGAAAGAAGAGCCTATGTCTTTTATGGTCCATCCACTCTCCTGAATGGAATTTTATGTTTGCAAAATTTCACACACATGCACAACTGTAAATAACCCTGACCTTGATGTTTGGAAGAAGACAAGTGATGTATTCTACCCAAAGGGGGCCTCCATTTAATTGCACAATGACGTAATGGAGAAGCAGACCTAGAAAATTTTCTTTGGGTCCGTCAGGCAGAAGGAGCCAGCTGTGTGAACTGGCCAAGTCCTGTCACCTCTCTGGGCCTCGTTCCCCTCAGGGGTTAAGCCCAGTGGTACACTGGATATTGTCGTGATCCCTTCCAATGCTCACATTTTCTCATACTCAGCTCTCCTGTTTCCAAGAACAATAATTACTGCAGAAAATATCATCTTGCCTTAGATTGTGATCTTCATGACTTCATCTGTGTGAACAGACGAACATCAAAAAACAGCTGAAGCATAACCCCGGATCTATGGCAATGTCAGGGCCCCTTCCTTAAAACCTCCAGTTGAGATAAACTTTTAAACAAACAGCATTTGTGTGTCAGGAGGGAGGTGGGAGAAGGTGGTACGGTTCCTGGGACAGTGAGAACTTTGTCTTTTCGGAAAGCCTACCTGGAGTGTTTACCTGTGTTGTAGCTTGAGGCCAGGGAAGAACAGGATGTGTAAGAGCCGCTTCCTCCTGAAGCCCTTCAACCCCTCTCTGCAACTCCAGCCTGAGTATAGAGTATAAAAATAAATGCACACACACACAAACATACACACACAAAAGAGGAATCACACACTTTTCTGTTTAGTAGCACTGAGATGAATCTGTGTCCCCTGCGGAGGAAGGGACAATGTGCTAATTGCCCTCACACTGCCCCCACTCCTGGATCAATCACATCATGACCTTGACTCACCTGGGAGACTTCCCTGCCCCTTCCTGAGGCTGCTGCAGCACTGTGGTGCACATTTCTCCATTCCACTTCCTTTGCCCAGTAGGGCACTTATTTTGTTTTCACATGTGTCCATCCCTTCTAGACCGTGAGTTCTTTGAATGCAAGGACTGTATCTGATTCACTTTTGATTTTCCAGTCCTAAGCTTTGGCATCTAAAGGGCCATAAATAAATGATTTTTGAATGAATTTGGAATTAAGAAACATAGTAAACACCTTTTGGGGTTTCTGCCTACCTCACCACCACCTCCAAGTAACTGCTCACTAGTCTAGTAGAGGTGGACCCTGGCAGCCTACCTGAGACCCTCAGTCTGGGCCAATCAGAGTCCCTCTAGCGGATTGAGAGAGAGGGCTCGGAGGTGGCTGTCTTCCACCATGTGTCCAGAAGAATAATGTAAGCTCCACACAAAATACAGAATTGAAGATTTTTTATTTACAAAAATAATGCAAGGTTGTTATAACAATTCAGATAATGCATAGTCATATGATATAGAAGCTAACGTTCAAGAAAGGCTAAGAATATTTTGGAAAAGAAAAATTGGAAGGGGTGGGGGCTTGTCCAGGTAAAAACACTATGGTAGTGAAGGATAAATATTGCATGTTGGTGGAACAGAGAGGATAAATGTGGCACTACAGTTCAGTGAGAAAGGACAGATTATTATTTTTTTTAATGATACACAATAGATTCCACATTTGAATGAAAATGAAGTTAACTCTCCTTAAATAGGAAAATAAATTCACATGAACTAAACATAAAATAAAATTATAAAATCATTAAAAAGTGATATTAAAGACTGTTTTCTTACTTTAAGGTGGAGGAAGACTTTCTAAGCAAGACAGGAAACCCAGACACTATACAGGAAAAACAAAATTAGCAGCTTCAGTTATATTAAAAAACAATATTGATTATTAAAAAAAATTCCGAATGGAAAGAGAGCCCATAAAGAAGACAAATAAATGATTATAAAGTATTTGCAACTCACACAAAAGGGTAATATTCCCAGAATGCAATTCTACAAATTAAGAATTAGAAGCAACCTGGCAGAACAACGGATGAGGGTATAATTTTAAGGCCCCCCTTTTTTTGGTAAAATACTGATTATTATTCCAATCAATAAGCAAAAGTATAATTTGCTCTGTGCCCTCCATATGTAAGGTCTATGAAGTTCTGTGGGAATCAGCCCTTCTTAAATATGAGCTGCTTAATTTTGACATTGAACTCACCTAATGTAAATTAACAAGAAAACAAGAATGTGTTGCATTCCCACTCAAATTTACTTTCACTATTTGCAAATAACACCCCCTACCACACAGGGCACTTGTGAGGATTAACTGATGACACATGTAAAGACCCAGGAAAGGGGCAGACAAAAGTGGCACCGAACTCAATTATTTCTTTTCCACTTCTTTTCCTCTCTTTCACTAGATTACTTCAAAACAGGAGCTGTTTCAAAGGGAGAGAGAGATGCAGGAGAGCCGGAAGTCAGGCGGGCCACATTGGTCCATGTCAACTATGGCAGTCTGTTCCTGGTGCAGTTCCTCCTCTGGCCACATGATGGCGGCATGAGCATTGCAGCTCTCCCGGGCTCCCAAATCCAGCACTTAAAATCCCCAGTTTTAAAGCCAGGGGCGCTTGGGTGTGTTTGTGTTTGTGCCTGTTAAGTCAAAGCTATGCCCAGCCTTAGCAACTGTCAGCTAAGCTGTAATGCAGGTGGACGTGAAAATCTACAAGGGTTTCACGGTGTTTCTTTCTAGAAAAATCCCAACAGGAATTTTTATAGTAAACAGTCCATTTTCAAATGGGGGAGAATTTCCTTAAATCCACAGCATCTGCCCCAC
Source organism: Varecia variegata (assembly GCA_028533085.1). Lineage (NCBI taxonomy): Eukaryota > Metazoa > Chordata > Mammalia > Primates > Lemuridae > Varecia > Varecia variegata. The sequence continues at coordinate 32,740,213 of CM052438.1, read as the reverse complement.
TGGGTTTGCAATATGTGTGCAGGTATTGGGGTTAATGAGCCACCTGCTTGCTGCTCCCAGGGCCAGGCTGGAGCAGTCAGCTGGTGGAATGATGGGAACTGCAGTCGGTAGCTCTGCGCCGACATGCCCCGGGATGGAAAATGTGATTTGTGACACAGCAGCTTGGGAATAATAATGAAAACATAATTGTTCCAGGTGGATTGCTCTCTGTCTTTCAATTGCAAAGCTGCTTCACCTCATGTGAGAGGAACTGTAGTTCTTAGCTTTCATTTCTCTAGGACAACCGGAGACACAGCCAGCAACTGTCCTTCTGCCCCCAGGGAAAATTAGATGTTTCTCTGAACCCCAGAGAGAAGCTGTCCCCCAAGCCCAGGAAGAACCTGCCTCAGTTCCAGGCTCTCTGGGGCAGCCTGTCTGTTCAAGCAGAACTGCCCAGGACATGGATGTAGCTTTGAAACCTGTTTGTCTCAACCTCTGCTGCCTGGGATATACTGTCATAGTTTGTTTGTTTTTGTTTTTGCTTTCTGAAAAAAAAAAAATCCTTGCATATGCAACTTCTCTTTGTAGCTTACATGCATTTCTCATCTGGTCTGCATCACAGCCCACAAAGGAGACAGAGGCTCTTGACATGATCTTACAGGCCAGGACACCAAGAATCAGAAAGATGAAGTGATGTGTCCAGTCTTCCTTTTCCAGCTCAGAGGTGGTCACTTGGAGTGTCCCCATTCAGCCACTTTAAGTTAACTGATGTCTCAGGGCCCAGCTTCCTTATCTGTAAAACGAAGAGAGAAAGATGTCAGTTTTGGGGGTTTAGGGAAGGACTGAAAGAGATAATGCATGTGAAATACTTAGCATGAGGCCCGGAACATCTGCTGTGGCCAGGAGTAAGTGGGCAAGTTGTACCTCAAGCACCTCTTTGCGTAGTTTCCCATCCTCCCGGTCCCAAGTTTTGCACATACATTTCTGTGCTGATCTCCACAGCCTTTGCACAAGGGACTCTTTTTGCCTTGGGGCCTCTCTGGTTGACTTACAGAACTTTGCTCAGCTTTTAAGGATGGACTGAGAGGTTCATGCCACAGGGGCTGCCCTTGCCAAAGAGGGACAGGAGCTCTTAGATAGATGCTTCCCTTTTTCTCTCCCCCAGGCTGACAGTTCTGAGGGGTGTCTCAAATGGGGCAGGGAGACCAAGCCACAGTCACTCCCAGTTGTGACCGAATCGCTAGTACATTTCTACATTCATGTTCCTTCCTTCCTGCTTCACTCTTGTTCCTTGGAATCGCCTCCCAGATAAACTACCTCAAGACAAGATCTGATCCAGGCTCTTTATTTGGGAACCCAGGCTCGGACAAGATCGAAGCTAACCCAGGACTTCTGACTTCAAGGTCAGAAGTCATTCGCTTTACACACACATGCACGTGCGCGCGCACACACACACACACACACACACACGCTCACATACTTTGCTTCATGTCTGTGGCAGGCAGGTGGAGCAAGGGGAAGTTTGGCCAGCTCTAAGGTGTTTCTAGACCATCTCTTAAGTTGCTGGGGACCCCCAAAGAGCAGGAAGTGTCTTCGTCAGGTCCTTTAAGGACATGGGTTCCTGTGCGTGGATGAGCATGAGCGTCCAATCCCAGACACCCCAGCAGCAGCAACCAGCTTAGATCCGGGGCTGGCATTAGGTGGAGCCAGAGCTGTCTTGATGATGTGATTTAAGGGCACCATTAGGCTCTGCGATGCAAATATATTATGCGGGTGGAGTGACACTTTAACTTAGGCTATTTGTCACGCTGGGGTAAGTTGGAGCTTGTAGCAGGGTAGGCAGTCCTAGGTGAGTGCCATGTGCCCACCCACTTTAAGCTACCGTTTTTGATGACCAATTATGAGTCAGTACCATGGTAACACTTCTATACACATCAGTCCTTTCTTACTGCAGGATTCACAGTAGAATCACCTGGAGCACCTTTCAAATTGCCAAGTATGGTCCCCACTCTTCTCCACCCACCTCTATTCTATTTTAATTGGCCTGAAGGTGGGCTTGGGCATCCAGAAAGTACCTCAAGAGTTTTCACTTGCAATCAGGTTTGAGGACCACTGATTCCCATTGTCTCTCTTCATTCTCACCCCAGCCTTCCTAGGATGGAATCTTAACCCCCCACTTTGCAGAATGGGAAGCAGTGAATGTCTTGGAGTAGTTAAGACACACAGCCAGTTACCTAGGGAACAAAAATTCACATGCAGATCTGTCTGACTCCAAAATGTCAGGCTCCAACAAAGAGAATACTTGCCAAATTCCCTTCTAAAAATCCCAAAACAGAGGAAGGTAAGTGTGCTCCTCCAAGGGAGGAGATTAGGGTGACCAAAAGCAGACTGGAAATTTCTTTGAAGTCACATGGTTCATCTTAAAAACTCCTCATTTGTTTTTGTAAAAAGCCAAGATTTTACATTGTTTTCTGTAAAGTTGATACTCCAGGAAGACAGGCTGGGGCCGTTCATACCACACAGTTGTTGCAGGGGATCACATACTGCGGTGTCAGCAGCTCGGCCCTGGTCCATACAACACTGGACAGGAGAGGCTTGGGGACACCATGAAGGATAGACATGGGGGGAGAAGAGAGAAGAATGTGGGGAGAAAGGGTAGTGAAAGTCTGAGGTGATCTCAAGATCAATTCTATTACTATTTCCCAGCATATTTGTAAAGAAAGTTATTAGCTTTGGAAGATGCAAGCATTAAAGCTTGGTGCAAGAACACCAGCTCATAATGTGAATTTTACTTATCCTATATTTTAGGGGTCAACAAATATTTTGTATAAAGGATCAGAGAGTAGATATCTTAGCCTGACAGCCCATATGGTCTCCATCACAGCTACTCAACTTTGTTCCTATAGCACAGAAATAGCCGTAGACACTAAGGAAGGAATGGGTGTGGCTCTGATCCAATGAAACTTCATGTACAAAAACAGGCAGGTGGGATTTGACCTATAGGCAGTAGTTTGCTGAGTCTTGCTCTATTTTGCTTACTTATAAGCATGAATTAGGTAATTAGCTTAACTCTTGCTATCTGGATTTACCTATAAAATTTCAAAGTAAGGGCTGGACTGAATACTAAGAACAGCTTTAATTTTTGCTCTCTAAACACACACATGTTTGAGTATGCCCATATATGTGCACACATGTTGCTAATACTCCCAACATGGGTTTGGCTGCCAAGTGAAGACACTGAGATTTGGAACAGCTTGGCCTAATGCTTCACATCTAAGGAGTAGAAGGTCAGAGTTTGCACCCATGCCTTTTGGTAACTAAAGCCCAGATTCTTTTCCAGCTGTAGCTATGCTTCTAAACAATTGTTTGAAAATACTTCTAGCTCAGAGATCAATGAGGCTATGATTGCATTTACCTTCTCTAGGTGACTTTTTTCCCAACGTGATAGTGCTAAAATATACCAGGCAAGACACTTCAAAAAAATTGATAACATACCTAGGATTGAAATCTATTCAGCTGAGCACACTGACTTGGCATCCTGTAGGCAAATGTCAGAAGACTGATTTCTACTGGGACCCGCCTCCTGCATCAAGGAAATATTTGGCAATTCATCTGAAGCAGCTTCTTATTTCTGACCTTCCAGCTGTCTCCATTATTATCACGAGGTCATGTAAGCACTCGGAGAGCCCAATCCCAATGACACTGGCCTGCTGAATGTAATAAAGGCACTCTCCCTGTGTCACTGGCTATAAATGGCCACTGCGGAAATACCCAGGAGGCCAAAAGTCACTGTGGCCCAGATGCCCATTCACACTGTCACTCATTTCCCCTCTACTTAAGTTTCAGCCCAACATGTATTTATGTGTCCAAGGACTCTTGGCGTCCCAGCTGAAGAATGAAAACGTACTCTCTGCATCATCTTCCAGCAGCTGTGGTACCGGGCCCTATGCTAGGCGCTTAAATATATCCCGCCGATTACGCCATTGAATTTTTCCAACAGCCATATAAGGTAGAGATTATTATTTAATATGTTCATTTTGTATGTACAGCAGAGGTATGCCGAGGTGGGATCTCTCCCCTTGGAGAGCTAGGGACACTCTGCTCACATCCCCACCCTCGTGGGTGGCGACGATTTTAAGCCTTCCCTGAGATTGCTGTGAGGTCATTGGTGGGTGCAGCCTTCATGCTTCCTCTGTGGTATATTCAACAGTATTGTTGAAAGAGTGAATTAGAAAAGGACAAGCCAGGAGTCAGAGAGATTCATATACCAATGGCTCTTAACTCTTTGAGGTCATAGATCCTTTTGAATGTCTAATTAAGGTTTAGCAGATTTAAGAAAAAGATGTGTAATTATGCACAGTTTGTATAACATTTCAGAGGGTTCACGGACAAAGTGAGTACCTGCTAAATGCAGGTTACTGGGCTATCACTAATATCCAGTAGAGACGTGGAGCAGATGCTTCTGGAATCCCGTCCACCCCACCTCCCCTTGCCCTTACCACAGTGCACATCAGCCCAATATCCAGCAGCGGCTCCTGCATTTCTTTGCCTGAGGGCTTTCTCTTAGAGCTAGATCTGCCACCCTTGTGGCAGCATGAAGTGGCAGGGAATTAGTGCCCTCTAGGAATAGCCTTCAATCAATGATTGATAGGTGTATGAATACCCCAGGTTCCTTTCCTATTGCTGGATCCATCCCAGGCATGTCTTCTACACTCTCCCAGTTTGCTCCGTTGCCCACATTGGTGTCTGGCTCAAGAGCTCACCTTCCACTGGCTACCTTCTTTTTCTATACTCCTCTACCACTGTTCCCTTCATTGACAAATAAATCAGTTGCACTGGAGTCCTTGTTTGAGAGACCGCTTCTGAGAAACCCAAGCTAAGATAGCATACAATAATTGTATATATATATTTGCTATATAAGATAGATCTTAATGGGTATTAATTTTATAGGTGGGAAAATATGACACATAGACAGGCTTAGTAATAATAAGCTCAGAGGTCTGGGGCAAGGTGTATGCTAAGCTCAGCCTGGAGCAACATCTCTTTACTCAGAGACTTGCCCTCTTTTTGATTTATTTACACAATAAAAACCACTACATGCTAGACATTGGGTGAGACATTGGGGATACACAGGATAAAAAGTCAGATGAGGTCTCTTTTTATATGTAGCTCACATTCTAAGGAGAGGAGAGAAACACTAAGCACATATACAATGAAATAATACAAATTGTGATGAGTATTATCAAAGAAATACACAGAATGGTAAAGTACAAAAAAAGTGAGGGAGGTTGGTGGTATAATAAAGGCCAACCTTAGAAAGGAGCTGAGAGAAGTCTTTACCTCTTAGTTCTCCACCTTGGTCCATTGTACCTCTATTCAACAAATATTTATGGCAAAGAAAAATGGACATACTCTGTACTCTTAGAGAGTTTATAATCTAGAGAGAAGAGATAGGCAATAAACAAGTAAACAAATGAGGGGAAATACCAGATAGTGATAACCACTTTGAAAAGAATAGTCAGAGGTGATGAGACATAGAGCACATTTTGTCTTTTTCTAGTGGATTTCCCTGAGAAAATTAAGTCCAACTTATCTAAATCCTACATAGGATATAATAATTTAATTTCTCTCCTATGCATCTAGAATGGTACCAGTTATGAACAATTCTTGAAAGAGAATTGAAAGTAAACACTCAAACAAAAAACAAGTTACTAAGATCACTTGTTGTGCTCTGTGATTCATATGAGGAACTCCAGTTGAGAAAGGGTCCCTCTGGAGGTATCATTTAAGCAGAGCTGTGGATGTCAAGAAGCCAGTCATGGAGGATCAGAGCATGCCAGGCAGGAAGAAGGGCCACCACATAGCCCTGAGGGCAGAGTCTGGCTTGGGTGCCCAGGGAACAGAGGGAAGGCTGATGAGGCCAGGCAGAGCAGATGAAAGGAGTTGGGGAAGGAAATGATATTGGGGAAGAGGGAGAGGGCCAACTTCTATAGAAACTGGTACATAAAAGTTTGCAGCATGTGTTGTATTAACAATGTGGGCAATAGTTTACAGAGAACCCATACTCACAAAAGGAAGACCAGTTAAGATGTTATTGCACATCTAGTTCAGAGGTGGTGATAGATTTATCCAACATGGTAGTACAGTCAGTAAGACTTGCTGATTAATTGGATAAGAGGAAAAGAAGAAAGAAAATCAAAGGTAATGACTTTTTATGGCTGGCAAATGAATGGTAGAGCCATTCACTAGGATAGGGAAGACTAAGAAGGAACAGGTTTGCAAAAATAAACTTGAGGCCGCTGCAGCCGGTGGCGGTGGCCGTGGCCGGCGCCGCGGCGGCCCCTCCCCCGCTCCCCTCGCCACCTCCCCCTGCCCCCCCCAAAAAAAAAAAAAAAAAAAAAAACTTGAGAATTCTGTTTTGGTTATGTTACAGTTGAGGTGCCTATTTGAATCCAAGTAGTAATGTCAAGTTGACCTCTGAGTATGTGAGTCCAGAGTCTGTAGAGAAATATCTAAGATTCTTTGCCACATAGAGATGTGGTCACCTAGAAAAGACAGCTATGGTCTTGTAATACTTTCTCCTGATTTAGCATTTTAGACTCTCAGGATGGTCCTGTTTTGGATGATACATTAAATCTTCGTTTGTGTGGAGAAAATATATAGAGATACGTAAAAAGAGCCCAGGAAAGACCCCAGGGCATGTCAATATATATAGGTTGAGGAAAAGAGGAGCCAGTGCAACAGATTGAGAGAGAATAGTCAGTGAGGTAGGAGAAAAACCAGGGACGTGTAGTATCACGAGGGAACATGTTTTATGAAGGTGAGATGTTTCATGTCAGATGTGGCTGGGATGTCAAACAAGCAAGGAACATCCATGGGACCCCTGCATTTCTGCTCCTGGAATCACAGTTCCAGTGCAGGAGACAGAGGCACTCTCCAGGACACAGAACCATGTGCTCCTGGAAAAATCTAGTCTATAGCATCACAAATGAATTAAGGACATTGGCCAGTGTACTCCGAAAGACCACAGAGTATTTCCTTTTAGCGTGCTCAGAAACAACTTGGACAAATTGAAATTTCTTGAGATGAAAGAACAATGCCTTGCTTATGACATGGACTGATACTAAGCTCAGAAACCATGGGCATTTATTTCAGAAAATAGCCTCCAAGGGCTCTGGCTTACTAATAACTTTTCTACCACTGTTATTACTATAATAGTATCTGTTACTACAACCGTGACTGCTTCTAGCACATCATCTCTTCTAACTCCCAGGCCAGCGCTGTTTTCCAGCGGATCCTGCTGTCTCAGCAAAGCTTCCTGGCTGGTTATATAAAAAGCAGTGTGGGAAAGAGTTAATTGGCACACAGAGTGACTACATTTGCAACCCAAGAAGGCCTGCTGTGACTTGTTATCTGCAAAGCTAGGCAGCTTGCTGTACCAGTGATATTCAAAGCTCATTGCTGTTAATGCCAAGGGGGCCACTTAACACCTCCCTGTAAATGGTCTCAAGATTAATATCTTGCCATTTATTTTATGCTATTTTCCCCCTTTGGAGGGGAAGACTTTCCTCATCTTTGCCTTCAGGAGCCAGATCTGAGAGAACGTCAAACCTGGCAGAAATCTAGGGTGAGATGCTAACTTGATAGTTACTTTCAAACTTCTCCCTGTGCAACATGAATCATAGAGCTGGAGAATTACTCAGTGGAATGGAAAGAGCATGGGCTTTGGAATCAAAGACACCTGCTTGCAAATTCATTAACTAAATGAAAGAGCTATTTAATCAACCTCAGCATTATTTTCTTTTCATTTGCTAAAATAAAAAGACATAATGAAACCTGCATCACAGGCCTTTTTTGAACAACCCACTCTAATCTGACTTCTGTGCTCTTGACTTTCTGAAACTAATCTTGAAATGCTGTCCTTCCAACTGCATATTCGTCACAATTGACCCACATGCCTCCCTGAAACATACCCTTCTCCCAGTTTCTGTGACCTCATGCATTCCTGGTTTTCTTTCTACTACTCTGATTACACTTGCTCAATCTTTTGTGCTGGGTTCTTCTCCTCTATCTGATCTCAAAACTTGAAAATAGGCCTTCCTTCTTCTCCTTAAATACTCTCTCTAGATGATAGTCATTATCATCTCATTAACACCATACATGTGCTGACAACTCAGATTTATTGGTAGAGCTTAGATATGCCTTTTGAGATATAGTCTAGTTCATCCACCTGCCCACTTGACATCTCCACTTGGATGTTTAAACATCTTACACTAACTTACTTATGAATCTTGAGCTGCTGCTTCTACCCTAAGTCTACCACATCTCAGCAAATGACACCCCAACCAACTTCATGACTCCCATCAAAAACCTAACGTTCACGGTTAAACCCTTCTCCTCCACTTTCCATACAAAATACGTTTGCACCTCATGGGGATTCTATATGCAAGGATATCTTGAATTCATCCATTTCTCTTTGTCTCCACTGTCACCTCCTGGGTGGCATATTTTCCATTTTCCCTTCCAAATCTGTTTTCCACCCCTCTCTATCCTGTACTATTCTCTGACAGACTGAGCTGCATAAGCTACATCAATACAATCCCTAGCCTTTGGGCTTCTGGTTGGATTTATTAATAGCTAGTGGAGAGCACTAGCAGGAAATTGGAGAGAGGGAGAAGAGTGACGTTGGAGTGTATATATTCCATGGGCTCCCTCCCTTTAGGATTACCATAGATTTACAGGGATCCTCCATAGATAGTCTCATTCCTGCCAGGAGGCAATCTCTGTCTCCATGTTCTAGTGGTCCCTCCCTCCATTCATGCCCTTGTGCCTTGTTTTGTAATGGCTCTCCACTGTCACTTGCCCCTGGGGAACTGCAGAGTTCTCTTGTGGCTTCCTTATATCCAGCATTGCATGGTTCCTGAATTAAACCCTCCCAAACCATCCTTGATTGAAATGCTATCTATTTCCTGCTGGGAGCGTGACTGTTTCTGCTTCAAAGATTCTTTATTGCTTATTTGAGTCATCAAAAAACCAACAAGAAAACAAAAACCATTCTCCTAATTAGTCTCCTATACTTACTGAAACCAGCCCAATACAGACTCTCTGCAGCAGCATTGAACAGTCATCTTAAGACTTATATCATTTCATTCCATGGCTGAAAAGCACTCAGAAGCTTTTTTTGTGTTTACAATAACCTTCTTATTATGGGATTAAGTCCCTTCATGATCTGGCAACTGCCTACTTCTCTAAGCATGTCCTGTACTCTTCTATGGCTTGTTTCTTGTATTAATACCTCAGTCATGCAGATATTATTCAGTTCTCTAAAACACTCCAAGGTCTGTCTTGCTGTGTGGATTCCATGCATATTCTTGTTTATACCTGGAATGTTTTTCTCATGAGAACATGCATATCTGCCTCCCTCTCGTTGAGGTATCAGCTTAGCTTTCACCATCTCAGAAATACCTTTTCTGTCACTCAACCTAAAGTAGTGCTTTCACTATTATTCTTTGCCATGACTTTCTGTTGTTTTCTTTCATAGCAATGATTTCACCAGTAATTACTAATTATTTATTTATTTAATGTAGATATCCTTTCTGTAGACAGAAAGTTTGTGGCCATGGTCATTGTGGTAGTGATGGTGATTTTTAACCCCATCCCATTATGCACATTATATAATATGTTATATAATAGGAACTTAAGAAATATTTATAGATTTAAGGCATTAGGTAGAAATACCTGGCTCATAGTATGTGCTGTATTTATTGAGCATGTGCTATTTACTAGGTATTTTCTGATCCCTGATATTTGTTAATGGTATTAAGACAATCAGGGCCACTCTCTCTTCAGGTACTTCTAATTATCATAGGCTGATTTTTGAGGTATAATCAACGGAAATATTTAGGGTGACTAAATAATTTGGTTTTCATAATGGAGGGCAAATGTAGGCATACCTAGAGTGAAGCCAGTTTACCCTCCTAGAAACTTGGAAAATGGGATCTGTTGGTGGAGATAAGGACTAACCTATCCTAGCAAATACACATTGTTATATTTTTTAAAGATTTATTATTCGTATTACTATTGAAGTGGATTCCAACATAAAGAACTACAGGAAGGCTTTTGGATGGATGTAGCACGATCTGAGACGTCTCCACCTAGTGGTATTTATCTGAATTACAGGCATAGTACTGGGGAGAAACACACCAGCCTCTAAAATGCTACTCTTCCCAGCATATTTGAACAAAGATAGATAATAAATGCAAATATACATAATGGCTAAATAGTATCACAGAATTTTTTGACCCATTTGGGTGGTGAGAAAATTATAAATGCCTGCTAAAGGACTTAGAAACAAATGCTTTTTCCATATAAGTTTCAGATGTAGGATAAAACCTCAAGTCGTCATCTTTTGTGGCATATGAGGGGACAAATGAAGCACCATTATCACCATTTTATAAGTGAGGCACCTGAGAATTATGGAAATTACACCTCATACAAGATCGAAACAACCCTTCTGAATTGGTGGTAGGAGCATGTGCACCTGAGTACCTGCCTCCTGGTACCATGAGAGTCTGATGCATGTGACACAGAAGTCCTCTCCAGGCCTGTATTTTAACTCTCTTAAATTCATTCAGCATCAACTTTGCACCACGAGTTGCAATTTTAACAAGGTGAATACTTAAATGCAGGAGTCCTTTCATATCTCCATTTTTAGTTAAGCCCCATAGCAAGTTTATGAAGTTGGTGTTTTGATTAAAATGAGACTCAGAGAAAGAAGATGCCAGCTTTCCTGTGGTCACACAACCAGGAAGTGACAGAATAAGGGCTCAGATTGTAGGTATGTTGACTCCTCGTCTTATTACCTTTCCACTTTTTGATGTAAAACTACTGGAAACAGCACAGGTTTTTTTTTCTTTCATTTTTTTTGTTTTGAGGCAGTAATTTTCTTTTAACACCTGTACCAAAAGTATGGTATCTTATTTCTTTCCAGAGGCCAAAGAGTGGTGGCATCATCTGTTATCACTCTCTTCAGTGTGGAGTGACCTACGAGATCAACAAAAGAGAATTTAGCCCAAAGGGCCTTGCTCAGTAAAGGTGTCAGGCAGAGGGAAGTGAAAGGAAATGGGGCTTTTCCCCACTGTCTTTATATAATTACTTTTTATAGCAATGTTATAGCAAGGTATAATTACGGGTATATAATAACTTATTCTCAGGCCCAGAATTCAGGCCATGAGGTTTTGCATAAATAGAATCTATCCATAAGTGCTGTGTGGTGTGGAGTAACTAGAACACATCCTGGAGGACACAGATTTGGATTCAAAGCACAGCTACATCACCAGGTAGCTTTGTGACTTTGGATGAGATATTTAACATCTTTGACCCACTGCTTCATATCTCAAAAGATAATAACATTTACCTCTAAAAGCTCTTGAAGTTTAATTGATAAAATGTGTAGAAAGTACATAATCATAATATAGGACCAGAAATAAAAATATTGATTTACTTCCCCTCTCCATCCAATAGCTAGTAGAATAGATTTTACATCTACCAGTGACAAAGCAAACAAATCCTACTTTCACCTTGAGTGGCAGGAGGCATGCATGTAGGGAATTGCTAAATGTTGGGATGCTGTTAGTCTGTCCAGGGAATCATTGGCCAGAGGAATGATGACCCCTGGCCTCAGTTAGTCTACAGTGTACTGGAAAACATGAGGACTTTCTATATGGTTTTGAGCTGAGAGGTTTCAGGCTAAGACAATTTAAATGAATTGGCCAAAGTATACCCAAATTAGGATATGAGTCAGTTTGGATCCCAGGCTTCCGGCCTAGACAAGATCTTTTCAAATCCAACTCTACTGGCAGAGTTGACTTTATTTTTAGGACCTATTTTTCTAAAGATTTAAAATTCTTTTCTAAAACCATAACTTTTTCTTCTTTATTTACTTATCCAATTTGTAGAGTCACCCTTTCTTTAGGAATCCCTCTAGGCCATAATTTTTGCTCATATGTGATAATAATACTCCTACTACCATTAAAAATAATATTAGGAAGTATAAAATCAATAACAGTACTTATTTATATTATTTCATTTAATCTGTTCATCAACCTTATAAACATAAACAGCATTCCCACTTTATAGCAAAGAAACTGAAACTTATAGGGGTAAAGTAAATTGACCAGGATCATTAGAGTTAGTGATTGGCAGATCACTTCTAATCTAGGTCTACCTCATCCTAAAACCCATGTTCTAAATATACTATTAATTACTAATATATTATTCTCCATTGTGATTGTGCATACATTAAATGTCTAGCCTCTTTTCTCTACATTTACAAGTAAATAATATTGCTTTTTTAATTTATTGAACTCAGTCCCTTAATAATAGCAACATATTCACATTTTCTATCAGAGTTGTCCAAAGATGAAACAGCTGCTGACTTGACATCTCCACTTGATACCTCAAAACATCCCAAACTTAGTGTATCCATGATATTTTAGCTTTTTCTACCAAACCTGTTCCTCCCCAAGCCATATACTGACATTTCACAAAATGGCACCATTGTTAACTCAGTCACTTAAGTGAGAAATTTTGGATTCCTTCTTAACACCTTTATCTCTTTCTCATGTCATATTCCAAAAAATCAGTAAGTCTTGGTGTTTTTGCCACCAAAATCATCATAATTAATCCACATTTCTCTATCTCCATTGCCACTGACAGTCTGAGCATAAGTTGGACCAGTACTGGATAGGGGTACCAGCGAGGGTATTTAAGAATTAGATGTGAAGATGTATTTTATGAGCTCTAAATTATCTTCAAATTATGAGATTTCATGAACTTATCATCCCCACTGTTGAATTTAAATTTCCAAAGGAAGTGCTTAAGGATTCAATATGGCAAATGCAAGAAAATATCATTGATAGGGCCATGTAGATAAGTATTCTGGCAGGTATAGGGGCTGAACTGTTTCATGAAGGGAGGTTTATTTTGGTTTCCTCATGTTATACACTGTAGATCACCTACCAGGAATTCTCTCCAAATCAAATTTAAACATGACTGAGAGCATCTGGGGTATGAACTGTGCTGGAATTCCAACTGTGCTCATGAGCACCCATGTGGCACCTTGGGCTCGCTAACCTCTCTCAGATATAATTTGCTCACCCGCCAAAAGAGATGATCACTACCTCACAGAGGTGGTGAGTGGACAAAATGAGATGGTGATGCTGAAGATAATGATGATGATGATAACATGTGCATTCCATTTATTCATTTATTTCAAGAGCATTGAGCATCTGATATGTTAGGTGGTGAGGATGGAAGAAACAAGAGAGACACAGTAGACAGACATTAAACAAATAATCACACAATAATATGTACATAATCATATAAATTATCATGTAGAAAATCATTCCAATCATGGTTCAGGCTCATCTGATATCTTTGTTGTGCTGGGCATTTGAAGTGTTTTACATACATTAACTAGTTCAGTCCTACAACAAACTCCTGAAGTAGGCACTGTTATAACCCCATTTTATAGATAAAGAAGCTGAAGCACCGAGAAGTGAAGTAGCTCATGCAAGGTTTTTCAGCTAGTGAACCCAGGCTGTCTTCACAAGCCCTCCCATTATGCCAGCAGTGCCAAGAAAACAAACTGTAGGGTCCTGTGAAATAACACACTAGGGGGTGCTGACATAGGTGGCACTGTCCAGGAACCCATCTAAGGAAGTGACATTTAAGATGAAATTTAAAGCATAAGTAAGAAAAAGGGGAGGAAGAGGGAGAAGAGAGCTTGAAGCAAACACCTTGATGTGTCTGTGAAATAGACAGAGATCAGGTGGGTAGAACCTTGGGACTGAGAGGCAGGCTGGGGCAGGGGAAGCGGGAGAAGCCAGCAGGGGCCAGACCAGGCAGCACCTTGGAGGCCAAGCCAGGGGTAAGAGCAGAGAGATTGATATGATATGATTTTCTGAGAGCTTGGTAGGTATTGGGTATTATAATACTCTTAATAACTTAATAAGTTGGGTACAGTAGAGTGAAGTCTAGGGAGGTTAACTACCTTTCTTAAGATCTCACAGGTAGTATGTGGCTACTGCAGGATTTACTCTGAGCTCACCTGGTCCCATGGCCTTAACCTTAACTATGCATGGCATGGTCCTGCTGTATAGGATCATCTGATTCAAAAACTCTTCCCAGGTTTCCCTAGAATAGAGAACACTTTCTTCCATTGTTCTCTTTCCCTCCATCCTTGCCTCTTTATTTTTATTCTTATCTCTCATCATGGATAGTATGTAGTTATTTGTATATTGTCTGACCCATTCCTGAAATGTAAACACCATAAAAGCAGAGACTTTATTTTATTCATTGCTTTACCATCTGTGACATATACAGGGTGCACCATACACGATATGTGATAAACCACTCTGTTGTCCCATCTGGTGTGATTCCATCCAGTGCCGTTGCTTCACATTCCACCCTCAAGCCAAGGACTTCCATATTTAAGTTCTAATCTTTCCCAGGAATTCCAAACTCTCACGTTGGGATATCCATTTGGATGCTTATTGGCATCTCAAACTTACCATGTGAAAATCTGTACTCTTGATTTCCCCCGAAAGTTCTTCCTTCCACAGTCAGTGGCAGCTTCATTCTACCCATTGTCTAGGCTAGTAGCTGACTGTGACCCTCCGCTCCTCTCTTTCATACCCCAAATCCAATTTGTGAGCAACTCCCGTTGACTCTGCTTTTAAAATAGTCCCTGCCCCCGCCCTCATGCAAATCACTAGCATCTCTTGCCTTGTTATTGTTAGAGCCTCCTCATAATTTACCTGGCTTCCAAAGTGACCAAAACTCTCTGGCAGCTTTTTCTCTTACACAGAGTGAAAGCAAAGTTTTTGTCATGGCTTATCAGACAGTGCCTGTGTTGTTTTGCTTTTATTGCCCATTTGTTTACATTTTGTCTATGGCTACTTTTATGCTACAACAGCAGATTTGAGTGGTTGCAACAGAGATCATATGGCCCATGGATATAAAATATTTGCCATTTGGCCCTTTGCAGAAAAATTTTTCTGACCCATGCTCTACATAATCTTCATACACTCCCCAAGACATGCACACACATGCACACACTTATCTGATCCCATATTCCAACACTTCTACGATCTCCAACTCTGTCCTAGCCACACGCTTCCACGTGATTTCAGGAATTTTCTAAGCATGTCCCAGGTCCTTACCCAAAGGAAGGTTACTTTCTGTTCCCACTGCCCAGAGGACTATTCACTCATCTGTTCATATGCAAAGCTTCCAACCTTCCTTTCAGGGTTTTTGCTCAAATGTCATCTGATTCAAAAACTCTTTCAGGTTTTCCTAGATAAGAGAACACCCTCCTCCATCATTCTCTTTCCCTCTGGCCTTGCTTCTTTATTTTTCTTCTTCCCTCTTATCATCACAGATAGTTTGTAGTTATTTGTATGTTGTCTGACCCACTCCTGAAATGTGAACACCATAAAAGCAGAAACTTTATTCATTGCTTCATCATCTGTGACTTATAAAGAGCCAGCTATATAATAAATGGTCAACTGTTATTTTTGAATGCATGAATGCACATGAAAATACCTGAAATGTAGTAAAAATTACCACCTAAGTTCTAGAATACTCTTTGGGTGCCTGTTGTGTGCTTGGTACTTGCTGAGGCCTTTCATATACATTGACTTCATGTTTACCCTCTGAGCAACCTTGGTAGGAAGGGGCCCTTGTTTCTCTTCTATCCTTTCCATAAAAAGATAAAGACATCCCTGGAACAATGTGCTGTGAAAGCTGTTGCGTACGGAGGGTCAGGAAGGGGCTGTGTCTCCGGTATACTCACAAGTGACCATTTCTGAGGTCTGGGCCACTCATTGCCTCCAGGTGGCTGCCAAGAAAGGCACTATCTCTTTAAAATAGCTCACATAATTAGGACACTAATAATAAATCATACTTATGCGTTTTTTCCTAAAAAGATTAAATCCAGGATCCTTCCCCAGAAATCCAGTTCCAGCCACAATGGGCATCCTGTTTACTGTGCTCTCAATAATAGAGTCCTAACTGGAAGATGTCACAATGAAATTAAAGGCCAAAGCACATGTGGGCGTAGCACTTTGAATTTGTCTTCTTTGTTGAATACCATATCCATATATACATATTAAAACACTGTTTAGAATTAATCTTTTTTTATGGTGGCAAAATAAACATAACATAAAATTTATCATTTTAACCATTTTGAAGTATACAGTCCAGTGGTGTTAAGTACATTCACATTATTGTGAAATTTCACCACCATTCATCTCCAGAACTTCATCTTGCAAAACTAAAACTCTGTACCCCTTAAACAATAACTCTCCATCCCCTCCTTCTCCCCAGCCCCTGGAAACTTCCATTTTATTTTTTGTCTCCATCAATTTGATTACTCTAGGTATCTCATATATGTGGAATCACACAGTATTTGCCCTTTTGTGACTGGCTTATTTCACTTAGCAGTATGTATTCAAGGTTCGCCCATGTTGTAGCATGTGTTAGAATTTCCTTTCTTTTTAAGGCTGAATAATATTCTATTGTATGCATATACTAAATTCTGTTTATCTATTCATCTATTGATAAAATCTTGAGTTGCTTCCACCTTTAGACTGTTGTTAGTAATGCTGCAATAAATATATGCGTGCATATATCTCTTCAAGACTCTGCCTTCAATTCTCTTGGGTATATTTCTAGACGTATAATTGCTGGAACATATGGTAATTCAATGTTTAATTTTTTGAGGAACTGCCATACTGTTTTGTAAGCAACCTTTTATTAAATTTTCCTTAAGTAACATTTTAAAATCGAGATTAAAAGGCTGGCTTTATGAAATGTTACAAAATAACAAAAGTGCTGGTCTTTTACCTCGCCCCAAGTCTCATGATTTAATCACCGACTTCCCAGGCTGCCCTGATACCACTTCATTGTTATAAGAAGGCACAATCTTTTTTTTCCTGTTTTGCTCCCTAAGTGAGTCAACTGAGGAAGCTAAGAAGGCTGAAGGAACAATTCCAAGCTGTTTGTAATTCTTCCGTCCCTGTTCCCCTAAATCCACCAGCTCAACATCATCCAACCCAAGCTGGAGAGCCAAACATCAGGCTATTTCCTTGCAACCTATCTGTGACCCCAGGAACCTCTGATTGGGTATTAACAGACCCTGCCAGACCAAGGCTAAAGGACTGGAATCATACAATAATGCTAAATCATAGCGTGGATTGGATTATTGAGCCACGCGAATGCCTGCACTTTGGGGTCATGAAGACAGCCCTGGAAATGGGAGTTAGAGATGGCACCAGGCCTCATTCTTTCTTCTGCTGCTGATCTATTTAGTGTGAGCTTGGCCAAGCTATTTAACCCTCTCTTGGAGTGGATCAATCCTTTTATCACTGATATATTTTTAGCAGTGGCTTCCAAAGACAAAATAAAATATTGCTCAGAATCTCAATATATGATGTAAATGGTAGTAACAGTTCTTTGTTTACAAAAAGAGATGGAGAGTTAGAACGTCATCAACTCGTCACTCATCCACTCCATGTCCTCTATCCCCACCCCTAAAGACTCCTGAAGCTCCTTTTGGCACTCTGGTGCTCAGTGGAACTTAGTTTGGAAACCATTGAAATAGATACCTTGCTATTGACATCCAGCTGTAACATGCATTGATTGAAGTTCTTTGAGATCTCCATATGGAAGCTTCTGTACTTATGAACTGTTTTCCTAAATGCAGTTGATAAACACAGTTGTTCATCAGAAGTCTAAAGATATGATGATATAGCAATAGCAATTCCTACCATCTGTTGGTTGTGGTCAAAGCTGATGAAATGTTGCTCTGACTCATTGCTTTGTTTGTAACTATGTAAGTTCGTCAGTATTTTAGAGATGGGAAAGCTGTGACTTGGAGAAGCTATATGATTTTCTCAATGCTACACAGTCAGTAGGTGAAGGAACCAGGGTTTAAATATAGAAAATTTGGTTCTTAGAGCCTGTGTTTTAAAAAATTCCACATAAAAATTTCAGCTTCCTTTTAGTGGCCAGAAGTTGATTAGTTGAGAAGCTTCTGTATATAACAAGTGTGAGAAGCCGGAGGTGTATCCACTGGATTGCTCCCCTCTATTGTACCAACACCACTGTGAGGGGTGCCCGTCCTGGCCAAAGTCAACCACCTCTGTCCCTTCAAAGACCCAAGTCCCCTGGGCCAGCTCTGCACAGAGCTCTCCAGCAAGTTTCAGAAATTAAAGTGATTCAGTTAAAGGTGCAGAACTACAAAACAAATTCATTTGGCCTAAGATTGGGTTTTTGGGATTGAGTTCTCCATCAGTTTCCACATCTCATTCATTCCTTCTTTTTGCTGTGTAAGGAGGCAGCTTGTCCTTTTAAATTACACAGGTGCTTCCTCTTAGTTCTTATTTTCTTCCTTGGGGCTCCCTGCAGAGAATTTGCTACAGTTGATTGATAAGAAGATATTGATTCCAAGGGCAGAGTTCAGAAATGTTCTTATAAATGGATCATGTTGTTAATAAAGGTTCACCCAACGAGGGGATTGAAGATAGAGATGTTGCTGAAATCAGAACTCTCAGCAATAGCAGCAAGAGAGATAAAATGGCACAGTGACCCATGCCTAAGAAAGGAAATTAAAGGAGGAAAAGGATAGAATAAAAATTACCATTTATCAAGCACCTATGATATGCTATAATCCTGGTTCTACAATATAAACCTTGTGGCACTGGGCAAGCTTCTTAACATGTTTAAATCTCAGGTTCCTCAACTATAAAGTGGTATAAATAACATCTTTAAAGAGTGTTGTCAGGATTAAATAATGTATGTAAAGTGCTTTGCACAGCTGCTGCCCCATGATAAGCAATATAGAAATGGCTGTTGTGATAACTGTTATTACTTTCATTATTTGTGCTTTTGTTTAACCAATGTCCCAAGTGATAGGTATCAGCTGGGATCCTCAGTTTCAAAATCATAAAGCAAAGATGTTGCGTGACTTCTTGCTTGTTGGGTGATGGGATAGTGCTTCTCTTTGTGACTTACATATGAAAATCAGACAAAGTGATGGCTGTTGGATGAAGGAAAGATACAGCAAAATGAAGCCAGCTGAAGGGCAGAACTTATGCATTTTGCAACTGTCCTCAGTTTAACGTTTGGCATTCAATCCTCATTAATGACGGTATGGCTTCACAATACATGAAGAGTTTGCTGTGTGGGAAAACAAAGATTTATACAAAGCCAAATTGAACAAATGGTGAATACGCTATTTAGCTGACCTGAAAACTCCTACTTGTAAATAATACAGAATGCTTTACTCTGGAAGTAATTTAGTATTTTGGGAATCCTCACTTCTTCTAGTAGTTCACCATAGAGACTCAGTGCTCTTTCTGACTTTCCTGTACAGAAAAGAAGAATTAGATAATAATCTCTATCATCCTGGCATGACGTATAGCAAACATGGTTCACATTAGACACTCTCTGAAGAATGTAAGGATCCTTTTATTCAGTCTTCTGATTTAAGAATATAGTTTGGCCTCTATTTAGCAAAACTTGAGATATATTTGGTTGGGTTTAAGAATTATAGTGTTTACCAGTCTTATAATACAGTCTTAGAAATAAAGTAAAGTAAAATAAATAACATAAATATAACCTAAACCATGTTGTGTCATTGTTTAAAATGCTCTTGCTGGCCTCTGGGCACAGTACATGCCATCTTATAACACATTAGCACAGGAACCATTTATTTCCAAGCTTGGTATCTCAAGGAATGGTATAGATGAATATATATAAATCATTTTCAGGCATACCCACACTAAGGGCTGTATGAATTAATTGATGACTTATTAAACAAGTGACAGAAGCAAATGAGGACATTTTGGAAAATGTCTTCGTAGCATTCAAGAATTGTATAATACTAGGATTGACAGTGTCTTTGAGAGATTATTCTGGTTAACCTCTAGATTATAGGTTCAGTTTCATTCAGTAAACATGCAATGACATTCTAAAAGGTGATAGGCATTGGGCTGCAATTAGGTAAGGGGTATATGATTAGGGGGAAAATGCAAAAAAAAGGAACAAAGTGTCTGGCCTCAAAGAGTTTGTGTGATAGTGGAAGAGGTATTTGGGTACACATGGATAGAGGTAAGGGCCATGAGGTCAGTGTGAATAAAGTACTGTAGAAGCAGTTGAAAAAGAGAAATCTAATTCATATTTTTAGCCTGGCCAGCAGAATACCATTCTCAAATATGAGCTTCTCTTTATTTCATATATTCAACAAAAATCTATTGACCGTCTTCTATTTGCCAAAACCCTGTGCTGGGGCACTCGAAGATGCTGAATGCAAAAGTCACAATCCTTGGCTTCATCATGGGCCCAAAGCCTAACACAGATGGCTGGCAATTGAACAAGAAATTGTGATGTTGTGAGTGTTCTGGAATGTTGTGTTTCCTGCTGCAGACAGACCTATATGTAGCTAACCTGGAATGCTGAGAGAAGAGAGAACCCAATACAGGCAAGAGGATTGTTCAGTTTTTTATTTCTCCTGCTCATGTTAGAGAGGTGAGGCATAGAATGAGTGGAGGATTAGCTTATCTTTATTTAAAAATATAAATCTCAAATTTTGTATTAAAAATATGGGCCTCCTATATTTGTGAGTTGTGCTAATTTTGCTTGGTAACTAATGAACTGAAGAGGTATGTATATGATTTTTTTTGTGAACTAGGATATATTAATAGTATACATTCAGAAGACCTTACAACTAAAATAAACCAAGTAATGTTACCTTTTGCAAAATGAAAAAATATTAATATTTTTATATAGAGAATAACTGCTCCATCATACTTAGTGTAAGAAATCTTCATGTTGATCTAACAAGTTTACTTGAACGAGCTCGGTGCACATGTGCTTTTCCTCATGACAACCATCATGGCTCCTCTGATTTCACCCAGGTCAGAAAAGGGGCAGTGTAAATTGCTACTTTTTTTAACAGCTGCTCCTTCTACAATATTTATTGCCCCAATATTCTTATTGGTTCAACTTTACAATCACTCTGTGAAGTAGTCATCACTGTCCCCATTTAATAAAGGAGCAAAGTAAGGCACAGAGAAGTTAAGAGCTTGCTAGATTTCACAGCCAGAAGAAGCCGAATCAGGACTTAAACTTTTCATCTTTTGAAGCCAAAAAAGGATGTTGTTTCATCTAGCCTGTACTGTGTTTTGGTGGAGTGGGTGGAGGAGAAGGGCTCCAAGAGTTTTTTTGGCAGCAATAAACAGCACAAGCAATCATTTAAATGGCGGTAATTAGCACAGATTGGTGTTCCTTTAATGTTGTCAATTTTTAACCAAGTACCCATTGCGGTCACTTGAAAACAAAATTTAAACTACCAGTCACACCCCTGCAGTGTCATTTTTGCTACTGCACTTAACAAACTATTTCATAAAGGTTAGAAATAAATAAAATTTATGCAAAATGCATTGAGCATGTACCATGTGCAATGGAATTTTCATTCTAGAAGGACAAAGACAAGTATATAAATGATAATAATAGAATAGTAATATGTTTTAGAATAGATATTTACTTTATTGTGGATGTTGTGGGAGAATGGATGACTCACTCTTGAGGGTGGTATTAAAGAAAGAGAAATCTAACTTTGTGGGAATGTTTCCCAACAGCTTTTGTAGACAGGATCTTTAACTTCCACCTCAGATCCCTTGTGCCTTCTTTAGGAGAAGAGCTAAAGATATTTGAGTTTTTATCATTGATTTAAAAGCATAAAATTATTTTTAAAAACATAAATTACTACACCCAGTGAAGCAGTTTGAAGTTATGAAAAGAATAGCTAGTAATATTCCCTCACCATCCCTTTTCCCTAGGATACTAGTAGTAACAGTTTGATGAGTATCTTTACATTCATTTTCAATGTTCATGCAAAACATATAGACATATGCTTTGGGTGCTTTTTATTAAAAACATCAAATTCATACACAAACATTTTCTATAACTTGTTTAAATTCTCTATTAGATTTCTCACCTTTACAACTCATCATGGACATCCCTCAAGGGCAATAAAGATAAAACTCACCTTTTTATATGGCTGAATAGTATTTTTTGCATAGATGTGCCAGATTTGTGTAGCCATTTTTTTATTTATATACATTGAGTTAGTATTTTTTTGTCACCAGAAGTTATAAAATAATATTTATATACCTTTTTGTTAGATAATCTAAACATTAGTCACGGAAGTTTTACATAAAAATCACGTTGCATCCTTTTACACCTGGAAAGGACCTTACACATGCCAACGAACCTTCTAATTTACAGATGAGGAACTGGAAGTATTGAAAGAGGCAGACAAGAGCTCAAAGTCACATAAGTAGTTTGGTAGTTCTTCTGGAGCCAGAATCCAACTCCCTGGGAGCAAACTAACCCTATTTTCACAGGGTCGGTGCTCATAGAGAATGGAGATGTGGATTCCTAATGTCTAGAGATTCACAGTCTCAAGGAATGCACATTTAAAACTGTTCTTCCAGGCCTAATTTCAATCACATGTCAATCCTTCCTCTAGCAAACAAAGCTTCTTTTTCCAAGGCCAGGGCTAAACTCACCTCAGCCTTCTGGTCAGTCTGAGGAAGTGCCCTTCTATCAAGTGTGTGGGGTTTCCTGGCTGGGGGACAGAGGGCACCTCCTCTTCCCTTCCTAGTGTAGATCCCTTGACCTCTTAAACATCCCTGGAGGCCTTGTCTTACTCTCTGACATGTACAGCCTCCAGGTCCTTGTGAATAGGTAGGGCAAAAAAATAAAATAAAATGTTCAATGTTCCTGCTATGAAATGCTAAGTAGGAGTAGATTGGTGACCTTTTTCTCTAGTTATTTCCAGACCTATCTCATCTTTAGAATCACCCAGAAAGCTTATTTACAATACAGATTGCTGATTCCAAACGTGACTTTCTAAAGGGAAACTCCAAAGTAAAAGTAATATTTTAAAATACATTACTTTAAGTGTATTGTTTAAAAATCTCACACACACACACACACACACACACGCACACATATCCATGCAATGTCTTTTCTTTTGACAGGATTGCAATGATTAGCACAGTTAGGGGGCCTGTGGACTATGTGCAACATTGCTACTTTCTCAGTGAGAAAGCTGAAGTCTAGAAATGCTCTACAACTTGCCTGAAATCATTCAACAATGGTCCTGTGGCTGAGCCAGGACCACGCCCAGCTTCCCAGGCCCCAGGTCAAAATTCTCCCACTGAATTTATAAATACAGACTCCTTTTAAAACAGAGAAGATGTTTATCTCCGTCAAAGTGCCACTGTGAGATGATGTAGGAAAAAATGCAAACCAGGCAAGTGCTCGGGTTTTCATGGCATCGAACCGGAGCAGCATTTCTGAACTGTCTGACTGGGGCAGAGGAAGGTGGGCGCCAGAGTCCCCAGGATGCACAGAGGCCACAAGGTCTCGCCCGCCTGTTGCATTTCAAAGGCTGGTAGATGAGGAAAGCTGTTGAGGTGAAGACCATTCCCATTTATCTCTTAAGCATGTGAAAGACATTTAGAGACTGAATGATTGTCAGTCCTTTTGGGTTTGGGAATTAAAGGTAAATATGGTGCGGAAAATGCTTTGGCCTGGCTTTAAAGGCTTGTGTGAAATGCTTCCTGAAGGGGGAACTGTGGGTCACTAAAAGGTTGCTGCTCACTAATGCCCTTGATTGGCTGTTGGTGCACAGCCCCCTCTGAAGTGGCAATCAGTCAGAGTGACCACTGCCCTTTTGCTGCAATTATCAGTGGTCCGGCAATTTCCCTCAATTTTAATCAATTTGGTTTCTGAATAGTTCTTTTCTTTATTTTAGACAAAAGAGGCAAGTGTTCTCCGTCAGGATGCCTCCCTTCTCCCTGGCAGCTCCTGTTTTCTTTAGGAAGCCCGTTGGAGACCTTGTGCAGTTGTAGGCCAGGGCAGAAGGCCCGCACCTCCTTTCATTAGAGAAAGACTCATTCTGGCTGACATTCCAGCCGAGCCCAGCCCAGTGTGTGATCAGCCTTGTGAGAGTCAGGGGTGCAGTGGGATGGGGAGGGCAGAAACGGGGTGGGGGTGGGGAGAGCTGTGGCATGGAAATAGACTTCAGCGATTGGGGTTGCCAGTTAAAATACAAGACTGCCAGTTAAATTTGAATTGCAGACACATGCCACACTCACATGGGACATACACTAATTTTTTTCATTGCATATCTGAAATTCCAATTTAATTGCATGTTCTGTATTTGTATTGGCCAAATCTGGCAATCCTAGTAGGAATAGATGAAGGTGAAGAAGCAAATAGGGTCAAAGTCCATGAAACCAAGAAGGTGATGGGTGAGGTGGATAATAATTAGCAATGGTGACAAAGCACTTTCATTTATTCAATTTGTACTGCATGTGTGTATTTGAAGATTTATTGATTTAGCAAGGATATATTGAATCTACACATAGCCAGCATTATCATGGGGGTATTAAGATAAACAAAAGAGATTAGTATGAATGAAGATGCATAATTTGCTGTTAGGATGCAGGATGGTAAGTACAACAAAAGTTGACACAACAGCAGTTCTTGGTGCTTGTGCTGCTTCTCATCCTTCACACGGGAGGGGTAGTAGCCAATAATGCCATACAACGCAGCAATCTTTCCCTATCAGGAATCTTTCCCATTTTGGCATCTTCTTCTGATCACATTTAAGGTAACTCTTCAGGAAGTAGGCTCAAAGGGTGAATATCAAATACCTATATGTTTTATTTGTAAAATAGATGGGCTTCAACTCAATAACATCCTAACTACAGAAATTGGGCCATAGCCATCCAGTATTCCACAGGTGTGTAAGAAGAAAAACTAAAAAAAGATGTGTTCTGTCTACGTCAAGTTTCCTCTAGATGGGGGGTCCTAAGGTGTCTTATTAAAATTTGTTTTTAAACTGGATCCAGACCCCTTGCTTGCCATTTTATTTTCTGTAAAGGTATTTTATTTTATTTTATTTTATTTTTTTGAGACAGAGTCTTGCTCTGTTGCCCGGGCTAGAGTGAGTGCCGTGGCATCAGCCTAGCTCACAGCAACCTCAAACTCCTGGGCTTAAGCAATCCTACTGCCTCAGCCTCCCGAGTAGCTGGGACTACAGGCATGTGCCACCATGCCCGGCTAATTTTTTCTATATAAATTTTTAGTTGGCCAGATAATTTCTTTCTATTTTTAGTAGAGACGAGGTCTCGCTCTTGCTCAGGCTGGTCTCAAACTCCTGACCTCGAGCGATCCACCCGCCTCGTCCTCCCAGAGTGCTAGGATTACAGGCGTGAGCCACCGCGCCCGGCCTATTTTCTGTAAAGGTATTTTATTAATATAATACCTTTCTAATGCGTCTCATGTTCTCTGTGCCCCACCCCCAACATCACATGCACAAATACACCCTTATCAAACCGGAGTCAAAATTAATGAGAAGACAAATGAATCTAGAGAAAAATCAGTCCAGTTGAATTTTAAAAGTGTTGTGCAGTACCTATTATTTAATAGTTGCTGTAGGGGACTCAGATGAAGAAGAGACAGTTTGTTTATCTCGTAAAAGGAATTTAGAGAGCAGTAATGGAGATAGGATAGTCCCCTAGGGGTTCCTTGCTTCAGATGCCCACCATGCCACAACTGCCTTTGTTGGGGTTCCCAAACAGACACAGTCTCCCCACATAAGAAATTTTGCTAGTGCCAAGTGTGAACGCAGCACCTCAGCCATGAGTGATTTTCTTGGCATGAACACTAAACTCAAGGACAGTCAATTGGCCAGCAGACTACAGGTGGCATGGAAGAACTGACCAGTGAACAGTGGTGATCCCCTTGAGAGTCAGATTGTTTCTATTAGAAATGAGCAGACAGCAGAGAAGGAAAAGCATAGACAGTAAGAGTAGTTGAGTTAGGGTGAAGGGCCAGACTCAGTGGCCCCACAGGAGAGGCACAGTCACCTGCAGGGCTGTGTAATTGACTGCCCAGGTGTGCACCTTGCGTTTATGTGAAGAACATCCTAGGATTTGTACAATGAGCTGGCTTGGATCTCAGGTGACTTTCCAGCTCCTGAAGGTGTTTCTATCTCTCTGAGGCCCAGGTGTGTGACCATTTCTATTCTTCTTGGAGGCCAGATTATGTGGATACTCCTGGTTCCCATGAGACCTGGTTGAGATCTCTGTTTTTGTTAAGGCCATGCATTTTCTTACAATAACTTTTTATGATCTTAGGTAATCCAAGGGAGGCACTAACCTGAGCCCCACGAGATAATTATGTCACCAGGAAGCTTGGACCTCTGCTTCAACCAGAGGGTAAAGAAGCTAAAAAATACAGTGGGGGGGGGGGGAGGCTGGTTTCTGCGGAGACAATTAGACACAACCTCATTAAAGATGCAGCATCTGAAATGGGCTCTGAGGGAGGGGTCAAGAGTTTTCTAATAAAGCTGAGTACCTCCTAAGGAAGTAAATAAAACCATGTGCTTCCAATAAAAACCTTCCTCTGCCTTGAAATCAGATGTTTATATTGTGACCCACTAAGAAACATGTGTGCACACATAACACACACCACACTTGGCATTTACCCGTCCCACTGTCTCCATTATGAAACATCTTTATGTCTTTCCATTTGCTCCTTACAGAGAAAATATGAAAGAGAAAGGAAGCTAAGAAAACAATCACATGGTCCTTGAGCTAATACCTCATCTCATCCCAGGTGCATTTGCTACAGCTCACAAGAATTTGCTGATAATAGTGCTTCCTTTTTATAGGTGACTTCACGGAATCAGAGTAGGTATGTAATCTGCCCAACACTGCACAAATATTAAAAAATATGGGTTTCCTTCTTTTTAACTAAAAGAAAAACAAAAACAAAACTCAGTGCTGTCATACAGGAATACAGGACCTGTTCCCACATCCCTCCTTACGTCCTGGAGCAAGATTCTCTCATTATTCCTTGCTAGCCCAGGACCCACCAAAGCAACACTTTCCTCGGGCCATACTTCCTTCCAGTATGCCAGGATCTAGGATGATTTTGACTCTCTCAACCCCATCTCCAAACTTACCTGCCCTAAGCTCCATTCCCTTGAATTACTGCTGAAGAATTGGTCATGAAATAGGCAAATCTAACACTGAGATATTAATGAGTGACAATGATCAAGACAGAATCTCCTCTGTTAAAATAAATTATAATGGAGACCAGGGCTGAAGGATCCCCTGAGTGGACAAAGCCAGTTAGACCTCATAGGTGACCTCAACCTTGCTTGGTTTGCAAACATAAGCGGAACTTAAGTTGGACTATTTGTTGTAAATGATTATATTAAAGAAAAATTAAACTTAACAGACCAAATAAGGCAACTGTATAACTATAACTGATGGAATATTTTCTTTGCTTTACTTCCATGATCACCCTATAAATGCTTTCTCCCTGTGTTCCTATGGTGGAGCCCACGAACAGCTGATTTGGAACTTCTTGCTTCATGAATCATAGTTTGCTCAAATAAACTCTTTAAAATTTTGCTGTGTCTCAATTTTACCTTTTAACACTTTTTAAGTGTTTCTAGTATTGCATTTTATCCTGAAGAAATTGCTTGAAAACTCAGCATATCTGTAAGTGCGGAATTTACTTTATCAGACCAACAGTTTTTTTAAAAGTAGGTCTGGCAGATCATGGGTTGGAACCTGCAAAAGGCTCCTGCTTGTGAGTTCAGCCCTGACTTTTTCTCAGAAAGTACTATTTGTCTTCAGCTTTTTCTTATAAATCCTGGAACCTGCAAACACCAAAGAGTATAATAAATGAAGAGTATAATAAATAAAGTTTTTTGAGTTCATCTCATAATCCAGCTTTAAGTACAGCACCCTTTTTAAAAACGTGGAAATTAATATTTAGAGACTTAATTTGAATTGAAACTATATATTTGGGTTTTTTTGTTTTGTTTTATGAGAGAGTGCCTTACTCTGTTGCCCAGGCTGGAGTGCAGTGGTGTGATCATAGCTCATAGCAACCTCAAACTCCTGGGCTCAAGCAGTCCTCCTGTCTCAGCCTCCCAACTACCTAGGACTACATGTGTCACCACCACACCCAACTAATTTTTTTATTTTAGTAGAGACAGGGTCTCGCTATATTGCCCAGGCTGGTCTCGAACCCCTGGCCTCAAGCAGTCCTCCCATATAGGCTTCCCAAAGTGCTCAGATTACAGGCATGAGCCACGGTGCCAGGCCTGAAAGTATATTTTGAATTCACCACAGTCATAGGACAGCTAACCAGTGTTTATTTTCTCAACAACCATGGCTTTTTGTAGACTTTCTTCAGTGGTCTGCAGGTACTGCCCCATACCAGCTTGCAAGAGTTGATAAACTGTTAGAAAATTTCTAAAACTGAGACCTAGTTGACCTTACATTGATAGCTTATAATTGGCCATGATGGAAGTATTGATACTATGAAAATTGCCGCAGACTACCAACCCAGGATTTATTAATTTATTTATTTTACCACAGAGCCAGTTGTTAGATTGTCAAACATTTACCCCCATACTACTGCCTGCCTTCCTTCCTTCCCTGCTCCTTCTCCCCCTCTTTCCCTCCTTCTCTTTGTCTTCTCCCTCCCTCTCTTCCTCATTCCCTCTTTCTTCCCCCGTCACTATTTTTCTTTTATTTTATCTGTTTTTTAATATTTCCAACATATGCTGGGCATTTTGACAGGCTCTTAATAAATCTCATTTCATCATCATGACAACTCTATACTATTTTAGTTCAGTTTTTACAAATAAAGAAAACAGAGGCTCAGAGAACTTATGTAATATCCCAAGAAAACACTACCAGTAAATTGTAGGAGTGGAATTGAAAAATAAATCTCTTGTTTGAAAGCTATACTCATTCCCCAAACCTGTAATAAAACACACACACACATACCAAATTTTAAAAAAGCAAAAACAAGAAATAAAAAAAACAAGAAATAAATTAAAGAAAAACCAACACTGGGTAGGCAGTTCTCAAACATACTTGTTCTCCTTCCAGATGTTGTCTTGAAAGATCTGTTACTGGATAACATGTCTTCACATCTCCACCAGACTTCTGCTCTTAAAGTAATAATATATCAAGCAAAATTAATAATGAGGACGAGAGGTGGCAACCTGCCCTGGCATTGTCTGAGGGTAAAAGAGTCAGGTAGAAGATTTCACTACCCATTGGGAAATATGAGATCTTATAGTAGGGTGGTTCACAACAGCTTACCCTGCCTTTGAAGAGGTTTACTAGGCACCAGCACGCCACACCCCTTACCAACTCCTGTTAAAATATCAACTGGAGATACAACTCAGAAATGTTCACACTCTTTTTTTATCCTTCTTTATCTCTGGAGATTGCTTATTTCCATCTGTGAGCACTGTTTTACTAAAGGAAAATCTCCATAACTCAGCTCTTACAACACCAAACTCTGGTGAGTTCAAGGAGGATGATTCAGAAACATCTGGATTTAATTTCCTTCTTAACAGACATGGGAATAGAAATTAAGGGAAAAAGTTTTTGGCAAATAGTATTTAGGGAGATTGTCAAGCCCCAAACTAACACAGAACCTAAAATAGAAAAGGATGAATTCATTTACTTGTCCATTCAACACACATTTATTCAGCAGGCACCTCCAGTGTGGCTGGCGCTGTTCTGCATACGGGAAGACAGTGAGTTAGGCAGGTAAGCCACCTCATTCCATCAGGGCAAGATAGAAGATGAATTCACAAACCTTGAAATAAGCAAGATCATTTCATATTGGGATAAGTCCTATGAAGAATATAAAATAGAGTCTCTAATAGTGCCCTTGCAAGTGTTGCCTGCCATTTGGGGTTGGCTATTTAGGGAGGGCCTCTCTGAGGAGGAAAGATTGGAGCTCAGACCTCAAAGACCCAAAGGAGCTTTGTGAGGTGCTTGAAACTCAGTGATAAGTGAATCTCTTCAGGTCTCTCAATGTCACTTCCATACCATCACCACACGTGTCTTTGAGTCCGCCTACCTGGTTCTATCAATTCCCACTCTGTCCACTTTTCACTACTTCATTCTCCCTCCTGCATGCTAAATCTGCACTCAGACTTCAAGGTCTAGGCTAAATTAAGCAAAAAAGTGGGGCCAAAAGACATAATCTGGTTAAAATCTTGGCTTTTCCTCTTTATAGTATTATACACTTTATGTGATTAAATTGTACAATTTGACAAATTTTAACCTATGTATACACCTGTAGAACCATCACAATATCAAGACAATAAACATATCCATAACTTCCAGAAGTTGTTTCATGCACCTTTGAAATACCTCCCTCTCACCTGTCTTTCTACCTCCCCCCAACCTATGACCACTAATATGCTTTCTGTCACTTGAGATTAATTTGCATTTTCTCAATTTTAAGAGTTGAAAGTGGAGCAGCTTGTTCCTGTGTCCATTGAAAAGCCTTTGAAGTTGAGAGGTACTATTACCAGTAACCTGCTTGCTGGTTCCAAGGTCCAGCACCTTGTCTGGAGCCCTCAGAATGATTTGAGGGAAACCAAGCCATGTTTCTGCAGAGCTCTACACTGAAATTAGAGATCTGAAAAAAGAACAAAACACATGTATAAATGCTAAATAACCACTGGCCTTGGAATAAGTAATATTGGAGCTCATCCAACACCAGACTTCCTATACCACAAGCCATAACTACAGCTTGAATTGGACAAGACTGATTTCAGTAATATTCTTCCTGAGTGACCACTGACCATGAGCTGCTGCATACTTGAGTGCCTTTGTGCCCCTGCTTCACCATTTGAGGCATAGGGCCTAATTGCGATACATTTCGACATAAATTTCCACCCCAGAGTGAATATGGGTCTTATGTAATATGCAAAAATAAAGTTCTCCTTTACTACAAAAAAAAAAAAAATCCCTTTTTTTTGGACTGGTTGTAAAATTTCAAAATTGTTTTCCAAAGTGGTTATACTATTGTAAATTCCCACTAGCAGTGTGTTAGAGCTCCAGTGGCTTTACTTCATCACAAACTCTTGCTGTGATGAGTCTTTTTAATTTTAGATATTCTAATAAGGTTGTAGTGGCATCTCACCATGTTTTTAATTTGCATTTTCCTAACTACTAATGTTGTTGAGCATATTTCATGTGTTTATTTGCCATATGTATATATATTTTTTGGTAAAGTGCCTATTCAATCTTTTACCCATTTTTCTTTAGGTTTTTTTGTTTCCCTATTGAGTTTTTAGAGTTGTCCTATATTCTGGATATAGGTCTCTTATCAGATGTGAAAATATTTTCCACTGGTTGTGGCTTGTCTTTTCATATTATTATCAGTGTCTTTTAAAAAGCAAAAGTTTTTAATTTTGATAAAGATGAAATTAACATTTTTTAAAATTTGCTTTTCATGTTAAAATGAAGAAATCTTCACCTAATTCAATGTCATAATTTTTTCCTGTTTTCTTTGAATTTTTAAAATAATTTTAAGTTTTACATTTAACTCTATGGCCCCCCTTTTGAGTTATTTTTATACACAGTATGAGGTATGGATATGCATTTGCCTATCCAATTATTCCAGCACCATTTGGTGAAAGACTTCTTTCTTTACTGAACTGTTTTTGTATTTTTTAATAATGATTGTTTATATACGTGTATATTTACTTCTGGACTCTCAATTCTGTTGCATCAGTCTATTTATTGATCTTGAAATCAGTACCATGCTGTCATGTTTACTTCAGCTAAGTTAGGTAGTACAGATCTTCCAACTTGATTCTTTATAAAAGTTTTTTTTATATTAACCTTATACTCTGAAACCTTGCTATAATCAAATTAATTCCATTTTTTTCAATTCTTTTGGATTCTGTACATAGGCAATTATATCATCTATGAACAAAGACTGTTTTATTTCTTCCTTCTGAAACTGTAGACATTTTATTTCCTTTTCTTGTCTTATTGAATTAGGACTTCCAGTAGTTGCTGATCTTAGTGGTAAGGCTTTAGTTTATCATGATTATTGATTTTTAATTTTATTTCACTGTGACTGAGAACATACTTCGTGTGACTTGAATTCCTTTAGTTTATTGAGTTTTATATCATGATCCAAAATATGGTCTACTTTCTGTGATAAGATAGCATAAATAAAAATGACTAAATATTTAAAACAGACATAATTAACTTCATGGACTACTATATATCTCTTCTTGATTTTTCTTCCCTTAATAGGTGTTTAAAAATGGAGTGAATAATATATATTACTGCAAAGGAAGTTCAATGCTTTAAATAGTTGTCACATACCAAAATATCTAGTTTAAAGCTTTCAGTATAACATACATTAGGTAATGTTTGTTGAATTGAAATTCATTTTTTATAGTTATCTTTTTTTCTCTCATAGTATAATTATTTCCTCGTTTGTCTGTTAAAAACACAAATAGTTCACTTGGTTGATCCACAGAAGGCCCTATTGATATGAACTGCTTGTAATAGCTTCCAGAACAGTATCCAGTCACATCCCTTCCAAAATCTCCTCTCCAAATTATTTATCTTAAATCATATTTAGAATTTCCTTCAGATTTTGTACACTCAGGAATGAGTTTCATTGCAAATGAGACTCAGATCAGCAAGTTGGCAAGTCAGAGCAAAACATCCTTCTCTTTAAGAAGAGCCATTTGTCAGAGGAAGAGTTCGTCAACGATTCATACTGACTTTCAAGAAATGGTGCACACCCATCGATTTATTTGGTTAATGGCTTATAAATACAAAAGAGATTTCAACTGTAAATGTTTTACAAGATCACACTCTAGAAATCAATGAAAACTAAGGATAGAGATAGAGTCTTGTATTACAAATGTGGGGTATAAATATACTACTGTACTGATGTTTCTTTAATGTGAAGAAAAGTGATTATGCTTTTCAAACTTGGAATCCTTCATTTAGGATACACCAGAATCTTTCCATGAAGTGTAGAAGAAGAAAGCAAGCCTGCCTTTAGGTGTCAGGTTTTATGCTAGGATGTTTTCATGTATCGTATCTGTAATCCTCCCTGTAATAGTTTTGTGAGATAAATATTATTTTCCTCATTTTCAAATGTGACTGCTAAAACATAGAATGGGTAAGTTGTTTAACTAAGGTCACAAAGTTAGAATGTGGCAAAGCCAGGAAATCTAGAGAACACTTGCTGTATATATGTCAGTCATTGTGTTAAAATCTTGAAAGGTATGAGTATCATCATCCTCACATCAACCCTGGGAGGCTATTACAGTATTGTACAGATGAGGAAATGGAGGCGCACGGAGTTCAAGCACCTTACACAGTGTCAGAGGCAATGTCAGCATCAGGATGCATCTTCTGTCCTCCATGATAATTAGTTGTGCCAAGAAAGGAAAGAAGTATGCTGGAGAAACTTCATGAGAGAGCTCACATTTAGGCTGGATCCCAAGAAAATCTATGCATTATTTTCCAGATTTGAAGAGAAATATTTATGGGGAAGGGGGTTTTCAGGCTGAGAAAACCTAGGGATCATTGAGGAAGCTGCCACACGATGCCCTGACAGATGGCCACGTGGTCTCTCCAATATGCCAGGTGAAGGAAGAGCAAAATATTTTCTGGCCTTTTTGTGCTAGAGAGTACAGGGATATCCTATTTCTCATCCGTCTGTGTAACAGTTGTGTTTCAAACTCTGGATTTAAAGTGATGGGGTTTCAGAGCTTAATCACTTAAGACAAATTATTTAAATCCTCTGAGTCTCATTTTCTAATCTGGAGATGCGGGTGATATGAGAATTTATCTCATTATCACGACTGGTTGAGAGGAGAGTCAGGTAATCAGTAACTGGGGCAAGAAAAAGCCTCTGGATTGGTACTATTCTGTGACCTTTCCAATTCTAAGCTTTTCTGATATTAAATTTCACAATGTATTGAGTCTCTAATGATGAAAACCTGGGCTTAAAGATATTGTTATTAAGTATGTTGCCTAGCACCTCTCAAAAAAAAATTACCCTGATCTGATCACTACACATTATATGTATTGAAACAAATTTATCCTAAATCATATTTGGAATTTGCTTCAGATTTTATACACTCGGGAATGAGTTTCAATACAAATGAGACTCAGATTAGCAAACTGGTAAGTCAGAGCAAAAAATCCTTCTCTTTAAGAAGAGCCATTTGATAGAGGCTCACTATGTATCCCATGAACACATCTAATTATTTGTCAATTTTTAAAAGTGAAAAAAAATTAAAAAGAAAAGAATCATACATGGAAAACAAGTAAACAAACAAAAAACTTACTTCCCAGGCAGCTGTATCTAAGATGAATCCATTTTTTCTGCACTCAAAAAAAGAAAAAAAAAAAAAGAAACCTAAATTTATTGAGTGCCCACTTCCAGGCAAAATCCTTTCTATTTTATATTAATTATTGTATTTAGTCATGAAAAAACGTATGTGGCAAATATTATTCATAACATTTTGCATATGAGAGAAATGGACCTAAGAAGTAGAGAAACGTCTCTCGCTTAGCAAAGTTGGCGACTTAGGAATCTAGGATTTGAACTCGCATCTGTCTGACCCCAAAGTGTGTAGTCATTATCCTGTGCTGCACCCTGTGCGGGAAGCAAGAGGCTGGGCATGATAGGTCTACTCTAAAAATAGACAGACTTCCCTCCCCCGTCCCCTGCTGGAACAGGCCCCTAGTCTGAACGTGGGGAAGTGAGAGACTTCCCTTCCAAAGAAGACTGGGCTGTCAAGGGGAGCTGGGTGTTGTTTCTTAGCCTTCCACAAACCCTTCTAACCTGTTCGTATCCTGTCACTCGGGCTTCCTTCCTTTCCCGATAGCTAGGCGGACTGTCAGGGCAGCCCGCTTTGCCTAATGGATACAGTGATCTTTGATAGAAGAGATTTGCGGCTCTCCCGCACTTCCAAGGAAGCACACTCCTGATGTAAAGTGAAGTTTACTGACTCCTTCTTAAATTCTTTTTGTAATTAAAAAAAAAAAAATTAAGCAAACAAACAAAAAACCAGAGGGCAGAGCTTGGTCCACACCCTTTCGAGCAGACACTTACTGTTTCTCACTGTGGGGTGTGAACTCCTTATCACTTTCCTTTAAAGTGTGCCTGGAAGCAGTGCAAAGGGGAAAGTCTAAACAATGCCAGGGGCGGTGCTACATTTAAAGGAAACTTAGGCCTTGCATCCTGTACTTCTTTAAAAAAAAATAAATAAATAAGTAAAATAAAGAAACTTGAAAGAATTCCTATACATTTTGTAATCTTTCCTTGGTGAGTTAGCTTATTTAATAGATGACCAGTGTAGCTTCCAACAATCTCAGAGCTGTCTTTATGACTTTCATATTTGAAGTGAAAAGCACCAAATCCTAGCCTTCTGGACTAACCTCTTATCCCTTCAACAACTGTGTTTTTTATAATTCCAGGAATTTCCTCTTTTACAGTCCCCCAAAAGGTAAAATCATAGGGTTTGAGTTAAAGTGACTTTCAGAAATGGAAAGAAAGGTAGCATGAGCAAACCAGAGACTTATGAGCAAAATTGCACACATATGGTTTTTTAACTTTCATGATGTTTTTAAAAAATGTGAGCCAACACTTAATCATTAATTGATTTCATGTTATAAACATCTGACATTTTGTATTATTTTTAAAAAGTGGAAGATGTGGCAACACTGGGTGGCAATTCCACCTGACAGTGATCAGATGAAGCTGAGTGGCCACTGCTCCCTGTAGGAGAGTGAAGCTCTTGCTTGTCTGTGTCACGCCTCCCTCTGTGTCAGCCAGAGAGACCCAAGGTCAATTGCCTCTTATGTCATTGTGTTGCTGTTGTTGCTGTATTTAAGATATTATGTTTCTCCACTCATGAAACTTAGAATCGTAAGAGTTGAACCAAGAGGGCTATGTGATGTTTTCTTTACACTTGACCAATTTTCGTCTGTTACCTGACTTTCCCATTGGCATTTAACTTGGCTACCCTTGATCTAGGCCAATGTTATCCATTAGAAGACCAGAAAACTCGGGTCTGGACACAGATGGTGACTGGTCAGGCATATAGTTAGGCAAAATGCAAAGATAACTGTTCACATCTTGTGATTTTAGTCTCATGTGGTATGACTTGCAGGAGATAGTCTGGAATTTTGTAGGGACAATTTTGGTTGTCTCAATGAATGGGAGGTCCTACTAGCACTTAGTATATGGAGACAGAGTTTCTGTGATATACAGTAACAACTAACCAAGGATGGTCCTGTGTCCCATTTGAGATGTGAATCCCCTGCCAGATAGTTATTAGTTACAAAGCCATTTATAATTAATTGACCCTGCAACGTGTTTCCATTTCATGTATATATACTGTTTACTTTTTAATGTACAGTTTTAACATAGAAAGAATTTTCCAGAAGTGCAATTTCAGTTTAAATCAAGAGAGGCAATATACTGATTAAGAGCACTGACTCTATGACCAGACTATGAGAGTTTGCATCTCAGCTCTACCCCTTACCAGCTGTGTGACCTTTGGCAAGTCACTAAACCTCTCTGGTCCTCAACTTTCTCATAAATAAAATGGAATAATAGCAGTAATTATGCTATTTGGCTGTTTTGAGGCAAAGTGAAATAATATATGTAGTGTTTAAAATAGTTCCTGGCACATAGTAATTGTTATAGAGATATTATTACTGTTGTTTTCTTCAGAATTTGTTGAGAGTTGTTCAGTGTGTCAGAAAATAGTGGTTGCTAATATAACCTCTATCAGTCTGCCTAAGTATGGCTTATATTCTTGGTGATTTAACATTTATAAGTTAGTGCCTCGTTATTTCATGATGTTTTCTAGGGTATATTTATGGGACTATACATGTGATATTATTTTAAATCACTTTCCCTTTTCCAATTTATAATATCTTTAGAGCATAATGTTGAGATTGAGGTTTTTTTAAAAAAATGTGTGAGAGTATGTTATAGTATATGTTTATTTATTTCTGATAGCAAAGAGGCATTACAAAATATTAACACTTGCTCTGGAAAGAGGGTATGGGTTTGATTACATTGAGTACCTTGGTCTGGTGTTTTCTATACATGGCCTAATTATTAATGCTTTCCCTGATTTCCCAGAACTTTTAAGAGACTATTACTATTTTGGTCAATCCCCTGTCCAGCTTTACAGCATTTGAAGAAGGCCAGTTTTATTCATTAAACAGAATAGGGATCATATTATCAGCTTGGAGTAACCAAGTCACAACTTTCTAGAAGGGTAATACCTACTAATTGGCAATCTCCAAAAGGGAAGAGAAGCATGTCCCAAAAGGAAAGGAAAATTCTGAGAGATTTATCCTTCTGCTGTCTATTACCTGCGTTTGTGGCTCAAGGTTGAAGAAAGAGTCGTCTAATATTTCATTCAAACCCCCAAGATACCTACTGATATCAGAGTTTATTTTATTCCAAATGTGATAAAAAACTATTGAAAGGTTTTGAACAAGTAGTTGATTGTAATTGTGTTCTTAAAATAATTACTGCAGTTGCTATGATGCACATAAACTTCAAGGGGAAAAGCAGAGCAAGAGTGGAAGAAGAAAGATCAATTAAATATCTCAGATGAGAAACTAGAGTGGTAGCAGAGGAGATTTGGTCTGATTAAAGATATATTTTGAACCCTGAAGAAAAAGGATATGCTGATGGATTAGATGTTGGCTGTGAGTGAGCAGAATCAAAGCTGATTCTTTTGAAATCAAGCAATAGCATGAAAAGTGATGTTATTTATTGAGATAGAGAACACAGGAAAGGAAGCAGGTTTGGACATGTGGATTCAAGGGTTCCATCTTGAACATGGTAAATTTTATCAGCCCATTGTTCTCTGAGCAGAAGTGCTCACAGACAGCTGGCTATGTGAGTCTAGACTTTCTGGAAGAAGTCAGGACTAGAAATATGATTTGAGAGTCATCAGTGTATTGATACATTTAAAGCCATCTGCCTGGATGAAATCTCTAAAACATGATCACAGGAACCCAGCAATATTGAGAGATTTAGGAATAGGAGGAGGATCTAGTAAGGGAGAAAGAGAAAGACAGGACAGAGATAGAAGGACAAAAAAAAAATGAGGGTGCAAAGTCTTGGAGTAGCAAAGATGTTTTAAGAAGAGAACATAAATCAAATGCAACTGAAAGGTCAAGAAAAATGATCATTGATAATTCACCATGGGATTTGGCAAAACAACTTCAGCTTTTTTTTTCTAGGTGTTTTAAAATCTTCATTATCACACGTCTTAATGTGTGGCTTTAAACATTTTTGCATTGAGCACTCCATTGATGTTTTAATCTGGAAACCCGTGACTTTCTATTCTGGCAACATTTCTCATATTATTTCATGATTTTTGTTTTCTTCCCCTCTACTTTCTCATGCCATTCTCTCTGGAATTCTTATGTAGATGTTCAACTTCCTAGACTGATTTTCTAATATTTCTCTCCTATTTTCTGTCTTCTTGTGTTTGGTTCTACTTCTGGGAGATTAGCGCAATTCAAATTTTTAAAGCGAAGGAGAAGCCAGAGTCAGATAGCTGGCAAGGAGAAGAACCTAAGGGTCCTTTTGTTTATTTACAGACTTTAAACCAATCACTTCCAACCTCATGCCTCAGACCTGGGGCATTATATAAGAGGGTGTGCACATCCTTTGGCAATCTTCAGTAGGATTTCGAAAGCTTAGAAGGAAGGGAAAGCATAGCTTGAGGGGAAGGAAAAGTGCCCAAGAAATTTACTTGTCTTGTAGGCACAAGTTAAAGAAAACTTCCACCAATGCTATAGTAAATCCCAGAAGTTCCTGTTGATTTCAGGGGAATTTGAAAGAAGGCATTTCGCTGGGATACTTACCTGCTAATAAGAAAGACACACTGAAAACAATTGTATCTTCAAGTTCCTTAAGGCTTTGATACTCGGAGGGCCCCAGACTCTACCTTGTTGTTACCATGACTGTTTCCTGTACATTCGTTCCACCCTTTGACTCACATTTTGTCAGTTTTTTTCTAGACTGAAAGTTTTGTGATTCTATAACTTTATGGTCTCTTAAAATGCTGAAATGTTATGATTTGAGTTCATAATTTTACATAACACCTTCCACCATGTGCTGGGTACCTTGAGGGACTTTCAAAACAGAAGATAATGGTCTCTGTTTTTTAACTGTACGAATAAACTTTTAAAACAGGGAAGGGGGAAGGCAACACATAACAGGCAAAGTCATACTCTGAATTTAAGATGGCAACTATGTTTTTTTCCTTGCATGTCAATGCAGTAGGATTTATAGAGGCTACTATGAGTGTTGAATTAAGAAATTCATGTTAAACCATGTGTAGGTTCAAAATGAAGAAGTGTCACATTTGATTAGAGATACCAGGTTTCAGCATAAAATGGAAGAATAGCCTTTATCTCTCTCTCTGTTTAGCCTTCTACAAGTGTTTTAAGAGTTCAGGAGAGAGAGAGAGAGAGAGAAAGAGAGAGACATCAATGTAAGGTGGACCCGTCAGAGAATATTTCCTTTGGTAGGTGGTAAGATTCTGCTAAGAAGAGAGATTCATGAATGACCTTCCAGGGGAGGAGAACAGGGAGAATAAACAAAGTGTATATGACTCTTTTATGCCAAGCCTTCATTAGCATAACCGTTAGCATCTGGGAGCTCTGACCTCTGGCCCCAGCTTCACCAGTTATTAATTGTGAGTCCTAACAATATTATTTCTTCTTTCTCAGCCAGTATTGTCATTCATAAATGACAATTTCATTTCTGACCCAATATTGCCATTCAAAAAATGAGAAAAAGGTAACATGATGCTGTAATTTGCTCTCTAAAGGATATTATATGGAATTCTAGGTTCATGAGATGTTAATGGATGTTATCAGAAAAAGCATTCTATGATCAAGTGAACTGAAGGAATACAGGTCAAACACAACTAAACTAGATTATTTAGTGTATGCTTAGAATCTTTAATATCTTATGTCAATAGTGTGAATTTTATAGGAGGAATAATATATGCAGAGACATCCTGCTTACTTGATCACATAACCTTTTTGTATAGACTATTATGAGAGGTTGGGGGTTTTGATGTGATTTTGATCTTAGTAATGATTTTCCTAACACCCTGCACTGTACAAGTCACCGGGAAGAGATGTAAAAGGAGCAGAAAATAGAACATGGATGGTGAGTCATACAGACCTAGCTTTGAACCCCAGTCCTGCCCCTACTTCCTGTGTGATAGTTGAAAGTTGACCAACTTTTTTGAGTCCCAATTTCCTCATCTATATAACAGGGTTAACGAGATCTACCTTGTGTGTTGTTGTTAGGATATTTGGAGACAGAAAATGTGTGACCTACAGCACAGTTCCTGGTACTAAGCAGGTGCTCCTACCATGCTTTCTTCCTCCTATATAATTTTGTGTTTTAATGAGGGGTTAATAGCCTCATTAGGCTATTGGCAAATTAGGCTGATGGCAAATGGAGTGTGTGACTGGTAAGCATCATGTTTTTGAATGTTACGTGTAAAGCGGTAGGGAAGGGGAGAACTCTCTTTTTCACACCAAGACACTATTGATCTATAAGGGCAAAAGGAAAATTTCTGCACCACAGTGTGACCAGATGTCTACAAACTTATTGCTTGCACAAGACCACAAATCCTGCCTATACATTTGGTTTCATCTTTTTGAAATGACAATGAGAAGTACCAGAAATCAGATGTTGGCTTGTAGTTTCAGAAGAGCAGGTATACCAGACCAATCTATTATGAAGTCATATGTTTTCTCACAGCCCCTTCCATTTGAACTTCCCTACCCACAGCACTCGTCTTTAGAAAGAACTCCAGACTATACTTGGTGAAGGCCTGGCTAATATAAGATGGGGTAGGAAGCTGGCCCAACAGTGGCCTGTATCTAATTACTTGAATGGAGGTTTGATATCAAGGGTGATAGAAATTTCCAAATACCAATCAAATTTGCTTCCTTTGTGATTCAGCTGAAGTTGAAGAGTACTTGGTTAACTGAGAAACAGAGCAGATAGGCAAAGAGAAGACACACTGTTGTTGGGATTTTTTCCTGTGACTTCGATGAGTTCTTCTTTCTTAAATAGCAAGAACATAAGCAGCAAATGAAGTTCAATAATCCCTCTGCCTCTGTATTCCCATTCTATCCTTTACAAAAGTCTTCCTCCCAGCCAAAAGTTGGGAAGAAACTGAAATATTCCATTTCTCCTTTTTCTTTAAAGTGTAGAGATTGACTTTTGTTCTCTCAGGACTGAGATGAGAGGTGGCCTCTGAGTTGATTACCTAGTTAGGCTGACTTCAAAGTAACTGAGAGATGACGATCAACATAAGTTCGCACAGATCCAGACGTGCCAAGCATGGGTGGACTTTCTCTCCCTTGCTTGTCAACAGCTTTGATGCTGTGCCAGGTGAAGTTGTCTATAGCCATTAGCTGCTTTGATGACATCATACACATGTACACATATTACCTGGCAGCATAAGCCCTGCATTCCTGTGGAAACTCAGGTTAATCTTAAAGGATCACCTGAAAAATTTCTTTTGTATGTTTGGGGGGTTTTATTAAGAATTGTTGGTCAAATATTTATCTTTCAGATGAGGTCAATAACTATACCCTAATCCTTTTCTATTTTGCAAAACCACAGATCCTCTAAGCTAAGGACTGATGCCAGCAATTATATTTTTGTTTTGCATAGTTTTTGTGAGGGCCTTCCACATTTCAGTGGCTATGGAAATGAGAGGAATAGGCTCAGGGGTGGGACTGATGGATCTCAGGTTTTAATCCACATTCTGCCACTGTCTCTGTCACTTTGAGCAAATGTCTTTCCATCTCTCAGCCTTATTTTTCCTAAATTGGATAGAATTTAGGTGACTGGAGCTAAAAGTTTCGCTAGAAATCATCATGTCCAACTGCCTTCCCTTTACAAGTGAGAAAATGGAGGCTTTATGTGGGGAGCTCTTGCTGGGATCCAAGGCTGCTCATGGGCAAGTTTTTGGTGCTCGGTGTTGGGTTCTCATTCCTCTGGTAATAGCACTCTGGTTTTCTTTGGAGAGCCCCCATTGCTCTCATTCTCCATCCAGTAGAAAGGGCTAACCTCAGTCCCCACTCTGGGGTGAACATGTAGCTTAAGCCTGCCCAATCAGCATGTTTTGTGTCCTCACATTTT
The DNA here is from genome assembly GCA_028533085.1 of Varecia variegata. NCBI lineage: Eukaryota > Metazoa > Chordata > Mammalia > Primates > Lemuridae > Varecia > Varecia variegata. Next base: position 32,698,042 of record CM052438.1, on the reverse strand, counting down.
TCAGACTTTGCAACTGGTTGAGAGATGAGTCTGAACTCGAACCAGGCAAATGAGAGCCGATGAAATGAATTAGAAAGCTTTGCTTTAAGAACTGTTGAAAAACAAGACATACAGCTTCTACTGGGGTGGGTGAGACTAAAGGTGCAGTAAATTCAAGCTCTGATTCAATCAAGAGAGGAAGCCCTGCTTGAAAATGGAGCCAAAGAACAAGTGAGAGAGCATGTTATGAGAGGAGGAATGAGTCCTGTGGATATAATTTGAGTCCCTGGACCCAACTTCAGCTAAACATTGGAGCCAGACTGCCCTAGTTTAAATCACAATTCTGCCACAAACAAGCAATGTGACCTCTTTGAGCAAATCACTAAGATTTCCGTGTGTCTCAGTTACTTCAATGAGGTGAATGAACATGACAAGTGGAAACTTCGTAAGATTACTGTGATGAATAAATGATTTCACATATATACACACACATACATACACATATATAGTTACCATTAATATGACTGGACTTTGCAGTTATATGAGCCACCATATTCCATATTTTGCTTAAGCCAGTTTGATCTCTCACAAAATTCATTAATCGTCAAGTTAGTGGCAGATCTTAAAACCAGATCTTTTGACCCCCACTTCAGAGAAATTAATCTGCCATTGCTACAACTTTGAATAAAATTAAGATATTGGACTGGATGGAGAACTAGTCCATATATTCTCTGAGTTTATGGAATTACATGTCAATTGATGTTAAAGACGAGGCATTCAATGGTTACCAGGAATGGTTGTTGATTTTTATTAGGTGTAATAATGTTACAATATTACTGTGTTAAACAAGAAAATATTCTTTCTAGGAAATGTTCTTTCTTTCTTTCTTTTTAAAAGAGATATATGCTAAAGTACATAGAAATCAAATGTTATAAAGTCTGTAATTTGCTTTAAAATAATTTAGCTAAATCCATAGAACAAGACAAAACAAATGTGACACAATGCTACTAACTACTGTTCAACTGAATGATGGATAATTGAGTGTTCATTATAAAATTATCTCAACTTCTTGTATATTTGAAAAATTTTATAATGTAAATCTTGATTACAATTGCTGGCTTAATTATATGTCTTCTGCACTTCAATGTAGGCACCATAAGGGCAAGGAACACATCTACCTTGCTTACTGTTGTATTCCCAGTGGCTGGAATATGGTATCTGCTCAAGAAATATGTAATTAAAGGTGAACAAGTTAGGCTTTGTCAATTGAGGAGGAGGAGCTTTAGGCCAGGCATCACAGAAGATGAGGGTGCTCTGCCATATCCTCTCATCACCCATCATTTCCATGAATGCTGGCACCTTTGGCTGCAGCCACCCTGGGGCTTCTCTGCTGAGGGCTGTCCTCTGGGCACTCAGCTTTTGCAAGGGGCTGCCAGAAGTGAGAGGAAGTTGACTTCCCTCAAAAGTAGCCCTGAACCAATGATGAACAGAAGATGGAGGATAATTATTTTAGTTTTCTTTCCCTTCTAGTGGAACAACCGGAGGCTTATTCCACATTGTCTCCCAGAGGTCCCCAGTGTAATTGAGCCCCAGTTGCCCAAAGCAGTAACCTGCTCATAAGCATACCTTCATTGGTTTACTTCTCTTCTCTTTCTTACATCTATACTCCCCTACCAGTGTTTCCTGGGATCACTTCCAAAATAAACTACTTGCCTTCAAATTCTTGTCTAGGATGCAATTTCTAGGAGACAACCTGAGCCAGAAAGGTAAAGAAGATTGAGTCTAAACAAAGTCACTAGGAGTAGATACAGAGAGGAGGAGTTGGATGGGAAAACTTTCTGGATAGACTGAAAAGAACTTAGTCCCTACTGCTGTGGGGTGATTCAGAAGAAGATATTTCTCCCAGAAGAAAACTCATGGTCTATGCATGTCTGACCAGGTCATTGGTTTGGCTCTGTTGGATATTGGGAAAATTCTGTGCGCAGCACCAGCTCCACCACTTCTAGAAGGAAATTACTTGGCTATTCCTCTTTGAACCCTCCTTTCTGCCTTCTCCATGGAGATATTTCTTGGGGCTGGCTTTTGAATCACGAGCCAAATACTCTTTTCCTCTCTGCATGGTAACTTTGCAGCACTGTGAGGACATATGCTCTTCCCTGAGAGCCAAACCTGAATTCCATCCTGGCTTCTTCAAATGCCCTTGGATGAAAACAGACATTCCTTTCTTCTGCAATCCTTGTGTATTCTTATTCATTAGACATGCTATGTTAAATCCATTAATGAAGCAGCTATGCCTATGAAGCTTCTAAATTATATCCATCTCATAGTAAAGCCCCCATGAAATGAAGCCCGAAGCTGAGAAATGATAAAGTTGCCTTAGCTACCCCAAAATAAAGTTGCCTTAGCTACCTGTCGTCTATGGAGTATAATATAATCTGATCAGCCTGACAATCAAGGACCTCAATGACTCAAAGCTCTAGAAATAGTGAGAAGGCTCGAACAGAGTGAAATTTGATTTCTGACAGTTTTGCCGCCCTCCTGGGTAGTTGTGAATCCATGTTGTCTGTTTTATCATCTCTCCAAACAAATAACAGTGTACACCATCCATAGTAACACAGCTCTTATTTATCCAGGCACATGAGAAGCTTGTTGCTCATAAGAAAATCAAATTAAAAGGATGAATGAATCAACTAATAAACCTTTATCTTCTTTCATATTTACAACTACTCCACCAGAATTATTGTCATAAATCTAGTCACCTAGTGTGAAAATTCAGTCACCTTTGACTTCTCTTGCTTAACATTTTCTAAAGCTCTCCCTAAATCCTACCGACTATACAATTCCAAAGGTTCTCTAGCTGATCTCCTTGCTTTCAGAACCACCTTCCGTAGCAGCCCCCATTCCTATCTTTTTTTTTACCTTACTGCCAAGGTAATTTGTCCTAAATACAGGTCATCTTATATCAATCTCTGATTTCCACATATTCAATATTCCTTCCCTCCACTGAACTCTACTTTGTGTCTTGCTAACTAGATTCAGCTTTATTTCTCTTTAGTATCTTGAATCCTACACTTTATCCTCACAAATCTTGGAATGTTCCCTCAATTTTTTCTGCCACTGTGCCTTTGCTCAAGCTATTTTCTCTTTTGGATGTCCCTCTTAAATGTATATTTATATAACATATAAATATATATTTTATATTTATTTTAATATAAAATAATTATTAATAAAATATAATTATTTTATAATTATTTTTATATATAATAATTTATTAAAGCCCTTTATATTCTTAAGGTGTCACTCAAATTTTATTCTATTCCCAAATAGTCATGAATTTTTCTTTACCTCTAATACCATAGCACATGGTTTCTCTATAACAAAATTTACAGTCTTGTTTCCAAATGATTTTGCTTCTGTTTTCCTCATTTACTGGTGAGAGTCTAAAAGGCAGTTACTGTTTTATTCATTTCAGAATTACCTATTAGCTCTTAGAACTGTGCTCTGCACATAGCAGTGGTGCAATAAATAAAATCCCCAAGTATAATTGTAGGGGAGGGTGGGGTTTGGCTCCTGGAAATGTAAATGAGAATGAAATAATACTGACACTTCTAACCATTCCCCATCTCTCCTCTGAGAACCAACAATTGCATTTGGATTTAAAGCAACAAAACTTTCAGGCATCTACTGTGGTGGGTAGCTTCTGATATGACTCTCAGTGATGCCTATCTCCTGGTATTCATGTGCTTGGGTTATCCTCTCTGCTTGAGTGTGAGCTGGACCCCACAACTTACTTCTAATGAATACAATATAGCAGAAGTGATGGAATGTCACTTCCTTGATTATGTTATCACAGGTTGTGACATCCATCTTGCTAGCACACTCTCTTTGGTTGATATGCTCATTTGTCCTCTTGCTTACTTGCTGCCATGTTGTAAGATGTTCTATGGAGAGGCTCACATAGCAAGGAACCAATGAAGGCCTCCAACTACAAACTTGCAAGGAAGAGAGGCCCCAGTCTAACAGCCTGTGAGAAGCTGAATCCTGCCAGCCACCCATGTGAATGAACAAAGAAGCCAGTCCTTCCCAGGGGAGCCTTGAGATGATTGCAGCCTTGTGAGAGGCCCAGAGCCATAGGACACAGCTAGTCTGTGCCCAGATTCTGGGCTTAAAGAACTGAGATAATAAATGCTGTTCCTTCAAGCCACTATGTTTTGGGGTAATTTTTTATGCAATAATAGATAACCTCAACATCTACTTTTGCAAATTCCGACCACCATGTACAGTGGATCTCAATATACTTTCCTATTGATTAATGGCTAGTGGCAGGGATTGATATTGTCCTTATATTATCTCTAAGCCTTGTCAGGGCTTTATATAAAAATGGTTAGCTCCTATTAGAATGGTTTGTAAATTTATCATCATAGAGCTAGTACATAATTCTGTAAAACTAGGCCTTTAACAAATAAGAACTTAAATCTCAGTGAAAATATGTCAATTATAGATGACCTAATGGTTTAGACATTTATGTGGTGATAACTATTGTTCAAATTCCACATAAGAAAAATGAGAATCCAGTAAAGATATTTGCTCAAGAGCACTCATCCAGCAAGGGTTAAAATCGGATGTCAAGCTCAGATGTGTGCACTGGCAAAACCAACCTCTTTCCCCTAAAGTTATCTACTGGAGCTACCCATTGCAATCATCTGAGGAACATTAAACAAACATTGAAAGATTCTGATTTAATTCTTCTGGGGCACAGCCTGGGCATTGAGATGTTTAAAATCTGTCCAGCTGATTCTAATATTTAGCAAAATTTGAGAACTACTAGATATACAATTAAGCATCTCAAATTGTGTTTATCCCCAGTGGAATTTAACTGCACTCTGTTTGCTTTGATTTCTGAGTTTGAAACTAAGCCATTTGAGTCCTTGCTGTAAAGGACAAAGTTTCACCAAGACAGAAGAATCTGTTGAGTACATTCTGTAGGGAGAAGCATTTTAAATGAGGAAGAAATAGAGGGGAAACAATAAACTCTGACCTCGAGTTACACATTGAATGAAGAAGATTTTATTACAGACCAGGATATTGGTCAGCAGTTTTTTCTACATCTTATAGACCTACACTATTTACTCAGATTTCACTTGTCCTTGAGTAATGGTATTTCCCTTGAATGACAGTATTTTAAAGCTAGAAGAGAACCTAGAATTCCATCATTTTATACACAAGGAAACTGAATCTTGTAAAAGAGAAATGATTTGCTAAAGACCACACAATAAATTAGTGGCATAATTGGATCTTGTTTAGATATTTAGACTCCTAGACTGTGGATCTTTCCACAATACCAGAGAAAACTCTTTTTTATTGAATTCTAGATAGATATATGGTATCTTTTTCAAAAGTATGTAACTGACAAAGAGTTTTAAGCCTCTTCACACCATGTTCTGTTTCCTCCTGCACAGATTTCAGAAATGGTTCATTTTCCACTCCCTGTGTCTGGAAATTCTTTCCTTAGAGATACTGTTGTTATCTCCTTCACTTCCTTTACATCTTTGCTCAAATGCTACCTTACCAGAGAGGCCTGCCCTGCCCACTCCATGTGAAATAGCAGCCATCATCCCCTCAGCGTTCTCTATTCCATATGCTCTATTCTTCTACAGCTTTTCATCATCAACCAAAACATATTTTGTTCAATCATTTATTTCTGTCTCCTCCTCTCACCTCACTAGAATGTAAACTGTGTAAGAAAAGAGTCCTTGTCTGGTTCCTCGTCTACTGTATCTTGTCTACTGTACCTCAATAAACATTAGCTAAATAAATGTAGAATGAATAGTTAAAGTTTCAAAGATGAACCATCCTGAGAATGAATTCATTCAGCAGCAAGAGACATATTCAAGTATAGTTGGGTTACCACTTAATAGGGACAGTGAAAATGGTATTCAGATACCAATGGGAAATTAAATCTGATAACTTCTAAAATCCCTTCCAAAACTGAGATTCTGCAACGTAAAAGATTACTTTTCCAAACAGATTATTCATGGTTGCTGGAATTTTCATGGATTCTTTAAATAAGTGTTTAATTAATTCAATATTTTCGTTTATTCAAGACATATTTAGTGAGAGCCTGCTCTATATACATGTTAGATACAGTGGTTGCACAAAAAATGTAAGGCAAAGTGGAGGTTTTCTTATTATCTTGAGCCTACCTCTCCATTCCTGATTGCTTATCTTCTTCTAAGTGTCTCCCTACTTTCAAGTGTTCCTTTATCATTTTTAGAAATTCAAATGTATCCCAAATTGTGGTCACTGGGAAAAGTGAGAGTACCTTCGAAGTGTAATTTTAGAGTGTACAAGGTTCTGACCTTCCTTGCAGAACAACTCATGAAAAAGATAACCATGTACCATCACTCCCTAAGGTGTCACCCTTCCTAAAATGAAGAAAAGAAGGCTATGCCATACCTTTCATCTTTTTATTTCTTTCCCCTAAAGACCAGAAGAGGTTCTTGTCAGATGAAATATTAAATTCTTCCTGGAGTTACTTATATTGCAACCATTCTCCATTACCCATTCTGGAAAAAGGGCTAGAAATAAATTTTTGTATTTTAAACCATCATACCTGACCCTTCTTAGGTGTTTTCCCAAGCACTTACCTCAAACCATCTTCTAAGATTTTGATCAGCAAAAATCATCGATGTGCCAAAGTCACTGTGTTGGACCTTATGGTTATGAATAACATTAAAAAAATATCAGCTTTATGGGGTTATAATTCACATACCATAAATTTCACCTATAAATTTTTACCTTTTAAAAGGTGAAATTAAATAGCTTTCAGTGTATTCACAGAGTTGTGCAACCACCACGACAACTATCTAATTTCAGAAAACTCTGATCACCTTGAAGAGAATCCTGTACCCTTCTTGTCACTCCCTATTTTCCCTTCCCACCAGTTCCTGGCAAACACTAATCTACTTTTTGTCTCTATGGATTTTCAGTCTTGACATTTCATATAAATGGCATCATAGAATATGTGATCTTTTTGGTCTCATGTCTTTCACTTAGCATAATGTTTTCAAGGTTCATCCA
>CM052438.1:32673889-32690483 GCA_028533085.1 Varecia variegata | reverse complement strand
TATTTCAGCTTATTATGGGGGTATAAAAGTTCAGGTTATGTATATTGCCCATGCCCCCCCATCTCCCCGAGTCAGAGCTTCATGGCTTGAATTCCCCACTCAAGAGACATAGATTGGCCCAATGGATAAAAAAATACAAACCAAATATATGCTGTCTTCAGGAACCCGTCTAACCTGCAAAAATGCATTTAGACTGAAAATAAAAGGGTGGAAATTGATATTTCAAGCAAACAGAAGCCAAAAGAAAGCTGGCATAGTGGTTTTAATCTCCGATAACTTAGTTTTTAAATCAACAAAAGTAATGAAAGACAAAAATGGTTACTATATACTGGTGAAGGGGACAATTCAACAAGAAGACATAACTATACTTAATATATATGTACCCAACTTAGGTGCACCCAGATTCATAAAGCAAATCCTACTTGATCTGAACCAAATGATAGATAACAATACTATAATAGCCGGAGACTTTAACACCCCACTGGCAGTACAGGACAGATCCTCTTGACACTCTTATTAAAAATTAGTTGACTATAAATATAAATGTTTGTTTATGAACTTTTAATTCTATTTCATTGGTTTACATGTCTATCTTTATGACAATATCACATTGTTTTTATTACTGTGGCTTTATAATAAGTTTTGAAATCAAGAAGTGTGACTTCTCCAACTTTGTTTTTCTTTTTCAATATTGTTTTGGTTATCCAGGGATCCTTACAATTCTATATGACTTTTAAGATTAGTATACCATTTTTAAAAAAAATGCAGCTGGGATTTTGGTAGAGATGTATTGAATCCATAGATCAACTTGGGTCATAGCACAATCATAGCAGTACGTCTTCCAATCGAAAAGCTCTGACTTGGGGTTGGGGGAAGAGGGGACAAGGGCAATATAAGTAACCTAAACATGTGTACCCCCATGATATGCTGAAATTTTTAAAAAAAGAAAAACCTGAGATACCTTTCCATTTATTTATATCTTCCTTATTTTTTCTCAATAATGTTTTGTGGTTTTTAGTGTGTAAATCTTGTACTTCTTTTGTAAAGTTTATCTCAATTGTGAATGGAATTGTTTTTTAATTTTATGCTTGTATTATTCATTGCTAGTATATAAAAATACAATTGAGTTTTGTATGTTAATCTTGTATCTTGCAACTTAGCTGAACTCATTTATTAGTTCTAACAGTTTTTATAGATTCTTTAGTATTTTCTTTATCAAATATCATTTCATCTGCAAATAGAGATTGTTTAATCCTTCCTTTTCTGTCTGGATATCTTTTACTTCATTATTTACCCTAATGATCCTGGCTTGAATCTCTAGTAAAATGTTCAACAGAAGTGTCAAAATGAAAATCTTATTTTGTTTCTCAACTTAGGGGGAAAACATAAAGTTTTTCCCTATTAAGTATATGCTAACTGTGGGGTTTTAATAGATAGTCTTTATTAGGTTGAGAAAGTTCTTTTCTAATCATAATTTGTTGAGTGTTTTATCATGAAAGAATGTTGTTTCTGTCAAATGATTTTTCTGTATCTATTATGAAGATCATGTGTTTTTGTACTTTATTCTATTAATATGGTATATTACATTGACTGATTTTCATATGTTAAACCAACTTTGCATTCCTGAGATCAATCCTACTTTGTCATGGTGCATAATGTTTCATATGTTGTTGGTTTATTAGTAATTTGTTGAGAATTTTTGCATCTACATTCCTAAGGAATATTGGTCTATAATTTTTTCCTTGAGATGTCTTTTTATTGTTTTGGTATCAATATAATACTAAACTTATAGAATGAGTTAGAAAGTGTTCCTTCTCTTCTATTTTTCTGGAAGAGTATGTGAATAATTGGTACTGGATCAATGGAGATTGTTCAGTTAGACAGAAAAAAAAAAAGAATGAAAGAATGAGAAATCAAGTCTCAGAGACCTGTGAGACACCATCAACTTTAAGAATGTACACAATCGTACTATCTCTGCATTTTCACTTGGTGGTAATTAACAGGAGGTGAATAGCAGCTATAGAAAATACATACTTCTTTTCACTTTTATTTCTACAGCTCCCTATTATTCTATGTCAGGCAATCTTCAATGACTTTATGTCACCACCTAGCTTCCATGAGGGCTTAGTTTGCAACTTCTGAAATAGAAAAACATCAGAGATAAGGGGAAGGCTATTTTAAGAAGAGGAAAACAGCAGAAACAAAGAACAAGAGGTAAAAAGGAGTGTGGCTTGTTGGAGGAGACTAAAAATGAGTTTGGCTGAGCAGAAGCTCTTTGTAGGAAGTCAATTGTAGCTGTAACTGGAAAGAATAACTGGAACTAGACAGTGGAGAGCATAAACAGCAATGCTTTTACATGTAATTTTAGAGCTCTTCTTGTGATTCAGAGAACCAAGATACTATATATCTTATTTGATCCTCACAAATACCCTGTAAATGGATATTACAATTATTACTCTACAAATGTGGAGATTATGCTGAGAGTCATATAGGCTGTCCATGGCAAATAATGGTGAAACTGGAACCAGAACCCAGATCTCTCAGTCCAGCCCTCTGCTGATTCACAGTCTAGCCATCACAAATAAGCCAGACATGGGCCAGAACTTTGTCTTATTCTCTGCTCTGTTCTTGGCTCCTAGAACCACACCAAACTCTTGGATTAAAGAAATGGTTGAATCCTGCCAACCACAATCTGCTTACTCTATGGTCAAATCTCATTGGCTTCCACAGAGACGTACAGCACACACAACTCCTGAATGGTAGGAAGATTTAGCCAGAGCTATTCACTTCAGCTTCTCAGCTCCTTGCATAAGTTGAATTAGCTCCTTTGTTGGGAATTTTCTGTTTCAGAAGGCACCAGGGACTGGGCTCATCACAGGACTCCTTGAATGAGGACATTAGGCTGTCTTTGGAGATGGTGGTAGATAGGCTGGCCAGCAGGTGGGGATTGAAGGCCATGGTCACAGGCAGTTGTCATTTGAAAAACATACTCTATTTCCAGATCACTCCCAATAGCTCTCCAAGATGTGACAGCTATTTGCTTAGGAAAAGAAATTTGTCCTGAACTTTATGCCCTCTGCAGAAGCATCCTTGCATCCTTATATCAATCTTCCAGTCCTCCATATTTGTATTTATGAAATGTTTTTGGATGATTAGATTTAGAATGTGACATTACATTTAATCTAGAGTTAGCTTGGTTTTTTTATAGAGAGCATCAGACAGGAAATCTAGATGCCTGCATCTTATACATGTTCAAATATAGTGACCTTTTGCTGGTCTCATGAGATCTCTGAGTTTCAGAGTCCTTTCCTGTAAAACAAGAATGGATAATTCCTAAGAACCTTCCAGGTTTACAGTTCATTTACATGAGTTTCACAGTGTTCTCTAAGAAGCTTCAACTTCTGTGACTGATTTTGCTGTTATTGTTGTTCCTAATTCCAATTGAAAGACATGAGGGCTTGGTTATATCCATGATATGTTTTTACAGTGATCTCAAAAGGTTCCAACCAAATTAAATATTTTCTCTAGCAATATTTTGTATTTGCATAGCATCTTGTAATTTTTAAAAATAACATGAATTACTTAATTTGTTTTACTTTTTTTCTACAGTAACTCTTAAGGAGACCAGACAGGTGGTGGCAAGTTAAGGAAGTTTTTCCCATTTTATACCTGAGGAAACAATCTCACAGAATTTTGGAAATTTATCTAAAATAATGTGAGTAATTATTGGAGGAGGTGGGACCAGAGCCTATGTCTTCTAATACATGGCCTGGAGCTTTTAAAACTATTAAACTATTAAGCAACTACTTATGTGTAAATCATTGTGCTGGGACACCTTCTTATGGGACCATACGCATGTCCCAATTCTCCAGGAGTTTCCAATATAGTACATCTGTGATCAAATAATTTGGGTAAATTGTGTAAGGGTAACAACTGAAGTGGGAAGGTGAATTAAGGGAACACAGAATAGGGAGGAACCTGGGGGTTCATGAAGGGCTCAGGTAGGAGAAGGCATCTGACTTTGGTCTTAAAAAATGGATGAGTTATCCAGGCACAGGATGGAGGAATGGCTTTCCTGGTGGAGAGAACAGCACAACAAAAGTACAAACGTGAGAAACAACATTTTATGTGCAGGGAAAGATACACATTTCTTTCTGGAGCACAGATTGGAAAGCCATTTTGTAGTGAAATAAAGCTAGAAATAGAGCTGGGGTCAGATCATAAAAGGTTGCATTTGCCTTGTTTAAAGAGGTTGGAGCCTTTCCTGAAGGATGCGGTGGGAAGCTATTGAGGGCTTTTATGTGGAGGCATGAGTTGGTCCCATTTGCAGATAGCCCACTGTTGTGCTTGCAAGGAGGTTATGAGATAGGGACAAGAGAGGAGAAAGAGAATTCAGTTTTCAGGCTTTAGTGTAGGATGGAAAATCCTCAGATATCCTTTTTTTTTTTTTTTTTAGAGCAAAAGCAAGAAGTTGAGTAGAAAACCCAACAGAAGAGATCATCTTTCCAGAGGAAAGTGAGCTATTTTGGCAGCTTAGAGTTGTGCACACCAAAATCTCTTAGAGTAGTGAATGGTGATCAGATTTCCCATTGGAGTAAGCTAAAAATATACCGTAAATAAGATAAAGCTGATACTACTAATAATAAAGAAAATGGGTTGACAGTTGTAGTCTAGGTGTTGAATGAAGCCTTTTACATTCATGATATTACTCAGTACTCCCAACTGCTTTGTGAAGTAGGTATATTTATCACACAGATGGAAAAACAGGGACACAAAGCAAATAAGTGAGCTGCTAAAGGTCACAGAGCTAGTGTGTGATGGAGTTAGAATTCAAATACAGGTTGGACTGTTTCTTCAAATGTAGCTCTTACTTGCTACATATCCTCAAGTAATAATAATCACAGTTAGAGAAAGAATGGTAGGTACAGAATGCCAAGAGGAGAGGGTGGGATCTGGTACATGAGGTGATGTGTGCTCCATGCATGCAGTTCAGTGTCAGCAGTGCTGCCCTATGGGGCAATGTCCTCACCAGAGAACAGGAAAAGAAGACACAGCCACAGTTACTCTCTGAGGCCTACAGAAGTTATGCAAAACAAGTTTGAAGGCTCAGATGACAGGCCACTGAATGGGACTGAGAAATTCTCTATCTCCGCCTACCCTGCTGTTTCTCATTTTTGGTTTCTTATATAGACTCTGTTGTGAGTCCTACCTGCTTTTCTCTTACTATTTAAAAGCTATATTTTAGTAAACTTTCCCGAGTGCTTAGCTCTACCTCATTGTCATGACTACTGCTTTTGCTATGGGCTAAAAAAAAAAAAATCTACATTGGAACTCAATGCCATCGAATTGACTTGTGTTCCTTCTGGATTACTTTGTCATCTTTCCACAACCTCTTGCTTAGAAATAAGGGAAGTCATAGAAAAAGGAATTTTGGAGATAAAAAATACATACTAGGTCATAATTAAGAATATTATCCCACCAAATTAAACCTTAATGTTTACAAAACACCAGAAAAATCTATGGAGTCATGATTATTTTTCAATAGAATTTACTAAGTGAGCTCCCTGAGGAGAAGTGATGGGTCTGTCTTGTTCATGGCTGTATCCTGTGTAATGCATGGTAGACAACTAAGAAACAGCTATCATTGAACAAATGGATTAATACACAGTTTTCAAACAATCTTCTCCCTTCACTCAGATAACAGTTGGCTCTACTAATTTTCAGAAGCACATCAATTCCAGTGATGTTTAGGTGGGACATAGATGTGCAGGGGCATAGAGCTGGCCTCGAATAATGGAAAGTCTGCATTTGAAGGAGGAGTTAGGTTGGTTCAGTGATGCTTCAAAAGTCAGGGCAGAGACCAATTGATGCAAACTACAAGTAGGCAGATTTCGGTTCTTTAAAGGAAACATTTTGACAGAGCAAAACAGTCATGGAATTTTCTTCTTTCAGCTCTCAGGAGAAGCGAGTTAACTTATAGGCCAAGTTAGATGAGGACTGAAAATCAAACCTTGGATCTGGCAAAATGGAGGTCACTGATAACTTTGGCATGGTGATTTCAATGACGCAGAAGCCCAGTGTGAGAGCAAGCCTCAGACAGCAGGAGAGGAGAGGGACTGGATAGCATTTAGGAGTTTGCTATCAAGCGAAACAGAGAAATACGAGATAACTAAAGGGGGGGAAATGGGTTTAAGAGAGAGGGTTTCAGTTATTGTTTGTTTTTAATTTGGAAAGAAGAATAACATGATTGTATGCTGGTGGGAATAACTCCACAGAGAGGAAAACTGACGATAGAAGAGAGAGCATTGAATTGCTCGAGTGATACCCTTGAATTAGTGACAGAGAAGATGCACGCATTCCGCTGCACCGGTTGAAGGGTTGGCCTTAGCCTGGGCATGGGTAGTTCACCTGTAATGACTGTAAGGACAGGGAAAGTAGGTGTCCAGAGTGCAGAGCTGGTGGGTGAGGAGATGTAGCGGTGGGAAGCAGTGGAAGTTCTCCACGACACTCACTACATGTTACTTTATTATTTGGCTTGTGTGTAGGCCATAAACTCCTTTGAGACAGTGGCTTAGACTTATCTGACCCTGTTTTTCTGGCAGTTGTTAGCTGCTTTGTACTCAGTAGGCACATTTAAATGAATAAATGAATGACTAAAAAATACTCCTGCATTTTCCAAATACTAGTGTAATGCTGGAAGTCTCCAGGAAATAGAGGTGGGGGGTGAAAGTGTGTGGGGGTTGTTTAAGCCTAATTAAAGCAGTATTTACTGAAAAGAAGGAATGCATTGCAGATGTGAAGTGGCTGTGACGTGAGCATTGACAAGGTGGGAGGAGGACAGGTTTTCAGCAAGTTTTATTAAGAGTCCCCCGGGACCGAGCCTTACGTTCTGAACTGTTGGGACTTGAAGGGAAGAATGATGTGGGATGGCTCTTGAACACTTTATAATATGTTGCACCAAGAGCTTACATAGCAAGATGGAAAGCTATATGGTCCTGGCTCAAGCCTTCTAGCATATTAGCTAATAAATAGTGCAGGCTCTGATGTCAAAACTACCTGGGTCTGAGTCCGGGTTCTGCCAGGTTGTCATTGAGGAAAGCTGGATCAGTTGTTTTTTCTGTATCTCAGTTTCATCATCTCTCAAACTGTGAAAGTTATTTTCCCACATTGTAGGCTGTTATGAGGATTAGATGAGTCAATATACATAAAACTAAGAATTCAACACAGAACTAACCCCCACATGTTAGGCACTGCTGTATTAAAAAGAATGTGTGGGAGTATGCACTGGGCAGCAGCGGGTAGGAGGGAGAAGGCAGACTCTGGGGTGGATGCCTGTCTTCACCTGATTCCGCTCAGTGGCTATGACCTTCTTCCTTCATGACCCATTGTCATGTTGAACTGAAGAAAGGGACTCGTTGACCAAAGCTGGAACAAACTCTCCCACTTTGGAATTTGACATTAAAATGAGAGACGCAGGAACTGACATTAGTAGGAGCTGAGCCGAATCACTCTGTGACATCAGCTTATCAAAAAGGCCAGACACTCCTGATTCTGAAGTCTTTGTAGTTTCCTCAGTTGTTTTTCCTAAAGTTCAAGTGTTCATTTTCTCATTTGAATCGATGACTACTCCATTTTCAGTAAATTCCCTTTTCACCTGAAGAGCACAAGTTTCTTTCTTTGGTTTGCAAATCAACAAACTTTTGGGTATATGAATAGATTCTATGAAGCTCCCTCAGATAGGATACTGGACCATGGAGTTTTCAGCTATTCAACAGGTCATATAATTCATTTATCTGTTCAGCCAGCTTTTAGTGAGATTCTTATATTTTAGCATTACTGAGTATTAGAATTACATAGATGATTCAGGCAGAAGTTTTGCCTTCAAGGAGCTTGAGTTTTATAGCCAAGAGAATTACCTGCCAGATTGAGATGAAAAAGACATCAGGCTAATTTGACAGGTTTAGGAGAAGTGACTGAGTTAATGGTGGCACCATCAAGTGTTGTTGGGTCTAGACAAGAAGTGTGATCTTTACAGAAACAATGCAGTGTCCCTCTTGTGAGGAGTCAAACTTCTGCCTCTATACCTACTTCCAAATGACTCCCTTCAAAACAAAATTTGGAAGTGGAGGTCTTTGGGCCTGGTGAAAATGATATTAGAAACACGTGCTATTCTTCTCATTTGTTAATGGTGTTTAACATATACCTCTTTCAGCTTTGTTTGCTCAAATTTAACATTTTAGCAAGTTATCATATTTTCAAGTAGAAAGAATTTCTCCATTCTGTATAATCTCTTTTGTGTGGGCGGGGGAGGGAATACTTTTCTATATAAACACTTTGTGCTCACATCATCAAACTAGCATCCTTTTCATACTCCATACTGTCCTACCTCTGTACCTTTGTTCACCTGTCTTCTCCTGGTGCCCTGAAATAATGTTTTCTTTTCATGACTTCATGCATAGATTATACTAGCTTTAAAAATTCAGCTGAGGTGTTGTACAGTCTATGAAAAAAAATTTTATCTCCTTTCAGCTAAATGTTTCTCTATTTCAAATTCCCAAACATACTACCTGTACTTCTTTTTACAGATTTTATTACTTTATACCTTATGTTGTAGTTATCATCTCTGACAGTTATCTGCCTTTCTTGAGTTGTTAGAGGAATTGAAACAGAATGTTCTAGAGGCTCTGTCTCATCTCTCTCATAGTGGCCCCTGCTCAAGGAGCCTTTGGGGACCTTTCTCTAGTTTCTGAAAATAATAAAAAAAAATACAGATTTTTATAGGCCCCGATATATGAAATGTAAGTATTCTAGCTGACTTGATAGATACAATAGAAAAGAGATGCATTTCTGAGAAGGAGTGAGATGACATGAGAGCCTGAGACAGAGATACCAGGAAGGAAGTGCTAAAGAGAGCAGAGCACGTCATTTGGGACAACCAGGCAAAGAGGCCTCAATGGCTAAGCCAGCATGGGGGAGAAAGACAAGAAAGAAGAGGAGCAGGCCGGGTTCCAGAGATGGTGACTCAAAGCAGGAGGTGTGTGATAGGCTGGGTTCCCCAGGAAACACTCTGATGTAGTGATTAGCATATAGGTGGTTACTTAAGGTGGTGTTTCTAGAATCAATGCATGTGAAAGGGAAGGGAGGGAAGCAGGACTCAGAAGTGGGTGATATTGTGCTGTGATGCAGTCCCAGTAGAATCCTCAGCTGACCCTGTGGGGAATTCTGAAGATGATACAACCCTTCACAGTTATCCTGAGTTGTGCCAAGAAGGAGAGCCTTTGTCCTCAAGCATCAAGAAGCCATTGGACACAGGCTACCCAGGAAGAAGTATGTCCTCTGGCAAGATGACAGACAGAAGAAGACTGTCTGCCAGCAGCACTTCCAGTAGCTGGGGTGATAAGTCTTTGACTGTGGAAGGGGCATCTGGGCAGTACATCACTATTTCCAACACAAGGTGTTTGTGTGCCGAGGGGCAATGTGGGTGAGCAGGAAGACCAAATGATGAGGTCATAAAATTAGCTTTCAGTTTCTGAACCATGGTTCCAAGTAGCTTCAATTGAGCTTAGTTTCTACAACTGGTAGACCAAGATTGTCTTATAAATTATGACCTCTATTCAGCTATGGAAACGGAACATTATTTGATGGCTTCTTTTTAATTGGAACAATGTAGACAACTTAGCAACACATGCCACTACACCTTGTGCATAGTATGTTACTCAGCAAATGGCTGCTGAATGAATAAATGACTAACCCCCCTAAGTTACTAGAGAGCTGAATGTTCTGTCATATTTTATGAAACTTTCCTCAGCACCTTTAAAGTCTTTTGCAGTTTCTTCACCATTTCAATACTGGTTTCTACCAGGATTGTACAATCTTCGTGGTCTCATGCTTTGGTTAATTTTTTTTTCTTTTTAGATTTGAAAGGTACTTTTTTTTGTACACAGCCTCTTTTCTTTGGCGATGAAGGGAGCTTTGCTCCTTTGTACGTTTTGCACCTGAGGGGCGTGTGTATGTGTCTTTGATCTTCAGCACCCTACTTCTGGCCTAGAATAAAAGTGTCTCATTTATAACATCCCATGTTCACCACTCAGGCACAGACAAATCCTTGAGAAAACTCAAATAAAGTACATGAAAAGGAGAGGCGGTCTCTTAGCAATGTCCTTTGGCCAACTGCCTGGATCTTACTTTAGCTCTTCCTGCTTGAATCTAAGCCCTGGGTGGTCTAGGGCTTGTTTCCTGGCTTTGGTAAAACTGAAAGATATGGTAAAATACAGACAGAATGGGAAAGTCATGGATGCAAAAGATGGTAAACCACACTGAGGATCAAAACAGATAGTCCTAGGCAGTCATGGTTCCAAGAAAAGTGAAAAGGGATGGATTAATAATTAATTAATCTTTTCTAATCCCCAGTTTCCTCATCTACCAAGTACAGATAATATTACCTAATTTATATAAGTTATTATGATTAAATGAAATTATATAACATTTAACATAGTACCTGATATGTAGTCAGTTTTCAATAAATCAGCATCTTATTTAATATTTACTATGATTATTATTAATACAATTCAAAAATGAGGAATAGAGCAATGTATTAAATAAAATAGTAATATCTTTAGAAGCAGCTAAAGATACGAAAAGAGATAAAAGCCAATATTGGCAATGGCAAAATTGGCCTCAAGGCAGCAGAGAACAGATATTTGCAACATGTTTATAAGACAAAGAGATGAGACACTGGACTGGAACCCAGGGTAACTGGCATCTAACGAGACTCTTCCCACAATGATTTTGGGCAAATACTTCAACTTACCAAGGATTCATAACGTCATATTTAAAATAATAGCATGGAATAGATAGTTATTGCTCTACAAATATTTCATGTACTCCCCTATATTCTTAAGCTTCTCTCATTGTTCAGTCGTGAAGAGCTGTAACCAATAAGCTATGTTCAGAAGTGATACATATTACTTACGAACAGACATGTGGTCTTCAAGTAGGAACTTCAAGTAAGAACTTTCCCTGCTATGGTGAGTGAGGAGGGTGTGGGTTGAGATCAAGTGGCCACAGAATGGAACCAAATTGAAATACCTGAGTACCACATGGCATAGAGCTGCCCTAGGGAGCTGCTGAACTTTTAGTGTGAACAATCTATTATGAGAACAGTGTACACATGTTTACATGTTAAGCCATTGAGATTGTGTGTGTGTTTGTTGATAGAATGTAATATACCTATTATGACTAACATAGATGGCATACAATTAGATGACATCTAATATTTACTCCAGCTCTGACGGTTCCCATTCTAACATCAGGATGAATAGAGAACATGAACGTTGTACATGCCCATGGCGCTTTCCTATTTGTGGCCACTGTGGAAACTAGGAGTCACTTTATAAAGATTTTTCATCATGATGTTGTAATCAGGGACTGTGACAGAAGTCTTGACTTTTTCTCTTTATTAATAACATACACATGTGTATGTATAGGTATATATATATTATATTGGTGTGAATAAATATTTCTACCACTGCTTTTAATCACTTTGTATTTTTACATACTCTAATTCAAAATAAGATTAATATGCAATGGTCCAGAGCACTCATTTTTAAAATATACTAATTTAGTGATAGAGAAAGGAAAGTGGGAGAAAAATATAAAATTAGGGGTTCAGTAAAGCAAGGGATTTAATGACATACTTATTTTTGCATTTAGGTTCAAAATAAGTAGACATATATGGTTATATACAATTAGAGTGTTATGCCTAAAACAAAGATCATATAAAAAAATTAGGGAATTTCGTTTGATGGCAAAGTTAATCTGAATCAACAGTGTATATTTCACCAAAAACAACCACAATAAACACACACACACACACACACGTTCAAACTACAAATCTATGTAAACATTAACTGTATTAATAATAATAGAGCTAAATAACTAAGAGCTTGAGTTCAGAAATGAAACATCTACTACCTAGATAAACTTATAAAAGTTATTTACTATTTCTAAGGCTCAATTTCCTAAAATGTAAACAGGATATTAATAGTAGTGTAATGGTAGTACCCATATCATAGGGTTATTCTGAGGAGTGACTGCTAATCATGTGTGTAAACATAATGCTTGGCATAGAGAAAGTGCTAATAAAAGTTAGTTATCATCATAATTAAATCACCTCAAAGAAAAAGTAGCCCTCATGTAATAGGAGATTGTTTGCCTTTCTGGCTAGCAAGACCGTGTGTTCTGGATGATGTAAAGTTACTTCTGTATTAATGTGGTATTTTGTAGAGCTTACTTTCCAGTTGAAGATTATTTGATAACATGTTTGCTTGAGACTTCCTTTCATGTAGAGGCTTTCCTATAAAGCTAAATACCTTACCATAGTCTGAAACTGGATGTTGGTTCCTGTCTCTCTCCACCCAACCCATTGGAGGCATCACTTACTCACTTCTCAAATGGGGCAGCCCACAAGTCTGGTCTTCTGCAGAAGGGTGGGAATGGACATAATGACTGCATTATCATTTGAGATTTTCTCATATAAGTTCATAGTGTATTTTTTTTTTTTTTTTTGGTAAAAATGGATCTATTTTCTAAATGCCTAATGATGGATTAAAAACGAAAACCTTTTTCCTATTACACACAATAATTAAAAGATTGACAAATTAGATTTCTATCATTAAAATTGACACTAATCAAAGGAAAGATGGAGTGGCTATATTAATATTAGACAAAGCACAGACTTCAAAATGAGAAATATTGCCACATGTAAAGAGAGGCATTTCAAAATGGTTAATGTGGTCAAATCACTGAGAAAATATGACAATTCTAAATATATGTGTTCCTAAAACCAGAGCACTGAAATATATGAAGCAAAATCTAGTAGAACTGACAAGAGAAATACACAAATCCACTATCATATTTAGAGATTCCAACACTCCTATCTCAATAACTAATAATAAAGATACCAAAGTAAATTAAATGGGGTTAGAAATTTAACAATTCTAGAATAAATGAATATCTATGCATACCTCCTTACACAAAAAAGAACTCCATAGTGACATTATGTAAAAGCAAGAATCTCAAATATTTTAGAGGAAAGCATAGAAAAAAACTTTTATAACCTTGGATTAAGCATGCATTTGTTTTATGACCTTGGATTTAGCATGCGTTTGTTAGATAAGACATGAAAAGCTCTAACTTTAAAACGTTTTTGATTTATTGAACTATATCAAAATTTTTTTAAAAAAATCTATTCATCAAAAGATACTGCTAAGTAAGTGAATACCCAAGTCACAGACTGGAAATAAAATATTTTACTGACAATTGACATAGACAGTATATAAAGAGCTCCTATAAACTAATAACAAAAGGAAAAATGACCTAATAAAAATGGGCAAAAGTTGTAAACACTTTTGAAATAAAAATATACAAATAGTTAACAAACTTATGAAGTTTAACATCATCATTTGTCAATGACATATAAATAAAAATTACAATTAGACACCACTTCATGCTCTCTATAGTGGATAAGATTAAACAGGCTGACTGTACCAAATGATGGTCAGGATGCAGAGCAACTGGAACTCTCATACATGGCTGATGGAAATGTGATTGGCACAATAATTATTACGTATCCATTCTACTCTCTGGTATTTATCCAAAAGGAATGAAAAAATATGACTACACAAATCCTATAAATCCTGTAAATTGTTTATAGGAGCCTGATTTATCAAAACCAAAACCCAGAAATGTCTCAGATATCAACCAATAGGTAAAGAGATAAAGAATTTGTGGTATATGCAAACAATAGAATATTATACCACAAGAAATAAGAACAAATTGTTGATACATGTATAGCATGAATGAATTGCCAAAGCACTAAGTTGAGTGAAAGGAGGACTATATAACAGAAAATTTCTTTTATATATGAAATTGCATAGCAGTCAAATCTAACCTATGATGACAGAAAAGGGAAAGTGGCTGCCTCTTTGGACAAGAGGGAAGGTGACAAATGACTGGAAATGTCTATCTAGTAGGAAACTTTTCATGGTTATGTACATATTTCATATCTAACTTTGGGTGGTATTTTCCTGGACATATAAAATTAAAACTCATCCACATGAACTTATATGATTTTAAAAAATTTATTGTATGTAAATTATTTTTAAACTTGAAAATATAAATAACTTTTAAAGGACTGAAACCTGAAAGGGAAGGAAGGAGGGAAGGAGGGAGGGAGAGAAAAGAGCACATTGTCTTCCTGGTTTTGTTTCTGTTTTGCTTCCAGCTTAGAAAAAACAGTCACAATTTTATACATTTGCATGAACACTGTTGATCATCTTCTGCCATTCATATATCATTTTTGCTGAAATGTCTGTTCAAATATTTTGCCAAGTTTTTATTGAATTGTTTTTCTTATTATTGAATTGTAGGATTTCTTTATATATTTTATATCCAAGTCCATTATCACATGTGTTTTGCAAATATTTTCTCCCATTCTGGGACTTGCCTTTCTTTTAGCTTCATAACAATATTTTGTTAAAAAGCAAAAGTTTTTAACTTTGACAATGTACAACTTAACAAATCATTTTATGATTTGTATTTTTTTGTCTTAACTAAAAATGTTTTTCTAATCCAATACCATGAAGATGTTCTATATTTTCTTTTGGAAGTTTTCTTTTAGAAATGATCCATTTCAAGTTAAATCTTGCATATAGTGGGGGTAAACATTTTGTTCAAATATTTGCATATAATTATTCAAATATTTCAACATAATTTGTTGAAAACTATCTTTCCCCCTAGCTTATTAAATTTGCACCTTTGCTGAAAATCATTTGACCATATATTTGTGGGTATACTTGTTAACTCTCTATTCTGTTCCATTGAAATATATTTCTATCATCATTCCAATATTACACTGTTTGAATACTGCAGCCTTATAATGACTCTTGAAATAAGATAGTAAGAATCTTAACTTTTTTTAAAAATTATTTTGGCTATTCTGAGACTTTGCGTTTCCAAATAAATTTTAGCTTCATCTTATTATTTCCTACAAAAAATGTCTACTGGGTGTTCTGACTTAAATTAGGCTGAATATATTGGTCAATTTTGGGAAAAATTACACCACAAATAAATATAAAATATTTTAAAATTTCATTAAATTTAATGACATTTCTCCTTTTCCCTGCTTTTCATTTCTTTCTGAAGATCTGGGATTCTATCTGGTATTATTTTCCTTCAGACTGAACAACTTCTTTTAGTATTTCTTATAGAAAAGATCTATTGGAGATAAATTCTCTCACCTTCTATCTTAAAATTACTTTATTTTAGTGGCTATTTTTGTTGGATATAGAATTCTGGGTTGGTAATTTTTTTGTTTTGTTTCATTTCTTATTTTTTTATTATTATTTCTACCCTTTAAGTTCTTCCATTGTTTCTTGGATTCTCTGTTTTGCTAATGAAAAATCAATCATCAATCTTATTTTTGTATGCTAGTATATAATGTCTTCCTTTCATTTTTTATTTTTGCTACTTTTAATATTTTCTTTTTATTTTTAGTTTTCAGCAGTTTGAATATGATGTGTTTAGATGTATTTATCTTTGTTTCTGTCTTGCTTCAGATTTATTAAGTTTCCTGAAAGTGTGGGTTGATATATTTTATTAGTTTTGAAAAGTTTTTATTCATAATTGCATCAAATACATCTTCTGCCTATTTTTTTCCCTCTCCATCTGTAACTCCAATTACACATATGTCAGATCCTTTGATGTTGCCCAATAGATGATCTGCTATGTTCTCAATTTTTCTCTTTTACTCTTTGTGTTTCAGTTTAGATGATTTCAATTGACTTGCCTTCAGGTTCACTGATTCTTTCCTTTTCTAATTCTGTCTACTGATAATCTCACCAATCACATTTTTCATCTGTGATTATATCAAATTACTCATTTTCATTTTTGTAGTTCCCAATTCTCCATTTCAACTCCCCTCTTTTTTGAGCATGTTTTCAGATTTCTACCAGATAATTTAATACATTTATTTTAAAGTCCCTATCTATCTACTATCTATGCCACCCTTGGATTTACTATTTTTTTTTCTATCTTGACTCTTTCTCAGCTCTACCTCAAATTTTCTTGATTCTTCATTTGTCTCATAATTGTTACTATGTGTCAGATCTTATGTGTAAAGAACTGTAAAGATTGAAGTAAATAATGCTTTTTCCCCCCAGAAAAGGTCACACATTTTCTTCTCTAAGGCTGCTAATGTTGAAGCCTGAGTCAATCTAACCCATAGAGGGCCTTTATGTTCACTTTATTTAAATTCTTAACATCACTGGCTTTTTTTTTTTTTTTTTTTTTTTTTGAGACAGAGTCTCGCTTTGTTGCCCGGGCTAGAGTGAGTGCCATGGTGTCAGCCTAGCTCACAGCAACCTCAAACTCCTGGACTCAAGCAATCCTGCTTCAGCCTCCCGAGTAGCTGGGACTACAGGCATGCACCACCATGCCCGGCTAATTTTTTCTATATTTTTAGTTGGCCAGATAATTTCTTTCTATTTTTAGTAGAGACGGGGTCTCGCTCTTGCTCAGGCTGGTCTCGAACTCC
>CM052438.1:32656785-32673389 GCA_028533085.1 Varecia variegata | reverse complement strand
GACCTTGAGCGATCCACCCGCCTCGGCCTCCCAGAGTGCTAGGATTACAGGCGTGAGCCACGGCGCCCAGCCCACTGGCTTTTAATGATTTGAGATCAGGTTTGGGGACTACTCTTCAACTGACTGGGGTGTGAAGACCCAATGAGACTCAAGAGATCTCTTTGTGGTTTTCAGTCCATGCATCAGTTTTCCAGACTATGTGAAACATCTCTCTGCATTCCACTCTGCCAAATTTTGGGGCTTCTGGGGAGTTCTCTTTTCTCTTAAGGATGTCCCTGGCTTTCTGTTTTTTGGGGAGATTATTCTCTTCCCTGATGCTTTCTTCAGCCTTGAAAGACCTGTTCATACTTTGAAGGCCTGGAGAGCCTCAGAAGGAATTCTCTCAGTCTCTTGACTCACCTCTAGCCTTCAGCATCTTCTGCCTTGCACTGTGCTCCAATCTTTGCCATCCATTGCCTCATACTTTGCGTGGTTTTGAAGTGCTTCAGAGGGGTTTATCTGTTCTCACCCTGAATATTCATAGATATGTGCAGACTCATTCTGTCTAGAGTTCCTTGGGATTCCAAATCTTCACATCAGCTCTCTCTGCCATTAAAACTTCATTGAACATTGAGCTGGTTTCTCTTTATCCAGGTATGGTGGATTCTTCTTCCTCTTTTCAGACATTATAGATGAATGTAACAGAGGTACTCTTTTCATTTAGAAGGGCTTGTTATTTTCTGAAATTTTGTTCATTTATGGTTTATCATCCTCAGCTATCTAATGAGTTCTCTGATTTTAACAACTATGATTTTGTAGTTTATCCAGCTTGCTCTTATTGTTATAGTGAGAGTGATTCTTGCCACATTTTACATCCTAATCAAAAGCTTATAATTTCATATTGCCACTGTTGTTCCTTAGCTTTTTACTACCTAGGTTAGGTGTTGTCAACAGATGGCCTGAATGCCAAATCCAACTACCTGTATGTTTCCATATCCTGAAAGCTAAGTCTAACCCTTTATAGGAAATGTTGTCTGACCCCTGACCTACACTATGCCATATTCTGTGTCATAGCATTGTTTTATCTTTTCTTTGAGAAAGAAGGACATTCATTTTGTAATGTGGTTGCGCACATGGAGCAAAAAAACAATGTTGCGGGAGAAGGTAGGGAATGTGGGAGGGGGAGAAGGAGATGGTGCAGGCCACATATGCTGTCTTTGAGACAGCTTTCCTATGGCTTTAAATTAAGAGGCATGTAAGAGATATAAAATCTCTTTGACATGATTTTCTGGAACAGTTTTTTTTTTTTTTTTTGGCTTTTGGACTGGGGATATAGTATTGGCCAACCAATGTTGTCATATTCTGAGGACATTTTATCTCTACCATAAGGAATCTTAGTCCTAAAGACCGTTTCTTAGTAACAATGGTGCTACAAACAGGATTAACTCTGTGTGAACTCTGTCTGTGAAGAGAAGCCACCGGCTCAGCATCCCAGTTAAATGACTTCATGTCTGGGTTTACCAAAAACACCCGCTGCGATGTCTGGGCTATCGAAATGGGGTCCTGACAGATACAATGCCCCTTTATCTAAAGCCATCCAAATCCTTTTTCCTGCCTTTCCCCTTCCTTAGTTATCTTTGCTCCGGATAACCAGGTGATGGCTGCTGAAAATAGAAAGAGCAAAACAGGGTCACTGTCACTGTGTTTAGGGGCACATCGTTTAAACAAGTTAAAGGGAAGTTTGAAATCTGTCCATTTTCTTCAAACACTCTTTTGTTTTCTTGTGTTTATGAATATATATTTTTTAATATCCACAGTCTTTCACTAGAGAGAAAAGTGTAGCTTTTCTCATGCCCATGTCCCAAGTCATCAGTTAATCAGCTTTTACTGAGCACTTACTAAGTGCTAGGATTTGTGGGGGATGTTGCCTTCAAAACCTTCTAATGTTCTTATTGCTATAATGACTTCATGAACCTCTTTTAATATAATCCTCACCACAACCCTACGAGTCATTTATCATTATTGCCATAATGAATATCATCATTGTTAATTCTATTTTATAAATCATGAAACAGGGACTGAGAGAGGTTCAGTAAATTGTCATGTGTCACACAGCTAGATTTGTAGAGCTGGAACCCAAACCAGGCCATCAGATTCTGGATCCTGGATTCTAGATTCCAGGCTCTGGATCCTGTACCACAACTAATTCCCAAACTCATAGCTTATTCCCGGGCATAATTCCTGGGCATCCTGGGCAAATGGTAGGGTTCTCACCATCACTTTTTATAGGCTGTCAGTGTGCTAGTGCTCTTAGAATAGATGCATTCTTGCTATGCTCATAGAAGCCAATTATCTGACATCTGTCCTCTGGAGTTTCAAGAATTGCTCTTTGTCAATTCCAACAGATTTGCAGCCATGGAGGTTAGAGTCCGGATTGATTCTTGGAATACTGTAGGAAGGAAATATGCCATGTAATTATCAGTCTAATATAGCACACAGATCAAAGACTTGATTACTTAAAAACGTCCAAGGGTGACTTCTGATACCCTGAAGGAATCATTGAATACTATGGATCAAAATCTACCTAGGTATCATCTTATCATAGTCCATTGGTTTACGGATGAGGAATCTGAAGTACATGTCCAAAATAATTTATTTTTTTATGATGAGATTTACATCACTGTATTCCAGCTCAAAGTATAGTACTCTTTCTATAACACTGCATTGATTACACAATACTGTGAAGTTGCCCCTTATGTGCATTTAACTTACATAAATGGAACCATATTCATTCAGCATCTGTCAAAAAAAGACAGAGGGATATTGACAATTTTAAAATGCAAGTAATGCACCCTGACTTAACTCCACAAGCATATCCTCAACTGAGCATAATCTGTGAGTTATCTGCTTTTTCCTTGGTTAATTGCAAGTTTCAAGGCCCACAAGGTCTCTCATTGTGACCATCTTCTGACTCTTGGCATGGTTCTAGTGTCTTATAATTTGTTGGGGTTTTTGGTACAAATCTAAGCTCAGAACTTCATTGTTGTTCAAAGAAACATCAATCTCTTTGAAAACTGAAGTAAAAACTGGCTACTTGATATCACAGAATTGAGAATTTTAGGTGAACTTATTCCAAAAATTTCTCATGGATTTTTAAGGGAAATTGATCCTGAACATAGCATAGTTTTCTTTCTTTGCATTGATTTCATAATGTGGTCTTTATCTCTCCCCACTTTCTACTCCTAGTAAAATGGGATTTTATACTCTCTTTATTAATAACAGCCCCCTTTTCCTAGCAATGTATGACTTAATACTTAGAGGAAAAATAAGTTTATTAAATATTTAATCTTTATTTAAGTGCTAATTGCCTATACATAATACTTTCTTCTCTCTCTGTGGTCATAATCATCAGTTTAATTCACCTGGGAATTCATGATCTACATTAGCCCACCTCACTTTGGCCTAAACTCTTCTTTAAATCCTTTTATGACTAATATGTTTATGGTGTATCTCTATGTCTAGACTTTAAATTACTTGAGCGTCAATATCTTGTACTTTGTATCTCATTTCCATAGTGCCTGTGTACCATGTATACAAGGCATCTAATAAATACCCCTTCTTTGGAACAAATGCATGGAAAGACATGTCCCAATGGAATGAAATTCCTTTTTGTTAATCACTTTAGACAGATCATAGCAAAAATGCTAAGAGTAAAACAATTTTGAAAAGAAAGAGACATCTCCAATCTGGAAACTGAGCCCAGGAGAGGTTCAGTGGCTTGCCACAAATCAGACTGCTAGTGAGAGTGGAGCGGGACCTCCGGTTCCACATGCCATGTGCTGGCACGGGTATGCATGATTCATCCGCTAATGGATTTGCACTGCTGCTGCTCGCTGAGAAGAGAGACGGGGCAAGCCTTTGCACAAGCTGTTCCCTCTGCCGGGGACATCTTTTCTAGGCATTACTCATTCATCAAGATCAAGGTTAAATGCCCCCCCTCCGCCTTGAGGTGGAACCATCCTCAAGCAAAATTTGGCTTTTCCTTCACTGGGTTCACACTATTTTCCAGTGCTCCTTCACAGCCCTTATCAGCCTTGGCGGTAAATATTTGTCTACTTGTCTGTCTGTTTTTTTGTTTTTATTTTCACTGAGAGTATTTTAAGGAGAGAGACTATGTTCATTTAATCCCTCTATTACAAACTCCAACAGGTGTTTAATTTAAATAAATAATTTAATTCTCCCCTTTGCATTGCATTTAATTCTCCTCTTTACCACTTGAATTTCTTCTTCTGACCTTTTTAAGGAGAAAAATAATTTGAACCTTCAGATTGGCCACAAGATACCTCACTGATGTATACAGTCTAAAGTCTGGTAGAGCTCAAAGATTTATTGCATGTGATGTGCACATTTGGAAATCAGGAAGCCATATCTTTGTTGCTGTGTTTCCTCCCATTGGGGTGCATAAAATAAACCAATCATTCTTCAGAATTTGCCTTGTGAGTCTCTGAAAGTGCTTCACACAAGTTTATAAATTATGTCACCTCCCAAAGCTCAGATGTGCTAGTTACAAGTGATTCTATCTCTGAGGCATTGTCTACAATCATCCACTAGTTTTTTTGGCCTAGGCCCCAAGGAAGAATTCCCTCACACACCTCTACAAGCTTCCAAACAGTTAAGTGGTCACAAATTAAATCACAAATGAGCAGACCAACCTCTCAATTACTGGGCGTCTTTACTTCCTTTTTCAATAATAAAGAGAAGCAGAACTCCTCTAGCCAAGCTAATTCTCTTGGCATTTGCACGTGCACAGCTGAGTTTAGTTGACAGCTAGATGCCCTAGGCTCTGGGCTTTGACAGAACTGGCAAAGAAGTGAATCACTTCCTGCAAAGCCTTGACAGATCCTTGTAATTTTGTGGAGAGATGCTAACAAGTTTGGCCTGTGATCTTCTATGGCAGTGCCTAGGAACATATAGTCCCACCAGCCTAAAGTCAACAAGAGCCCTGATGAGTGGCCACAAGATTGCAGAGATGTAGTTTTGGTATTCTAGGGTTCAAGGGAGCTTTGGAAACCCTCATGATGTCTCTATACCTTAGGCTTTAAAATAGTATTGATTTTTCCTTCCCCTTTCATCCCATCATGACCAAGAAGGTACCACCAGCTGTAGACTAACCAA
Organism: Varecia variegata; assembly: GCA_028533085.1. Lineage (NCBI taxonomy): Eukaryota > Metazoa > Chordata > Mammalia > Primates > Lemuridae > Varecia > Varecia variegata. The sequence continues at coordinate 32,668,235 of CM052438.1, read as the reverse complement.
GGACATCATTTCAATGTGTTTCTTCTTCTCTAGTTCCCTTGTCACTCCTTTCCATGTCCTCATTGTCCATAGTATGTGTTAATTGTCTAACTGCGCTCCCTGTCTTTGGTCCCTCCCTTTATCTCCTTCCAATCTATGTTCTATACACCTGCCATTTGGCTTCCCAAACCACGGCATAATATTGAAGAAAGAGGTAATAATTTGAGTCCGCTAAAAATGACTCAGAAGACCTGCTGTACCAGGTGCATGTCCTTTGATCTCTAGGCTTCAGTGCTTCTATCTATTTAAAAAAGGAGTATATATATCCCCTAATGAGACTATTGTAGGATTAATATCACATATTTCAAATTAGAGGGATGTATGGAATAAAATGGATGCTCTACTCCATTATTATGCTAATAATGTTGCTCTCTTCCTCAAAAACCACAATGGCCTCCTATGTGTGGAGGCATAGATGTACACACAATAGCTATGGAATATAACACATATTATATTTATGTATACATTATTTTAGATACACACATTCACACACACAGGGCTCCCTATATCTTGGCTATAATGGCTTCTATATTTCCTATGGAAGAAAATCCAAACTCCTAAACATATATTCAGGTCAAAAATAAGGAGGTTCAATCCATATCTCTCTCTAGTTATCTTCCACTCTGTCTCTTCAACACTGGATATCTTAGCCAAATCACACCACCCACTGTGCCTCAAGCTATCTTTCCTCTATGATTTAATTCTTGCTATTCTCTCCACCTAGAAGAACACTTTCCCTGTCTCAGATTGTCAGAAATCCTCCCCATTCTTCAAACTCCTTGAAAATTCCTCCTCCTCCACAAACTCAGAATTAATCACTCCCTTGCTGAATGACAGTTATACATTATATAACCTTTCTCTGGCATTTGTAATTTTCCTCCTTGTATTTTTGTTAATGCACAAACATGTACATTCTGTCCTTCAGAGCAGGTGCTATATTTTATTTATCTTTCTACCCTCAGAAGCATGTATGGTGAATGACACTAGCATATGAACCATCCATGTTCATTGAATTGAATTGAATAAAACCTTGAGCAATTGGAGGCTGCAACTCGTGTATTTCAGTATTGGTATCATTCATGTCTAATACTGCTAAGCTTCTGCATCCTGAACCCCTAAGAGAGTTGTGAGTGTCCCATGGACACCTGTGATTTTGAGAGGAGTCTGGTTGTTCTTCACTTCACCAATGGACCTGGCTGAACATGCTCCATGGAGGGCTCAGGATGCCAGCTTTCTGTTCCAGTCTATTGTGTACCAGGGTCAGAACCATGACTCATCAGAAATCCCCCCATGTATGCAAAGAAATAACCACACATTCTTGATTGGTACTATAACAACATAACAAATTTCTAGAGAATGACCCTAGAAAAAAATGCCCTGTTTCTTACCTACAACTTCACATTCAACTTAAGAACTAAAGGCACTGTCTTCCTCTCATGTTACATTTATTCATAATCTGAATTTGCCTGGGGGCTGCAATGATTGCCAAGTGTTGTGCTGCTGAAGTGTCACACATTAACACATGTGAAATCTATCATTTCAAGAAAGAAGGAGGGATGACAAATTCTGACATTTCTGGGGCCAAATAAGATGAAGTGGTCTTTTATTATAGCAGGAGAGAATTCGGTTAAAAGTAAGGAAGAACTGATAGATAACAAATTGGTTAAGTGTGCAAAAAACATACAAAAGAAGTCATAAAATCTCTTTATTATCTTTAGGAAACCTTAGGATTTATTGATCCATCTACCTGATATGACTGCCTACATTATGAAGATGCAGAAATAGACCAGGAAATCTATCAGTTGTTATATGTCAGAATAAGGTTATAATATAATACAATGTGGAAGTCATAGCTTCCTCATCTGCAAAACAGAAATGATAATGAAATCATGTTCACTGCTGTATTTATCATTTTATTTATTTATTTATTGGTATTTTCATACATAGCACGAGGTTATGTAATGCACAGGAAAAGTAAAATTATTCATGCAATGTGCTTTTGTGCACTCGCAGGCGTGTAGTAAACATTTGATAAATGATAGCTAAGAGTAAAGATGGGGGAGGAAGAGTAAGAGGAGGAGGAGGAGAATGGAAAAGATGGCTACAAATATCAGTTGATGTCTAAGGGAGGCAGCTAGGGTCTCCTGTGTGCAGCATAAGACTTAGAAGCAAAAAAACTGATTGAATCTGACTGAAATCACTGGCCATATTATTTTGGCAAAGTTACTAAGCTTCCCTGGGCCTTGTTTTTCTTCATCTGTAATTTTGGGGTGATACCTCAAAATTGGAGGCTGTGATTGTGATAAAAATTCAATGGTAAAGTATATGAAAATATATAGCACAAAGTTTGATACATACTAGGCACCTCCAAGTTGGAAATGGGTGAAGGATGGAAATTCGAATTGCTTTTATCTGTACGAATGAACAAATAAAATTATAAATAGAGCAGAGCAGAGTCAACATAACCTCATTTGTTCCACAGGTAAGCCCAGACACAGTGCCAGCCCTACATCTGGACCAAGTCACCAGTCACTCCATGGTGTATTTTGACAAATACCAGGAAGGTCTTTTCATGTAATCATGAAATTTTACTAATAGTAGTTTGCTGTATTTCATTGATCCTCTCTCCATGACCTTTTAAATAAAATGTATTAATAGATTCTCTTATTAAGGTTTTAACATACCAAATTCTTAGTGCCTTCAAAAGGAAAGGAAAATTCTCTCAATGAACAATTGTTCAGCATGTCTTCATGTTCCAAACCCTAAGCTAAGGAGGAATTCCTGGTTGCTTTCAAGATTCAGACCTTGCACTGCTGTTCTAGAGAAGTTAGAAGAGGTTGTGGCGCTGAAAACAGAAACAGTGTACCTAAAGCTGAAATTGCCCCCTTATTAAATGAAGATCCAGGGCTCTGGGCAAAGCAGAAGGGTTTGGCATGCTGAGGTCCCCTGCTGTAATAGTCATATCAAGCATTAAGTGGCTTGCATTCTATAGATACTAGGAATTTAACTTAACAGAAAGTTAAGAGTAATTGTCCTTTATTTCACATATTTCTAAGAGTGCCGGGAAAGTGAGAATATGTCACTAAGTAATAATTCATAAAACTAACTATCCTGGGGGAATTCTTAACAACATGCATGCGTGGAAGCACTCCTAACTATGCGTGACAGGCAATAAGAAGTCATTGAACTTGCAACGTTGAGGGTATTAAGATGTCCTTGCAGACCCATTTACTATCCCAGCTGAATTCTATTTCCTCCCCGTCCTTTGATTCATGTGCAGTTGGCCGCCCACAGAAAGCTCCAGAGCTTCCGATCCTTTCCACTGCTGGCACTTGGGACAAAGAAATGCTTGTTTTCTCCCTCTCCTCCTTTTTACAATTCACCCACCCCCACCTCCAAGTTGTTAACCTGCTCTACCAGAGCCAAGGAAAGGGAGTTTAAAAGAACATATAAAAGAATGAAGAAGGCAATGACGGTGCCCGAATTCCAGCTTTTGTTCTCATCCCAGGCCTTAACTGCTTGCTCCATTGACTGTGAGGAATTGGACACAGAAGAAGGAAAGAGTTGATGCTTGCTGATGTTATCAAGAACTTGCCCTCCAAAGACACCGCTTAGGACCTGGCCTGATCAGAATTACCTTTTCATGTAGGTGAAGTGCACCAGAAAGGCCAGCCACAACGTGAGGACGAGCTGGGATTCTTCTCAAGGTACCATATGTTAGCAGTCAATTATGACAAAGAGCAATTCATTCCATCAGTCTCCTTCCAATCAACTGTCCAGTGAGAAGCCGGAGGGACACAGGTGTGTGCCAGAGCTGGCTTGGGCAGGTTCCCAAGAGCTGATTGTGAACATCTCTTCTCAACTCTGTGTACAGCGATGGCCAGGGAGGTAGAAATCAGCCACCAAGGAGGTATTGCACCGTGAAAAGCAGCAACCATCAAAAATCTGGGCTTTTTTTTTCTTTCTCCCTTCCTGTCTCTTTCCCCCACTTCCTTCCTTTCTTCTTTCCCTCCCTCTCCTTTCTTTTCTTTTCTTTTCTTTTTTAAAGTCCTGGAGAGCCAGCTGTCAAACATTTACCAGCATGCCAATGAAGGGAATTTTTTTCTAACACAAATCTGCCAAGGTAACTCTCTTGCTTAAAGTGTTTGTTTCCTTCTTGACTTCACAATAATCATAAACATGAGTTTTCCAGCCTTCTAATTATAAATTAGTTAAAATTATCTCTTCAGACTCATCTATCCCCAATTTTCCCACTCAGAGTCTGCACCACACCATCTCCTGAGGCCTCCAGTAAATTTTTACTCTATGTGGCAGGCTGAAAAATGGTCCCCAAAGATATCCACCATATAATTCCAGGCACTTGTGAATGTTGCCTTATATGTCTTTGCAGATGTGATTAAGTTAGAGATTATCCAAGTGGACACTAAATGCAACCGCATATATCTTTATAAGAGGGAGATAGAGGAAGATCCTCACTGCATGCAGAGAATGTGCTATGAAGGTGGAACTAAGAAAAATTAGAAGATGTGGGCCTTGAAGGTTGGAATGATATGGCCACACCACAAGAAATACCAGCAGCCGCCTGAAGCTGGAAAAGCCAAGAAACAGATTTTCCCCTACAACTTCCAAAGGGAGCGTGCCAACGTTTTTATTTCAGTCCAGTGATATTGATTTCAGATTTCTGGTCTACTGATCTGTGAGAGAAAAAAATTATGTTTTTCTTAAGCCACCTAATTTGTGGTAATCTGCTACAGCAGCCACAGGAAACCGCTGAGCTCTATCTGCCACATTCCTTAATCCCTCTTCTCTTCATCAACCTTGTATTTTCCCTTCAGGCCTCTGCTTCAACATTAATTCTTGGCCCATACCTCCTGTTAGCCCATGGGCTGGACTAGGTGCCTTTTCTTCTTCTTCTTCCCCATAATACTCTCTGTTTCCCTTTTCCGTAACACTTACTCAGACATGTGGTTATTGGTTGTTCAATCTCCCACTCTCACTCTAGGCTAAGCTTCTTGACAGCAGGAACTTTGTCTTATGAAGTACATCAAAGACACTTATATATTTGTTGCAGAAAGGAAGAATGGGGAAAAAAAAAAAGCAAGGGATGGATTTTTACAGAAGTTCCGTATTATTAATTATTTAGTAGGAAATTTCCCTAAGAGAATGAAATATTTACCTGGATCTTTTGGGTCAGCATTTGGGGAAACATGTGTACAAGTCTTGATGATCTGTATGTGACCCAGATGGTCCACAGGAGGCCTTGACTTGGAGCACTGGGCTTCCCTCCCAGGGCTGTCTTTCCCTCAGAGGGCTTTAGATTCCCGTATGAGTTCTCTAGTGCTGCTGTAACAAATTACCACAAATGTAGTGACTTAAAACAACACAAATTTATTATCATACATTTCTGTATGTCAGAAGTATACAATTAAGTTATTAGCAGGGCCATGTTCCTCCTGGAGACTCCATGGGACAATTTGTTCCCCTGCCCTTCCCACCTTCTAGAGAACTACTGTATTTCTTGGCTTGTTGCACCTTTCTCCACCTTCAAAGCCAGCAGTGTAACCTCTTCTCTCTGTAACTCCTGTCTCCCTCTATTAAGGACCCTTGTAGTTATACTGGACCCACATAGATAATCCGGAATAATTTCAATATCCTTAACTCAACTGTATTTGCACCTTTTACCATATAAGGTGACATAGTCACAGGTTCCAGGGATTAGGATGTAGACATCATTGGGGGGGCATTTTTCAGTCTACCACAGATAGGCAATTATCCTCTGTGTTTGTTAAGACAATGGCATAAGAACCAATTTGAGAGACCATAAAATCAGTGAGAGTACTTTATACACTATATGCCACCCAGAGAGCCCCAATGATGATGGAGATTATGCCTTCCTTTCTATCTGGCCCTGTCTCCTTCCTATACAAAGAAGACTGATTTCTTATATATTCTATTGATTTCTTAGACATCATAAGAGCAAAACACATACTCATCTCTCATTGTCTTCATTAAGTGGGCCCTCTAAGGAGTCCTCACCTGGCTAACCACAACTAGACTATACAAATGTCTTTGGGCTTTCTGCAGCATACATCCAGAGCAAGCGTCTTATACTCAGATGTCCTCAGGGGCCAGACAGGTAATACGAATAAGAGAAGCTGGCCAGATACATGACAGGCAGAGTGATAAGGACTGTGACTAATGAAAGAGGCCTGCTCTACACAAAGGGATTGAAGTTGAATGTTGACTTAAACATAGTGACAGCCAAATGAAACACAGCAATGGGCTGTATGTTGTCTCTGGTCCAACCATTTAATTCCTATAGGAGAGTCTGGGTGAGGACTTTATATTTATCATCTCTGGCTGCTGCTTTTCTGTGGGTCCCATCTCTTCAAAAGTAATGCGCACTCCTGTGGGACAGAGATTTCCATAACTTCAAAATTGTCTTTTATTCCACTTACGTATGTATTTTTTCTAAGAAAGTTTCTTCATGAAGCCATTTTATTAGACACTGCATTGAAAATTCTTCCAGCCAACTTCAGTGATCTGATCATCTATTAACTCCCAAAGGGGTGTGGTAATTATTTATTTTGTATTCAATTATTTATATATCCAAAATTCATTCAAACATATTTGTTATTTTATTTCACAGGTCCTGGTTGTAGTTTTGGTAATCTTAACCCTTACCTCTTCTCTAATGATTTCCTAATGAGGAATTTTATGTAATAGGACTACAGCCATTTATAAATTAAATTGGCAATTTATAAATGCCTGGAAAATGAAATACTTGATTACAAGCTACTTCAATGTGGACTTTTGGGGAAATATGAGTTGAAAAAAATTAGCTTAAGATTTCAGATTTAAGTGAGATATCTGGCTTCCAGAGTGCCCACCTTTGCTCTATAAATTGAGGTTTAGCTGCAAGCAGGCCTAGAGTTCACTCATGCAACTAACTTCAAGGGGAAGAAGAGACAGCCAGAAAACCGGGAACAGTCACTGTAGAAGTGCCTTCCACATGAACCCCCAAAAGTAAGATGTTTAAGATTATACATGAGACTGGAACTTTAAGGTGTAGCACTTTTGCTCCCTAGGAAAACATGGCTCAATGAATGTCCTGGGCTCTGACCAGTTACACTGGAAACTTTAGAGAGGAGTTAGTAAGGAATATTGGTAGGAGGACATGATGAGTAGGGTAGATATGCTCCCATTCCTAACATGTAGTAGTTACCAACTTCATGTCCTTCCTGTATGCCAGGCACTGTGTTATGAGCCTTGGCAACATTATAGTGTGTACTGTGTACATGTGTATCCACCACTGTACTCATACAGGGCTAGGTTCATAATTAGGCACTTAATTAAGGTTTATTGAATAAGTGTAATAGAACAAGGAAATTTTAACTCTATTGGACAGTGTGGCTATTATTTGAAAAAGCCCTTAATCATTTTATCAATTTCCTAGGACCACTATAAAAAATTACCACCCATTTGGTAGTTTAAAACAATAGAAATTTATTATCTCATAGCTGTGGAGTACAGAAATTTGAAATCAGGGTGTCAGCAGGGTTTATTCTTTCTGAGGCTCTGAGGGAGAGTCTGTTCCATATGTTTTTCTGAATTTCTGGTGACAGTCAGTGAGCCTTGGCATTCCTTGACTTGCAAAGGGGTCACTACAATTTCTGCCTCCATCGTCACATGACCTTTCCTTCTGTGTCTCTCTGTGTCTCAAATAGCCCTCTCCTTTCTGCAGTCATTGGATTTAAGGCTCATCCTAAACCAGGTTAATCTCATCTTGAGATCATTAGTTGTATCTGTAAAGACCTTATTTCCAAATAAGGTCACATTCACAGGCACTGGGGTTAAGACTTAGACATATCTTTCTGAGAGACACAATTGAACCCACAGCAGACAACAGTCTTAAGGACAGTTGAATAATAGCCAATAAGAGAGACTCACTCTTATTTAACTTGCTTAGCTCATGGTCACAGGGCTGATAAACATTTTAGATTAACATTATTTGGGTTTTATATCCAAATACCACTGATTAGCGACTATCATATTTTCATAGAAGACTTCATCTTAGAGAGACAAGTGAAATTGCTAAGATAAATTCTCCTCGTTTGGCTAAAACCTGATGCTGTGAGCTTATGTAAATCATGTATGATGGTTAATTTTAAGTGTCAACTTGACTGGGTTAAGAGATGCCCAGATAGCTGCTCATACATTATTTCTGGGTGTGTCTATGAGGGTGTTTTTGGAAGAGATGAGAATTTGAATTAGTAGACTCAGTAAAGACTTTCTGCCCTTACCAATGTGAGTAGGCACCGTCCAATCCCTTGAGGGGACCCATAGAACAAAAAGATGGAAGAAAAGGGAATTTACTCTCTTTTCTTGAGCTGAAACATCCATCTTCTCCTGCCCTTGGACATCAGAGCTCCTGGTTCTCAGGCCTTCAGGCTCTAGGACTTAGACCAGCCTCCCCACACTCCTTCTCAGGACCTTGGACTCAGACTGAATTATACCACTGGCTTTCCTGTTTTTCCAGCTTGCAGATGGCATATCACAGAACTTCTCAGGTTCCATAATCACATGAGCCAATTGCTGTAATAAATCTCCTCTTATATATCTCTATGTATTCTAATGGTTATTTTTCTCTTTAGAACTCTGACTTATATATCACTTACATTTTCTGTGCTTTCACACCCTCATCAGTATACTTGGGAGAAAAATATGCCCCAATCTTCCCTGTAGGATTGTCTGAGGTCACAAATATGAAAGAACTACGAAATTATACAGATCTATACAAGGAATGGCCATTTTCTCCAAAGGTCCTATTGATTAAATTCAATTACAGCTTTCAGCCTTCCTCACTGACTCATAATAGTATAAAAAGCCTTCTCTACTAGAAGTTGGGTCTGGGCTGGGACTCAGAAATGTAGAGCTTTGCAGACTGTCAGCAAGTCAATGAGAGTGATTGACTCCAGGTAAGCTTGCAGCTCACCATGACCCAAGGGTCCTTCTTTATCCTGGATGCCTGACACCTTGCCAGTCACTCTTCATTGGTGATTCATCCTGTGGCCTTGAACGTGCTTCCTCCCTTTGACCCCAGTGCATCCCCACCTGTTTATCCTGCCATTCACTACTTTCTCCTTGCCCTTCCTGCCTCTCACCTCAGCAATGGCATCAAGGCAACAGCAGCAAATAGAGGTTGGATTGCCAGGTGGTGGAGGTTTGAAATGATTTCCCTTTTGACAACGCCTCCAGCAACTTTGCTCTCCTGTATGTCTTTATCTCTTAACACACATGCAAAGCCACAACGAAAACATGTATTTAATGCAGAATTGGGGGAGGCATTTGCATCAAAGTAATCAAAAAAGTGTCCCAAACTGTAAGTGATTTCTTAGAATCTGAATGGCCTCAAAAGTCTTCTACCAACAGCAGAGGCTCAGGCTTTGGAGCTAGATGGACATGGGTCCAAAACTAAGCTTTGCTACTTGGAAACTATGTGGTCTTGGATGAGTTACATAAGGTCTCTGAGCCACAGTTCCCTCTTCTATAAAATGTGACTAATTATAAATCTTTCCTTACAGTTTCTGCATAAGTGGCAACTGAATTGTAGACACTCAATAAATGTTTGTTGAATGAAAAATTAGGTGGGGATTGAATGAGGTAATGCATGTAAACACTTGGCACAGTGCATGGCACAAAATAAATTGTCAGTGTAAAATGGCTATTACTATTACTTATATATAGTACTTATTTTAGTCTGTGTTGCTGTAACAAAATATACTAGGCAATTTATAAACAGTATAAATTTATTTCTCATAGTAATGGAGGCTGGGGAGTCCAAAATCAAGGCACTGGCCGGTTCAGTGTCCAGTGAGGGCCCAGTCTCCAAGATGGGACCTTGCTTCTGCATCCACAGGAAGGGATGGATGCTGTGTCCTCACACGGAGGAAGAGAAGGAAGGGCAAAAGAGCCCAGCTAGTTCCCTCAAGCCCATTATAAAGCACTAATCCTATCCATGAAGGTGGAGCCCTCATAGCCTGATCATCTCACGGCCCCACTTCTTAATACTGTTGCATTGGGGATTAAGTTTCAACATGAGTTTGGGAAGGGACACAAACATTCAAACCACAGGGGTACTGCTTCACCGCTAGTGGCTTTCCAGGTCTCTTTCTTGTGCTTCCTTATCTCTTCATTTTTGTAAGGATTTTGCAGAATGATTAAGAGTATAGGCTCCAAAGCTGGGGTATCTGGATATGGATTCTGACTAAACCAGCTGTGTAACTTTGGTCTAGTTATTTACCTTTTCCTGCCTTTGTTTCCTCACTTGCATGATGAGGGTAATAATATATAGTTCATACAATTGTGAAGATTATATGAGTTCACATGCATTATGCTTAAACCAGTGCCTCACAGGTAATACCTACTCAATGAAATTAATTTTTATTTGTTAATTAGTAGAGTCTCTCTAGCTTGGCTCTTAGAAAGTCCAGACACAAGGAAGATTACTCCAAAGACATGCTCCTCAGCTCTTAATTACGTGTGGTTTTGCATTATCCCACTGACATGTTGTATTGTCCCACCAGACTATGACATACTCCAACTAAGATCATGCTTCTTCCATCTTTCCCTACTGCTCCTAGCATAGTGCTGGGGAACTTTAATTATTCTATTCTCTTTTGAGAAGTGTATGTTTTGGAATTGGCATAAGATGAAATCTTTTTAACTATAAGGTTGTAAATCTTAAAGGACCTTAGCTATATTCCTGTCTACCTCTTTTCATTTTACAGGTAAAAAAAAAAAATGAGGCCCAAAGAGGTTGTAACTTGCTCATAGACACCTGGTTAGTTAGCAGCTGATTCTCAAAACCAGGTGTCTTAACTTCTAACACAACACTCCTTTTCACCCATTAGTCAAATAGACATTTAGAAAAAACGAAAAGATTCACCATATTAGGGTCCTTTAAAACTTTCTTTAAAAATGTAAAACCATAATCCTGTGCTATGATTTGCTAGTGTTGGTTGCTGAAGGATAAGAGCCACCTTTTCCTGGGCACTCACCTGAACTAGTTAGAAATCTGAGCAAGCCGGATGACCTGAGATGACCCTCTGCTTTTATTCTCTGTGCGGTCCAAAGGGAAATGTGGCAATGAAAGGAGAATTTACCATTGCAAAAAGAAACAGGTGATATTATGGGATGCATTTTGGACTGGGCAGGAACTTGGCTGCAGCTACTCACTTCTCTTTGACCTTTGTGTATTCACTGCCCCTCTCAGAGCCTCAGTTTCTTCATCTGTTCAGTAAAAGGATTGGAACCAGCTGGGTTCTAAATCCTTTTCCCATTCTAGCATTCCACGAGGCTAGCTATGAATAAATGCTAAGCAGATAGTCTGTGCACAAGTGTCTCATTCA
>CM052438.1:32543146-32656285 GCA_028533085.1 Varecia variegata | reverse complement strand
GCAGGAACTTGGCTGCAGCTACTCACTTCTCTTTGACCTTTGTGTATTCACTGCCCCTCTCAGAGCCTCAGTTTCTTCATCTGTTCAGTAAAAGGATTGGAACCAGCTGGGTTCTAAATCCTTTTCCCATTCTAGCATTCCACGAGGCTAGCTATGAATAAATGCTAAGCAGATAGTCTGTGCACAAGTGTCTCATTCACCGTTACCTCATGCTGCAGCCCGGAGGTTCTGTATTGCCAAAATTCTTTTCATACAATGCATCTCTTTCAGTGACACATGGGTATCTGTTAAACTTGACTGTAATGTGAGAATATGCGTTAAATTAGTGTAAAAACTGTGCACTTCACAATTTCCAGATGTCAGAATCTCGTAATGTTGTCATTCTCTTTTTTTCTGCTCAGATGTTCATACAAATAAATGGAAGGCAAATGGCTGCAGGAAACATCTCTCAACGACACATTCCTTTGGACTTGCTTCTAACAATTTCTTCCTGGGGATTCACATACCCTCTGAGGGCTCACCAAACTAAAACTGTCTTTTAGAACATCACAGCATGGCAGCAATGCCTCCCTGATGCATTGCATAAAATATTGGCTCTTATGTGGCTTTGAACACTTGAAAACACACACAGCCTGGTAGTAGATAGTATTTACCCAAATTAGAGAAATTAAACTCTGAACTGTTCAAGTTTTAAGCAATCAGTTCCAGTTGGTACACACTCAGTTCCAACCTTAGGCATCTGAAGAGAAAAAGTGATTTGGCAGTGAGAGTTGCTAGTAGGAGTTTAAGGCCCAATCAACATAAAATGTATATCAGTGCCAAAGCTAAATATTGATCAGGAGGTTTGCATTTAACTACTTTATAGCAGCCGAGATGCCTGAAGGCTGTTTCTTTTACCAGAGGAGAGGCAGGAAAGGCAAAGAATGTAAAGATATTAAATCTCCTTTTTATGGCACAAGGAGGTTATAAAGCCATGAGAGACAAGCTATAAATTATTCTACCTTTAAAATCATTATTGCTTTAATCTTTTTATTAAAGATGATACCAAATTCCTTTGTTATGGGCACTTAGAAGGAAATGTGCTTTTCCCTGGAAGCTAATTCATATGGCTGGGCTAAGCTAACTACCCCAGAGGAGCATGGTTTACACTTTACACATGTATTCATTGGATAGAATGGGACGGTGCCCTCTGGAAGTGTGCAAGAGGAAAGCCTTGACCAAATCTGCATGTTAACATGAGATAAAAAATGAGAATCAACACAGGATATGTGTGTATGCAGACATGTTATATATTCATTATTTGGAAAGCCCTATGAGATATAATGCAGATGAGAGAAGTGAGGCTCAAAGAAGTTAAGCAACTTGTTGTACTAAGCAGAATGGTTTAACTTCTGTGACAAACTGCCACAGAAGTTTGATATTTCAACATGATAAAGTATCTTTATCTTTAAAATGGCTTTTTATCAAAAAGACAGGCAATAATGGATACAGGCAAGGATGTGGAGAAAGGGGAACCCTCCTACGCTGTTGGTGGGAATGTAAATTAGTGCAACTACTATGAAGAACAGTATGGAGGTTCCTCAAAAACTAAAAATAGAGCTACTATATAACCCAGCAATCCCACTGCTGGGTATATGTCCAAAGGAGGGGAATTCGGTATATTGAAAAGATATCTGCACTGCCATGTTTATTGTAGTGCTATTCATGATAGCCAAGATATGGAATCAACATAACTATCCATCAAGGGATGAATAAAGAAACTGTGGTACATGTACACAATGGAATATTATATAGCCACACAAAGAGTGAAATTCTGCCATTTGCAACAACATAGGTGGAACTGAAGAATACTATGTGAAGTGAAATATAGCAAGCACAAAAAGACAAATATCACATATTATCACTCATATGTGGAAGCTAAATATTATTAATAAAAACAATTGATTTCATGGAGACAGAATAGAATGATGGTTACCAGAGTCTGGGAAGGGTAGAAGAGAGGAAGAGATAAAGTAGAAATGTTTAATTGGTACAAAAATATAGATAGTTATATAGAATGAACAATATTTGATAGTACAACAAAGTAACTATTCTTAACAATAAGTTATGGTATACTTTAAAATAACTAAAAGAGTGGAATTGAAATGTTCCTAACACAAAGAAATGTTCAATGCCTGAGGTGATGGATATCTAATTACCCTGATTTGATTAATTCACATTGCATGCCTGTATCAAAACATCACATATACCCTATAAAGATATACAACTACTCTGTACCCATTATAATTGAAAAAATGCTTAAGTAACTATTGATAAAATTTTTTAAAAATCAATTGACCATAAATGTATGAATTTATTTCTAGACTTTCTATTTTTTTTTCCCATTGGTCTATATGTCTATTTTTATGCCAGTACCATGCTGTTTTGATTGTTATAGCTTTGAATAATAGATTTTGTGATCAGTTAGTGTGATGCCTCCAGCTTTGTCCTTTTGCTCCTGATTGCTTTGGCTATTTTGTGGTTTCATGCAAATTTTAGTATTCTATTTCTGTAAAGAATGTCATTAGGATTCTGATAGGGACTGCATTGAATCTGTATATCACTTTGGGTAGTATGAACATTTTAACAATATTAATTCTTCCAATCTATGAACATGGGAAATCTTTCCATTTATTTGTGTCTTCTGCAATTTCTTTCATCAATGTTTAACTCTTTGGTTATATTTATTCCTAAGTATTTTTTCTTGATGCTATTATAAACTGGATTGTTCTCTTGATTCCTTTCTTTTTTATTTTTTTGATAGTTTGCTATAAGTATATGAAGATGGTACTAATTTTTGTATGTTAATTTTATATCCTGCAACTTTACTGAGTTCATTTTTCAGTTCTGTTTTATGACGGGCTCTTTAGGGTTTTCAATATATATGATCACGTTATCTTCAAACCATGACAATTCTACTTCTTTCTTTTCAGTTTGTATGGCTTTTATTTCTTTTTCTTACTTAATTGCTCTAACTAGGAGCAGTGATATGTTAAATAGAAGCGGTGAGAGTATGCATCCTTGCCTTATTCTTAATCTTAAAGGAAAGGTTTTCAACTTTTTATTATTAAGCATGATGTTAGCTATGGGCTTGTTATATATTGCCTTTATTGTGTTGAGGAACATTCCATCTATACCAACTAATAATTTGTTGAGTTTTTATCATGAAAGGGTGTTGAATTTTGTGAAATGTTTTTTCTGCATCTATTGAAATTATGATATGCTTTTGTTCTTCATTCTGTTAACGTAGTGTATCACACTTGTTGATTTGCAAATGTTGAACCATCCAGGGCCCAGGACCTAATGGCTTCATGGCTGAATTCTACCAAACATTTAAAGAAGTAATAACAATTCTTCTCAAACTCCTCCAAAAAACTGATGCAAAGGGAATACTTTCAAACTTATTTTACAAGGCCATTATTACCCTAATACCAAAGCCAGTCAAGGACACCATAAACAAAACAAATTACAGGTCAATATTCCTTATAAACATAGATGCCAAAATCCTTAACAAAATACTAGCACACAAAATTCAACAGCACATTAAAAGGATAATTCACCATGATCAAGAGGAATTTATCCCAGGAAAAATATATCTTTATTTCCATATTTCTAGTTATTTAGATTAGCAACTTGTGATACATCTGCATAAGTATATCGACGTTTTGTGGGGCATAAAGCTTCAACAATTAAAATAATAATAATAACATGGCATTCTGAATGCAAATTCAATTCAGAAGTAAATATTTAGAATGAGAAAATCAATTAAAACAAATTACAGATTTTAAAAACTTGGCAAATGCCACAGTCCTAAAATTCAGAAAAAAAATAGTTGTATTTATACTGCCTGACACAACTCTGTATCATATTTTTTCTTATATTTTTGGGCTGCATAAAGAGAAAAAAAAGATAACTCAGTTTTATTTCTAGCATTTTTGTTAGCAATTTGTTTCTGTTAGAGTCTTCAGCTTCTTAATTCATGGATAATGTTATGTAAATTTTTATATTTTTTTGTCACATTTGAAAAAATTTCTATCAAAGTTCTTTCACAGCATTTCATATTTTCTTTTGGAGCGACTAATCCTGAATGTCCTTTAAATTAACAACACTTGTTAATATTGGTCACTGTTAATACTGCCAGGGCCTTAGAAGGATTCTGCAAGTGAAGGGCCTGAAGTTTAGACTTCATTAACTTCCTGGTAGACCTACTCTTGTTTACCTGTGTTCACTCACCTTCACACTCTTTTCTTACAAATAACTAATTGCCATAGTACTTTTCTCATGAAAAATCTCTGTCTCCGTTCCGCTAGCCTTTTAAAGACTTTATTACCTTAGATGTGAATCATAACAAACTTCTTTTAAACTTTTCACTCGAAGTCTTTGTCCTCTTTTTGTCATTCTGGAAAATAATTTTAAAGCTATCATTTCCATTTTTAAAAACTCTCTTGTTTGCCAAATAAAGTCCAAAATCTTTTACCTTATTTTTCAGGTCATGTATGATCTGGCTGAAATTCATCTTTTCAGTGTGATCTCCGAGTATTTTACTCTAGAGATTTGGACTTCACCCAACCAAGGCTTACTAATGTGCCATTTATTCCATCTTGACTATGATGATTGCACCCTTATATTAGATGGGTAAATTCTCAGCGTCTTGTAAGTGACCTTGTCCTTCCAGAAGTTGAGCATGTAGCTTACATGGTGATTGGAGAGTTCAGACGTAGCTCACTGACACTGATTCCTTCTCTCTCCTTCAGTTTTCTCCATGGTCCCTATAGCCACAATGTTCTAAGTATCATACTTTGTTTGTTTACTTGTTTTTTTATCTTCATTCACTAGATCACAACCTCCATGAAGGTAGAATGTGTTTGGTCTGCTTTGTTCACTGCTGTATCCCTACTGCATATAAGGGCCTAGCACATACACATTTTTTAAAAATGTTGAAAGGTTGACCACATTTCACTTGCAAGATCTTGAGAAATCCTTTATCTTCCCAAAGCCTGAGTTTTCTCATCTGTAAAGAAACAATTATCATAGCAAACATGTCACAAAATTATTGTGAAGTATTAGGGATAAAAATCTCTTAAGCTCTTAGCTGAGTGCCTGGCACATAGTAAGTACTCAATAAATATTATCCATTTCATTATAATTAGAACCCTCACATGGGAGGGCCAAGAAAGCAGCAGCACATGGTAGCAGAGAGAACTTGGGAGTTTGAGTGCCAAAGGGACATGATATTACCATTGACTAGCTCTGGGGTCTTGAGTAACATACCTTGATTTTCTGGTACTTGGTTCAGTATATGTGCGTAATGGGAATAACTGTGCCACAAAGTTATGATGGTAATTAAGTGAAAGATTAAAAAGAAATCTATGCGATTCTATTACATCACCTTATTAGGGCAGGTATTGGAATAAGAGGACTTTCCCTGGACCCCTCACAGGCAGCTGTCCAAAGTGCCTGCTGTGCTGTTTATAGAGAGGCCTTTGCGAATCCCTGATGAAATGTGCTATAGAAGCAAAAAGTATTATCGTTTTAATTGTAAACTTTAAAATGTTTTTACAGAATAACAGCAGTGATTAGCATTTCTAATTTTGGAGATAAAAAGAAATCTGAAGATCATCATTTAAGCTAATTTCATCAGACAGGAATTCGATTTTAAATTTGTTTTATTCCTAGCCAACTTTGCTCCTGGTATAATCTAATGAGATCTCTCTTCCCTTCTTGTCTACTTGTTTTTAAGGGGTGAGTACAGAGACTGTTTTCCTCTCTGGGAAGGATGCGTACTTGTGCCAAAAGGTGAATGGAGCCAGCTTCACTAGAGGTTTTAGTGTCTTTGAAATATAGCCAAGGCCAGATCAGAACGGCAATAAGAATTTCTCGGAGCTGTAACAAACGATAGAAATCCAAAATAGAAACTACCATTGTGATGCAAAGAGGGAAGCAAACATAATTAGCACAGAAGCCATTCTGGAGGGAGAAAGATGAAGTGCTGAAATGATTTTAGTGGGTGTTGTGTTGATTCCATATTTAGGCATCAGGGTTAATCGTGCTGGAGCAGCCAAGAGTCAGGAGTAGAGCTCAAGAAGGGGTGCTGTCCTCTAATACGGGCAAAAGTCTGTCTTTTTTGGAGATGGTGATCTAGGTAGGGATCATTGTGCAGTGATGAAGATAGAATCCCAGAGATGACAGTTAAGGCATGCCATCCCTGCCATCAGAATGAGAGGCGAGTTGTCCTCAGGTAGTAAAAAGGAGAAGAGGCCAACATTTATTTAGAGACATTTAGCATAATGGTTGTGGGCATGGACTCTGGAGGTGGGTGATCTGAAACAAACCCTGGCACCACCACATAGGAGCCATGTGACCTTGACCAAGTTATTTAACTTCTGACCATCACTGTCCCTACATAAAAAATGAGGATAACTTTACCTCATAGGGCTAATGTGAACATCAAATCAATAACCATTGAAGGCACTTAGAACATGAGTCACTATGCTAAGTTCTTTGCCTGAACCACCTTCTTTACCCCTCACAATGATTCTGTGAAGCAGGCTTCACTATGCCCGTTCTTGGCTGAGACAGTTAAGGCTCCTAACACAATTACTAACACGGTGTGTTGTCTAAGGCCTCACGAGGATGTTGCAGTGTGAAAGGTGGGTCTGTCATTTTAGAGCATAGGTGAGGAGCCTTAAAAGGGATAAAGACACATTTAAAGAAGATTTATTTCCCCAATTTCACCCCCACTGAACCTCTGACTCTGGGTTTTCCTTTCTCTGAAGAAAATTTAGGATTTCTTTCCCAATAAATTCCTACCCCGCACCCCTCCCCCACCTCTCCCATCCCTATGTCACAATAGTGGCTCAGGACACTTCCGGGACAACATGAAAAGTTTTAAGAGAGTTAGTTCTTCCCTAAGGAAAGCTCTCTCTGTATGTGAACCAAATAGGGCTAGTGAAGATGATTATTAAACAATAGTGGTGAGAGGTCACTTGAATTCCTTGTTGACAGGCTTTCTGATCTGTTGCTGGGTGTATTTCAAGAAGTCCACTGTTTGTAAGAGATTTTATGAGACTACAAGAGCTGGAAAGGAGGTGAGGCATCACTGAAACAAGTCCATAGTCGACAGATGAGGAAGCTGGGAAAGGAAGGAAACTTCCTAAAGTTTTCACACTTCCTTCAGCAGCAGAGCCCAAGTCTATGTCCTCACTATCACTACCACGTCCTTCCCTTTCATCAGACTGAGCTCTTGGCAGTTCCCCAAATACATCACAGCTTCTCACAGCTTGTAGCTTTGAAATAAAATGTGTACTAATACTTGAATCCCAAATATATTCCTACTTTTCATGTTTTTGTTTTGCTTCACCTAATGCCTCCTTTTCCATAGTACTCATATCAAACATCATCTTTTCCAGGGAAATTCACGTCTTACTTGCACGCACCATAACCCTTGTCTGTCAACTCTGCAAACTGATTTTTGTTTTATGTCTGTGTATATTTCTGCCTTTTCTGGAGGGAAAAGAACATGTCCACTTTGTTCATCACTCTATTCTTCGTTACCTGGCACCATGACTGTGTATTGGTGCAATGTCAAAAATATTAGATGGATGGATGGATACATGCATGTATGCATGGATGAACGTGTAGATTTCCCCTTGAATATGTAAGGAATTCCCTGAAACACTCTACAAGGCTCAAGTGACATGAATTCTTTTATGCTTCCCACAACACTGTCCATATATTCTTTTCTCTATTATTGGTCTGATATATGATCCTCAGATGTTCCTAAGAGCAGGAAGAAAGGCATAATTTGATCTAGTAGCAGTTAACAGTTAAATATGTCCTCACTGTGTGCTTTGGTTGAAAGTTTTCAACTCACTGTAAGTATTTCCTCCCAACACTTTTGCAGCCTGTGTGTGTGTTTGTGTGTGTGCCTACACTTATTGATTTATCCCTTAGGCCAAGAAGATAGCAGGAAAATTATACAGGAGTCACAAACAGTCCCTTGGACAGTCAGAAGTTTAGTGTCTTCACATGAACATATCCTATTTCATGTGAATCCATGAGGGCTGGACAAGTCCTAATGTCTGCTTTGGTCAAATACCAACTGGATTTAAAATCACTGCTATCAGAAATTACATGTGATGTATGCAGTGACTCAGCCCTGCCTACATTTTAATTCTGAGAAAGATAAGATGCAAGAAAGATATGATGCTTCTGGGTTCTTTGAGTGACAGAACAGTAATAGACTGTTGCATTTTGATTTTTATATTTGCCATAATTTTGATTTTATTTTTTCTCTACACACTCTGTTTTGTAGTCTCATTAGCCCAGAAGGTTAAAGTTGAGATACCTGTCTAGACAGTGAAAATGTAGAACAATGAGCCTATGACAAAAGCAAAGCATGATATTAATTGTATACTAAGCTTTATAGGTCTTTGGATCATTCATCCCTCTGACAGTGGTAATAGGAATCCTGAGTGCTATTATATTTCTTTCACAGCAAAGATCATGAAAGGCTGGTGGAATTACACTTGCTTCTACCCCATGTTATCAGCACTCAGACAAGGTTTACTAGTGTACATAATCACAATGAGTTCCAAAAGGTTCCACCTTGGTACTTTAGTTAATTTAATTGAATGTATCAGGCACTTACTGAGCATCTAGGAAGTGTCAGGCACTAATGCCTAGTGCTGAGGATAGCGAAATGAATAAGTAGATGTGGATTTTGCCACTAAAGATAGGAAATGGAGGTGTATGCAGTGGATTTATTTGTTTTGGGTTAAATTTGGATTCTTCCTAGAAGGGGGTTCTGGTGTACCTTTAGTATCAATTGTTTGTGTGCAGGTCAGTTCTCCCCTCTAGGTTTTAGTTTCCTCACCCATAAGTGGAGTACATTTGAGCCCTAATATTTTGCACTGCTGTCAATCTTTGTGTGTCTTAGAATTTGAAGTTTATTCTGTTGGAAAAGTATCTTCTAAGGATGAAACTGAGACCTGAAGTCTGAGTTGAAAGAGTCTGAAGACATAGCAGCTAATCGATGCTCTTGAAGTAGCACATATATTGGAGGATTTTTTTTTTAATATCATTAGAAAGCAGCACCCTTTATGTTATCCCTGTTTCATGAGAGCCTCTACAAAGAGATTCTCACCACCAGGCTCATGTCAAAGATTTTTCCCTATTCTTTGAAAACTTATTCAGGGGGAAAGAAAACAAATGAATTGCAACACATGAGTAGTTCAAGAAACTATCCTGGGCAGCGCGCGGTGGCTCACGCCTGTAATCCTAGCACTCTGGGAGGCCGAAGCGGGCAGATCGCTCGAGGTCAGGAGTTTGAGACCAGCCTGAGCAAGAGCGAGACCCTGTCTCTACTAAAAATAGAAAGAAATTATCTGGCCAACTAAAATATATATATACAAAAAATTAGCCGGGCATGGTGGCGCATGCCTGTAGTCCCAGCTACTTGGGAGGCTGAGGCAGTAGGATCGCTTAAGCCCAGGAGTTTGAGGTTGCTGTGAGCTAGGCTGACGCCATGGCACTCACTCTAGCCCAGGTAACTAAGTGAGATTCTGTCTCAAAAAAAAAAAAAAAAAAAAAAAAAAAAAGAAACTATCCTGTCTCTCCTGATAGATGTTTTTCCCCAGTACATTAGGACAATGTGGTCAGTTTTAGAAAAGTTACAATGCTAGATTTTTCCTTAATATGCATTAAGTGAATCCTTATAATGAATGGGTCTGATTTTCAAGGGTTTTTAGACAATCACATTGAATACTCTTAACTACTCATTAAAGATAATTAGATTCTATAGATGAAAGATTGCAAGTGCAGCATTTACAGCTTATTATTAAGAACCTATGCATGATACTTATATATCTAGTCATACTTTGTAGAGGTTGGGATTGGAGATAAATACAAGTAGTTGTATAACTATCTAACATTCACAAAGGCATGTCTGTGAGTCTTATCCCAGGGCTTTGTGAGGAGATATTTTCTTCCTGCTTACTTAAAAAAGCACATTCTCTATAGCTCCCTGGATGCTTAGACTGCTTAAGCACTGTAAAGGGAGATTAGTCAGAGAAACAATGGGTTTGGTAAATGGAGGAGCATCAGGAAGTCAGACAGGCTTGGGTGTGAATGCCAGCAGGACTACTTAGTAACTGAGTAACTATGGAAAGTCATGTAACATCTCTGAATCAGTTTTCTCAACTGTAAGGTAAGGAAAATACTAGTACCTACCTTGTTGGGATTTGGGGAGGGTCAAATAATCTTTTTTTTTTTTGTGTGTGTGGCATGTTAAAAAACAGAGAAATACAAACAAATTATTAACAGAGGAAAGTTTAAAATGAGCAGGTAGTGCAAGATCCATTTATAACTTAGAACTAGGTAATAAATATTCTTTTCTTTGTTAAGAATATGAAACAGTTGCAGACAATGACTCTTGAACTTGCTCTGCCAAGATTTGGTTTTATCGGAAGTGATTTCCAATCCCATTTCTTCATCTGGAGAGCAAAGCATAAAGGCATAATCCCATGACCTTTTGTCCTTGACCTTGATCTTTCTTTTCAAAGACCACAGAAAAAGGATGAAGATAAACATATTGTCTCTAGTGGTTTCTTCTTCATATGATCTCTTGTATTTTCCCCCAGGTGGTGCAACCAAACTCCTATTAGAATTCTAAAACTACTGTGTAAAGGTAAATTAGTGCTCCCTCAAATGTCATCCAGGAATGGTGGTAGTGAGCAGCCACTCTGTTACCAGTTAATGAGATAAGTCCAGAAATTGAGAGACTTTATAGTGTTTAAAAACTTTATATCAATTTGACAGAATGATTTTGTTTCTTTTGAATCTAGTGATACACATTTTGAGTTTGTATTTTGATAGCTTTTAAATTTAATTTTTCTAGGAATTCATTTTATTATACTTTACAAAAGCACCAGACCATAATTGACTGGAAATTAATTTTAAAAATCTGATTCTTCAACTCAGACAGCAAGAAAAGCCCTGCTGTAAAACAGCATAGACATGATATTTGTTATTCAAAATTTCTGCCATATAACTTCTCAGATTATTTCTTTTCCTGTTTGAAATATGTTGTGTGGAACTCATTTAAATTAGATAAAATCTTGTAATACTTCAGATTTCAATTTCAATAAAAATACATGGAGCATATCAATACTCTACTCCTGGTGCCAACATTGGGCTGAGTATCCTGGAATTTCAGCCTTGGTAAGAAAGTGGAGGAAACTCTACAGAATTATAGGGGAGGTAAGAGATGCCTACCATTAATCACCATAGGAAGAAAAGAAAGCAGAGGGTGGTCAGTGCTGAAAGTGAGGTCTGCATAGTTATAGAAGAGATCAGATATGAGAGCTTCTACTTCTAGCTAGGAGAGGGAGAATGAAGAAAGGAAAATGAAAATGGGATGAACTTCACCAGAGCAGAATTCAAAAGAAAGACTCCAGTCCCCCTTAAAAACAAAATCTTATAGACACTAAACCAATGTCTATATAAACGTATGAAATATATGTCACTAGAGAGGTTACTTTTCATTTTAGAATTAAGAGTTAAAAGGAATCTAAGGAATCATCTGGTTTAAACTTCATATTTCGTAGAACTGAAAAACAAGGTCCAGCCCAGTGAGATAATTTGCCCAAAGTCAAATGAGAAAATCCATGTGAAGCCATCCAGCAGGTAGAAAGTATTCTGTGTCTGCCTTATCATTTTATCTAGTCCATGTCTACTGGACTGGAACAGTTTTACTTGAAGTTGGTCATAGGTGGCCATTCATGTTTAAAGAAGGATGTAAAAAAGCTAAACATTGCAGTCTATTTGAAATGCAGCATGATATAGTAGAAAGAACATGGAATTGGGTTCAACATATGATCCACCAAGCTTTTACCTTGGACACAGTAATCAACCAATCTAAACCTCAGTTTTCTTGTGTCTGGAATAGGTATTACAACTAGTGTTGGCAAGAGACTTAACACACACACACACACACACACACACGCACACACACACACACATTTAAGGATATGACCCAGAGAGAGATTGACCCTGAATAAGCACTGTCTTCTTTACCAAGCTCATCCATCAAGTTTGCAGAACAGTCCAGTACAAAAAGCATCCATGTCTCCACATTCCCCATCCAGAATTCTTTCTGCAGTACCACGCTACTTCTCTCTTCTCACTTCCTTGTTGGCTGAATCTCCCACTTTGCCATGTTCATTGCAGGGTTGTAGCAGCACAGTCTGAAGTGTAGTTATAGCCATAGCCAGGGTAGGAATTTTGGGGGCAGGAACACACACCTCCAATAACTAGCTTATTTGCTGCAAGGACGATGTTTAAGTTTCTAGTCTCTTATCATCAGAAAATGAAGGTAGGACTTGTTCAGCACGAAGTCAGTGTTTCACCTGGTTGACCAGCTGCCAATAGGTCAAATCATTCATCAGGCATAAAAGTGGGTCTTCTCTTTAAACAAGATGACTGAAAGATCAGACCACTGTCTGGAAATATAAAGTGGGCTTTCAGCAGCCCAGAAAGGATTGTAATAGTTTCATCCTTAATTTTGGTCCTGATTATTGTATTTGCCTGGGGAAGTTTTACTTACCACTTGTAGATACAATATGTAGACATTTTTCATAACTGCTGTAGCAGCAATGACCTGATAAAAGCCTGAAGGCTTTAGAATACCCTTGGGGAAGAGAATACCCAGCTCACCATACCAAGCAGGAAGCTTACGCCACTCCTTCACAGTCTTTATTACAGAGCGGGGGTAGAGGAGGAAGAAGGTGGACCTAATGTTGTCATTGGCACATGCTTTGCATACCATGCACCCGAGTTGACCTTTCATTCAGTGCTGAATCCAGCTCTCTTGCCTCTCACTGAGCCATCTTGCCTTTAGGAATGTGTGTTGATTAAGCACCACAGCTGGGAACATTGTTGGGTTGTTCATGATGCTGTTTAATGTTCAAAGTCATCCTTTGAACCTTACATTGAACCCTTGAGGGTGAAACCTTGAGAAGGTTCGTTTATGTGGCTGTTTCCTCTCATTCTCTTCTCTATTGTTGGCAACCCTATCTATTACCCTGGGAAGACATTCCTACTCATGTAGGATATCCTGTTATGTGCCCAAATGCTGTCTTTATAATTTAGCACTGGCCACAAATAGAAGGGGAAGGAAATGGATATTTATCAAGAGCTTACTTAGCATCAGACCCTCAACACATATTATCTCATTTAATCTTCACAACAATAGCACAAGGTAGAGATTTTTATTCTCATTTTGCTTATAAGGGAATTAAGGTCTAATATATTGATGTTATTTGTCTGAGATAACATAGCCAATAAATGCTTAAATCAGGAATAGAATCCCTGTTTCTAGCTCCAAAGTTGATCTTTCTACTCCATCATGCTGTACCCTAAGAGAAAAATTCCTTCTGGTAACAGGAAGCATGAACAAATGGGTCTTTTCCCTTATCTGACATATGTAAATGAGCATATATTTCTATATATTTATACTGGCTTAGAATCTGAAGATATAGCAGTGAACTAAATAGATTCAATTCCTGCCCTCAAGAATTTTCCAAATGAATATGCATATATTCAGATATATAAATGGGCAATTATACTTCAGGGTGAAAATATGATATGATGGTGGAAGTTTGAGGTGACAGGAGAACACACAGAAGAGTCACTTAACTCAGATTGAGGAAATGCTGCAGGAAGAATTAATATGTTAACAGAGGTCCTTAGGAAGTGTAGGCATGATCCAGAGGATAAAATGAAGCTGGGGTTTGGACAGAGGGATCAGTAAATGCAAAGACCTGGAGACAGTAGCTAACGCTGCATGTTGGGAGAAGTGAAAGTGGTTCTATATAAATTGTGTGGGAAGAATTGTTTACCAACACACCAGTGTCCCAACCCATTTCTAGGTACCAAGTGTTAGGGACACAGAGATGAATAAGCCATGGTGCCTCTCCTTCATAAGTTTATGCTTTTATGAAGAAAATAGACATGCAGAAAAATAGTTGCCCTAGCACATGATAATATGAAACAGTTATAACTATCCAAGTGGTAGAGGATAGCAGAGTGAAAAGAGAAGCTAATTAATAAATTTCAAGGGAGAAGTGCAGAGTCAAAAAAAATGGCTTCAGAAAGGTTCTAAAGACTGAAAAGAATTTTGAGAGTTGAACAGTGATCTATCAAGTAGGGAAGTCAAGGAAGTGTATTCTAGAGAAAGGATATGGCATTTTCAAAGGGAGGCTGTGTAGGATGCTTTTCTTAGAGATTTGCAATTAAATCATTAGTCATCTCCTTTTGTGTATTTATTTGAATAGATTCTTCACCAGGCAGCAAGAGGATACACGATGACATCAGTGTGTTCTTACTCGAAGTTATAATTCCAGTCCATTGAATGTTCCCAGTTGACTGGAAGTAGGCATAAAAAGAAGCTTGAAGAAAATAAACTTTTAAAGGAAATAGGCTCTCTGGCTATCACAGCATTGGAATCACAGTGAATTATCACAAGATTCTAGGCCCTAGGAAAATCAAAGATTTTATCTACTTAACTTTTTCACTTTGTTCCCAAAACGTAGATCAGTGTTTGGCTCATAGTAGGTGTTCAAAATATTTGTTGAATAAGTGAAAAAGTAAAAACCTTGTTGAGTTCAGTTTTCTCACCTGGAAAAATTAGATGATATCGCATAGTGAATCATGTAGTATCTGGACTCAGCCTAAATTTGAATCATACTCCACCACATACTACCTGTTTCTTTTTAGGTAAATTACTTAACTTAACTTACAGGATCCTCATATGTACAATGGAGTTGACATTAACTCCTCACAGATATAGTGAAGATAGAATTTTTTAAGTCCAGGCATAGAAAGACAAATATCACATGTTCTCACTCATGTGTAGGAGCTAAGAAAATTTATCTCACAAAGGTAGAGAGTAAAATGTTGGGTACCAGAGGCTGTATAGGGTGCGTGGGTGTGAGGAGGGGATGAAGAGAGGTAGGTTAGCATGTACAAACAAATAGTTAAATAAAAGGTATAGCTTCTATCATTTGATAGCAGAATAGACTGACCATAGTTAACAATATATTTTATATTTCAAAGTACCTAGAAGAAAGGACTTGAATTTTTCCCAATACACAAAAGTGGTAAATACTCAAAGTAATGGACACCCTCAAATTCCCTCACTTGATCATTACACATTTTATGCATGTAACAAAGTATCTCATGTACCCCATAAATATGTAAAATATTATGCATCAATAAAAAATTAAAAACAATTTGATAAATCATATAAATGACTTAGACTAGAGCTAAGAGCATAGAAAGTTCTTAGTAAATATTAGCTAACATGATAATTGTTAAAAGATAATTTTCAAAAAAAGGTAAAATCATAACTCTCATATATGTAAAAATGAATACATGTGAAAGATTTCATTTAAATCATTAATGAGAGGACTAGTGAAGTTTTACAATTAGTTCAAAGTACAGAACATTTATAGATCATGAATGGCCAGTGGGGGAAAGACCAGGCTCTTCCATGGTGGGAGAGGGAAATTAATCGAATCTTCGCTGGATAGAATTGACAAAATGTACGTATCTACAGACAAGAATCACTTTGCATTGCCGTTAGTTATCTATAATGTACAGAATCATAAAACTGCTCCCATAGAAGCAGAGTTAAATAACTTGGAAGAGCATGCTTATAGATATTTAATCATTTTTCTTGAGGTAGAAAATTTCTCTGCATTATCATTATTATTACATACCTAACACCATTACATAAGATAATATGAAGATGTTATGTAAACAAAAATGATTCTTTTTCCTTCATTTTTTTCCTATTTTTGATACTGATCCCTTTTAGTATTTTATATCATTTGTTTTTTAGCATATGTTTAGAAGTTATTGATGTATTTTATTTTTAAAATAGTATTAAATTTATGACTTCTTTTGATTATAAAGACATTGAATACTTAATGTAAAATTCGGTCAATATAGAAAGGTATAAAGGGTTAGTTTTTTAGTAAAATCAACAGTAATACATCATTTAAAGGTAACCATTGTTAATACCCTTTTATATTATATGTTTAGGATCACACTACACATTCTGCTTTGTAATCTGATTTCTTCACATTTTACAATTTATCATGTTACATTGCATCATGTATTATGTATCATGCCACAATTTATCATGTCATCTTTTCATGCTAATAAAATATCATCTTTTTTAATAAATGAATGAATAATATTTTAAAGTGCTTAGAATATTTTACTAAAGCTCTCCTTAACATTTGTCAATCAGTAGCAGCACAGGCTAATATTTTTTGTCCTGCACTGGATCTTTCCATTTTGTTTTTGCTGAAAGAAGCACCAATTCATGCATATAAGAATTTGAATCTTACCAGAGACTTAATCTATGTGCCTGAGCAAGTTCTATCCCTCCTCATTCTTATCTCTTCATTTCCTTGAGGAGTAAAGTAGAACTTACTGTGGTGAAAGTACAAAGCAAGTTTCTGAGATGTGGACTCATGAAAAGCTCACAGATCCAAGATGCCACTGTTGGCCTTATGAAAGCTGAGACTCTCTGAGCGTCTGATGCCCCTTCGGCCATTAGCAGACATGGCCTGTCCGCTGAGAACCTGAGAGGAGGTGTAAACTGAGAGGAAGGATAGGATAAATAGCAAGGGTTAAAATGTGAATATCACATTCAGTCCTAGTAGGAGTTGTCCCCAGGTAGATTTTTCCCCTCTATAGGGTGTGTCTGTCTCTTTCTTATCTGTCTTTTCCCAGCTATTAATAGCTCAAAAGGTCCTTGAGAAAAGGGACAACATGTGATTCATCTCTTTATCTCCATTACTTGTCAAGTGCCTAACACATAATCGATACTCAGTGAATGCTACCTGTATGAATGACTGAACGAATGAATGGCTATAGTGAGGTAGATTTTTATTCATGATATATCCCTTAAAGACCCTGATCAAAAGTTCTATAGATGCCCAAATGAAGGAGCTTCCTTCCTCTATCTGCAGCTCCTGAAAGTGTACCACTCTTGACTGAATGCCTCAGTCTAGGGAGAAAAACAAAAACAAACAAAAAACACAACCTGAACTCTTCCATTTTCCATACCACCTCAATTTTCCACTTCCATTCATGATGAGATTGAGGAGTTTAACTACCACAGCTTTTTATATTAGCCTTTCTCTCCCTCTCACCCTCCTTCCTCCACTCCCGGTGTTCAGACTTTTCTTGCTTCTCCCTTTGACTAGCCAACAGCCTCCGAAGGGCTCTCCATTTCACTATTTTCAATCCATTCTTTACTAGGGGCAAGAACAATCATCTGACCATGTTGTTTCCTTATTTAATATTTTATAAACAATCCCTTTCGCCTACAGCTATAGTTCTCAAACTTGTATCAGAACCACTTGGATATCAAATTAAACATGGATTGGTGGGACCAGCTCTCATAGTTTCTGATTCAGTAGGTCTCAGGTAGGTCTTAATAATTTGCATTTCTAACAAGTTCCGAGGTTGTGTCGATCCTTTGAGAACCACTACCTTATGATAATAAACCAAATTCTTCATAAGAAATTTACTAAACCATTTAGGAAATTCTTACATTATACTGTACTTATATCAATTTTCTTGATTTTCCTTCTAGTCACACCAAAACAACACCCATTCTCCATGTATTCTTTATTCCTTTCCTGTTATGCTTGATATGTAATGTTTCTTCCTCATCAACTTTAATCTGTCAAAATTCTGCTTTTAGTTCAAGACCTAACACAAACAACCAAAATTCTTCTTGAAATAACCTTGGTCTATCTACAACCACCTGTACCCCCAAAATACTAAGACAGAGTAGAGTGATAATAATTGGCAACATTCTGTTTAATCTTCATTCTGTCTCTTCCATGAAATCCTAAATTAGAGATATTTATTTTTATGCACATGTACTTAGCTCGATTATAAACTCCTCGAAGGCAGGGGTTCATTTGTTTGTTCTTTCTTTCCCTCCTTCCTTTCTTCTTTTTCAATCATATGAGCCAAGAAAACAACAGCATGAATGATTCTCATCAAATATTTATGGCATATGGTTGAATTTATGGTGTACCTTAGTTTAAGGGATGAGCTATCAGATCGTTTGTTAATATTTTTCATTGCTAGACACATGGGCACTTGGGGAAGGAGCAGGTAGACAGTTGGGCAGAAAAAGAGTTACAAGGAAACATTTTTATTCTGGACAGGTAGTCATAACTGGTGGTGGTTTTATAGAAGCAATGCATGTGAAGAAAGAAATCATGACAACAAACCGGTTTCTTAATATCTATGTTTGGATAGATGAAAAAGTTTAATATAAGTACTGCTTATAATAGTAATATGTTCATTTATGAGTACATATCATTGTTAAAGTCTTGATATACACCAAGCAGTGTGCTAAAAATAAAATAGAGGCCATTGTATCTGAAACAATCAAGAATTTCCAGCATAATCAGAGAGTAATTTTTTCAAAAACATATCAAGAGTCATGAATTTTCCTAAGGGTTTCTCTGAATTCCTTGTAAGTCAAATCAATCACTTTTAAATCTCCTGTAGTGTCATGATCTTACTTAATTTTTGTCTTCTTCAATTGCTAACATATCTAAGCCACTCTTCATTTATAAATATCTTTGAATGGGATTCAAGGAAGTCACTTTCCTGAACCTTTTGCAATATTTGTAATTTCACTTTACAGTTGATTTGCATCATTCTACAGAAAATCTTCTTAAATAACTCATAAAAATAAAAATATATATTTTTTGACTACTAACAAATATATTTTATTTTCAGCTATAAATGATATAATTTGAACATTAATATTACAAATTCTCCTGGATTTCCAAAGGATTTACCATATCAGTTAAGGACGGGGGTGGGGGCGGGGATGGGTGTATACCTACAGGAGGAGTGCGATGTGCACTGTCTGGGGAATGGACACGCTTGAGGCTCGGACTCGGGGGATTGGGAGGGACATGGGCAATATATCTATGCAGAACTTTTGTACCCCCATAATAAGCTGAAATAAAAAAAAAACAAATATGTTATAAATTGGACATATTTATGTGTAAGTTATAAATACTGAGCAGATTGGCAGAGATAAGTCATTTATTTGCTTATTTTCCTTATGTATTTATTTTTAGTATGTATTTATTTTGATATTGCCATAAAGGATGGTCTGTTCTTTTATTTATTTACTTCAATAGATGTAGGGGGTATAAGTGGTTTTCTTGTTACATGGATTCATTGTATAGTGGTGACGTCAGGGCTTTTAATGTACCTGTCACCCAAATAGTGTACCTTGTACCTGATAATAATTTGTGATCCCTCACTCCCTTCCCACCCTACCCCCTTCTGAGTCTCATTATATGACTCTGTGTGACTACATACACTTTTTAAAAACATTTTTTAATTAAAATTTAAATGTTTTACTCATTTATTGTTTTAGAGACAGAATCTTCCTACGTTGCCCAGGCTAGATTTGAACTTGTGGGCTCAAGTGATCCTACCAACTCATACCTCACCCTCCCAAGTACGTGGGGCTACAGGTGTACACCATTGCACTCAGCTTTGAAAACATATCTTAGTAATTAACCTCAAACATATAGATCAACATTTATTTCACCAATCTTTGAATAAAGAACTGACGACTTGCCTTTGGATATGAGTTCATAAAATAGAGTTCTGTGGTTTTTTTTTTCTTTTATAAGCTACGCCCTTAATACATTAAGACATTTATCTATAATTTCTAGTTTGTGCTTTTTTTTGAATGGAAATAACATGTCAAGAACATGAACAGCAATCTGAAGAAAAATCCCCTCAAGCTTTTTAAGATTTTTCCAGTCTTTTATAATAGTGTTGTACATACCAGTTTGCGGGGCCAGGCGGGGGGGGGGGGATACTTGTTTTTATTACCTCTTCCAAATTATTTACTTATTTTCGTAGAATAAACCCTTTTCTTTTCAAAATTATATTTCATATGTTTACATAGCCTTTTTTTTTTTTTTTTTTTGAGACAAGAGTCTCACTCTGTTGCCCGGGCTAGAGTGCCGTGGCGTCAGCCTAGCTCACAGCAACCTCAAACTCCTGGGCTCAAGCGATCCTTCTGCCTCAGCCTCCCGAGTAGCTGGGACTACAGGCATGCACCACCATGCCCGGCTAATTTTTTCTATATATTTTTAGTTGTCCAGCTATTTTTTTTCTATTTTTAGTATAGATGGGGTCTCACTCTTGCCCAGACTGGTCTTGAACTCCTGAGCTCAAACAATCCTCCCATCTCGGCCTCCCAGAGTGCTAGGATTACAGGCATGAGCCACCATGCCCGGCCTACATAGTCTTTTATTAATCTATTGATGCAACTAGAATAAATAGGCTTCGGAGTCAATACAATTGATTTTTGGCACATATAACATTTAACTGCTAAGAATAGAAGCATAAGGGATTACCAGAAATTGGCCTGCTAAATGCCAGCATTGGATTACTATGGAACTCAATCAGAAGGGCTTGGCAAGTGAGGAGCAATGTTGGAGGTTTCTTAAAAGAACTTCTATGGAGACAGTCCCTGACTTACAATGATTTAAATTTAGGATGGTGTGAGAGCAATACATTCTCAGTAGAAACCATACTTTGAGTACCCATACAATCATTCTGTTTTCTACTATCAGTACAGTATTCAATAAATT
This sequence comes from Varecia variegata, assembly GCA_028533085.1. Lineage (NCBI taxonomy): Eukaryota > Metazoa > Chordata > Mammalia > Primates > Lemuridae > Varecia > Varecia variegata. Next base: position 32,635,517 of record CM052438.1, on the reverse strand, counting down.
ACCTGAGATATTTAATACTTTATTATAAAATAGACTTTGTGGTAGATAGTTTTGCTCAACTGTAGGCTAATGTAAGTGTTCTGAACGTGTTTAAGGTAGGCTAGACTAAACTATGAATTTCAGTAAGTTAGATGTATTAAATGCATTTTTTTTTACTTACAATATTTTCAACTTACGATTGTAAACCACAAAGCATCTGTACTTTACCTATTAACCTCATGACAATCCTGTGAGTTTGGTACTATTACTTGAGAGGGATTCCATTCTCTCTCTTCCAGTTTCTGAGTAGGCCCATAAATAAGGACTTCTGTCTTTTTGGAAATATTAGGAGTGCCCTAATATCCTTGTTTTTCTCTTCTCCACCTACTCCCTCTTCTCTCAGGGACACTGGCATTGGAGAGATTGGCAAAGGGGCCCTGAGCACAAAATGCCTAATCCTCTTTGTCAATCTCTTTTAGACCCAGCCATCTCTTGTGATGCACAAGTTCTCCTCAACGGCATGATGTGAGTTGCTTTCCCTGGTAAGAGAGGCTAGATGCTGATCCATGGCTTTATTCATCTTGAGTTCACTGAAATCTGGGGGAAGGTGATGACAGCCTATTTTAGCTCAGGGCCTAAACAAGTTTCTGCAATCCAGATTCACTAGCAAAGGTACATTGTCTATTTCTCAATTGGTTCAGAACTTGAAGGGAAGAGGGTATAACTAATCTCTTAAAATATCAGCTTTATTGTTCTTGCCTTACCCACCATTTTTATCATAGCTTAGGTATAATTATCTTATTTATTTTGAAAAATCCCAAAGAGGTAGGCACTACTGTTATCTTTATTTTATGGATGAATTTTCAAACAGCAGAGGTTAGATGGCTAATTGAGTTTTATATAGCGAGTAAGAAGAAAGGCTGAAATTTGAATCCATTATTCATTTATTCAACACTTCAGCATTGGACCTAAATAGCAAGAAGATCATAAGTTCACTTTGGTATTAGATTCATGCCTGCTGATGATATGTGAACAAAATAGTTATAGTCACTATTCACATGGAATTTAGAGCTTAGTGAGGGAGATCATGTTAGTTAAAAGATCATATAAATAGTTGTAATATTACAAGCTGCAAAAATGTCTTCGAAGTCCATTCTCTTAACTACTCTACTATTACTATCTTGCTTTGACTTAGAGATTTGCTAGTATAGGAATTAACATTATTCTTTCATTGATGCATTCTGTCATTTCTCATTTGATTGATTTATTATGACCAAGTGACACATAAGCAGACCCAAAGACCACAAACTTGGTAAGATCATGACAGAACCTGGGCATCTCTTTGCCGCCACCACCAGTCCTCATCCTATTATAGTATTATCCTTTAACAGAGACAGAATTGTTCCTGTCATCTATTGATAGATCATGAGGATGAATCCCCTAATAGAGAATGTTAATTGCAAGAAAAAAAAAAAAACAAAACTTAGAGCATCCAGATGAGCTCCCTTATATTACAGAAGAGGAAATATCTAAGGCTCAGGAAGATTAAGTGAACCATTGAAGGTCACAAGGTCTGTATATGAAGATTAGCAAGGCTGAGTCTACAGGTCTTAATCCAGGGAACTATTTACTATATCTTTTAAAGCATTAATTAGCTTAAATTCCTTAAACATTGAAATTAGCTGAAATCAGAGGTTGTGGTAAAGCAAACTTCTCAGTGTTCTTTAATTAACAGAAGATGAAGAGAGTAAAGGGTGGACACTGAGTTTTACCCTTGGAGTAATTTGTTCCCTAGTATAGGATCCCGAGGATAGCATGTGAAGTATATAGAGTGGCTCTGTATAACTAGGATAGTTAATCAAACATATAATACTTCCTTATTTGTTCAGCTTATTCATCTGCAAAGTAGGGATGATAATAGCACCCAACCAATAAAGATACAATGAGAACTAAATGATGAAATATATGTAAATGATCTGGCACAGCACCAAGTTCATATAAAACACCCAATAAGTGTTAACTTGTGTGGGTACATTATTGTCATTGCTAGTGTTGTTTTCTCATTGCATTGGCATATAGCATTTCAAATAAATTATTTTAATTTTCAATACCAGGATAAGGGGACAAGGAAGGAGGAAATGGGGCATATGTTTTAGCACAAAGCTTCTGGTGTAAAATCAATTTTACTCCAAAATCAACTTGTTTGAAAACCACTGCTTTACAACTTTATCGTATTTTTTATCTACTTCAATGTCTCACCTGACCTTTAGAAAATGTATATGTTTAAGAGTTGCTACACACAACAGTTAATTATTATCATAATTTGGCAGATGAGTAAACTGACTCAAGATTACAGAGTCTTGTCTAAACTTCCACTCTCTTTAACCCTCGTCTGCTTCTCCTTCCTAGATGGTGGAACCAACCAAAACATTGTCTTCATTTCAGCCCCCAAGTAAAGCTTTTCAGTTTACAACAAGCTTTTCTCCCAGTCCCATTTCCATTTCCATTTTTCTGACTTGGGGCCCTGCCACTTGATGAAGGCAAAATGTTTTCCCTACCAATTAGTTTAGCGGAAACCTCACGTGTTTGATATTGTAGCAGACAATGTTACATTATGCTCTCTCAATTTAAACAGAGAAATCACTGTTCCTGAAGGTGCACTCTAAAGAGTAGAGTTACTGAGTTACAGCCCAAAATGGAGACCACAAGGGAGGCTAGACTCCATTGAGAAAATGCATCGGCAAGTGTGGGTACATAGGAATGCTTAAGAAAAGATTTTATGATCAGCATCAATGTGCGTGTGTTTGAAGAATAAGAATAAGTGTATTCATGTTCCTAAAGTGCTTCAAAATTTCTGGCTGAAATGGGCTCTTACAATTTACTTTCAGAGCTTTCCCTGTAATAATATGCCATTTCCATGCAGGAAATGTTGACTCAATTTCCCCAGGCTCCCACACACTGGTGGGAAGTTATATCTTAATTGTTTAATACCCTGAAACTCTGTTTTGTAGCATTCTTTCAGCAAAGGAGCCTAACAGCAATGGTTAAAATTATTTCAGACTCTCCATGCCTAAAATATACAGACAGTCATCAAGGACAAATAAATAAATGTACAGAGTTTTCTGTTTGGAGGTAGGGAGTTTGAAGAGATAAACAGACAAAAGGACGAGAGAAGAACATTTCAAGTGGAGGGGTCAGATGATGGAATGGCTGAAAGGCAAAAGGCACCATGGTTGTTGAAACATCAGCTGTAAGCTGCCAATGGCTGAAAACAAAGCTGGAAGGATAGGGATCCATTTGAGATGCCTTTCATGCCAGGTTAAATCCCATTCAATCAAAAAGTATGGCTAATATACATTAAGCTTGCATTTTGTACCATTACATCTATAATTTACATATCCTACGAAGCTCTTCTTTTATTAAACTGGAACTTCTATATCCACATTCATTTTTCTAATGCTCCTTAAATTTCTCCCATATAGCTCAGACGTCGAGTTTCTTGCTGTTAAAAATACTACTAATAATCAGAACAACTTGTAAATGTATTTATGTCATTTTAATCCTCATGATAACACTGGGGACATGGAGCCATAGGTTTTATTATTTCTACTTTACAGAGGGACATCCTTAGGCTTAGAGATTTTGAATGATGTAGGAAGTGGTATAGCAGGTCTCCTTGCGATAGTCCTAGTTATTACTGTTAAATACCTTTGAAGTTCTTTGAGGGTTTCTTTCGGGGTCCCCATTCTTGCCCATACTCACTAAGTTATATTATACTCTAGGCTCAGGTTCAGCTTGTGGTGAAATACCCACCTTACCCCTCCTCCTTCTAGACTTATTTTTACAAACCACCCTGGTCTTCTATCTTGAGATTAAATCATGAAATTGTTTTATCAAAATGTGGGGCATTAGGGTACATTTCATGTGATATGTTCCAGTCTGGCTTGTCTGGATAATTTTGCTACCCTAATATTGTCATCAGCATGTTAATAATTTCCTAGACCTCTGGGTCATTCTTGAACTTGAGACCATTAGTTTCCAGGCCCTAAAGGAATGGGAAGCAGAATGGACCCATTTTTCCAAGAAGCACTAAGGTGATGCATTTCCTAGACCTTGATGAAACGGAGGGTGAGGACACCACGCCAAAGCCAAAGCAAGGTAGCTGGGGCACAATGAACCTCCTAAAGGAGTGTAGCCAAAATGAACAACAAACCTCACAACTTTGCCAATGTTCAGCTTTGCCGACCTCTGAAAAAGCCTGTTTGCCTTTATTCTGGAGAGAGTCAAACATGAGTGATGAAGAAATGCAGAATCTTTTGTCTTCATGCTTAATGATATGATTGACCTATAATTTACCCTGTAAATGTAAACATTTCAATCACAACACCTATCTTGCTACTTTCAAGGCAATACCTCTTTGTGTTCTCCAGCAGACATGAATTTTTTTCCCTTTATTCATGTGTAGTGCACTGTACCAGGTCCTGGGAATACAACAAGAAAGGATATAGACCTTTTTCCTGCCCTCAAAGATGTTGCTGTCAGAAAAACTTAACAGAAAATAGGAATAGAAGAAGTTCTAAGAGGCATTGTTTGGTCTATGCTATTTGACGGAATGGGGTTTTCCTTTGACTCTCCTATTTACCACCCTTTAAGTCGTCTTGGCAAATGAATTTTCCAAGTTGTCTTGGCAAATGGATTTTCCAAGTTGTCTTTCCATGAAAAAGTATGCTGTGAGCATAAGAGGTTCTTTTATTATCTCGGTTTAGTTTCTATTTATACAAAAGTAAATGATGAGCTTGTTACTAATATATTTGAAATTTGGAAAGTTTGGAAGGTGAGAGGTAATTAACTAATTCCTTCAACTTTTGTCTCCCCTTAAATAAGGCAAAATTGCTTGTCTTGAAAGCAATTTTAGTTGTCAAAACATTGGCCTTCTTCATGGTTTTTGGATCCTGACAGCCATCAAAACTTGGCAGGCAGCCCCTACCTGCCTGGCAAGAAGTTATATTTAGTACTATGTGAAACTTTATTTTCCAGTTTCAGACATGCTCAACCCTTGTTGCTGAGTTCCAATACTCATGCTTCCAAATAAAGAGAGTTTCTGGAATTCTCTGATGGCTGGTAGATGATTTGACAAAGTTTCTCACCAAATTCAGAATAACCTGACACCAGCCGGGCCCCCACTGCTCCGAGAGAGTCTTTTGTTGTTTGGCCAAATTAAACAAGTCCATCCTTTGTCTTCCTTTGCTTGTCTGTCAGTTCAACCAATGCCCCAAGGTGAGCCTTCTGGCATTTAAAATCACTTCGCGAAAGGAAGGAAGGAAGGAAGGAAGGAAGGAAGGGAGGGAGGGAGGGAGGGAGGGAGGGAGGAAGGAAGGAAGGAAGGAAGGAAGGAAGGAAGGAAGGGGGGAAGGGAGAGAAAAAAAAGAAAGAATGAAAAAAGAAAGAAAGGGAAAGAGAATAAGAAGAAGTATTAAGAATTCTGATGTAACTCAGCCACTGTTTACACAATTATTTCACTGCAACATGCAAAATAGTGCCCTCAAAGTTATATTTAAAAATCTGATGTGGTCCTAGTATTCTATCATATTGTCAGATTTGTAAAAATCCAGAATTTGTCATACTTTCTATCTTCATAGATTTGCTCTTTTCCTAAACATTCTTAATGAAGTCTTATACACCACAATACACTAGTTAAGTCCTAGCTCCTTCTCCTCCTCTCCTAATTGCTCCCTTTCTTAAGAGCTGGGTAATCTCAGAAAGATTACTCAATATTCCTGATCTTCAGATCCCTCGTGTAATAGGAAGATAGTATATTATCTGCTGCATTCATCTGAAAAGTCTGTTGTGAGGAATGAATGAGTTTATGGATAATTTTCCCAATAGATGTATTCAATGCAAACATAGAGTAGAGTAGGCTCTCAATAAATTTTTGATGGTCGAATGAGTAAATGGATGAATGAATGAGAGCAATATATAAAGGAAAACATTTTACACACTATAAAGTAGGACAGAGCAGTAGTGTTTATTTGAAGAAAGCTGGACTTTAAAACTTGTCAAAGCTTTTCACGTTCATAGTGTTTTCCATGAAGGAGACTCTTGGTGAATCGCCTTGGCATTTTCCAGGACTGGACTCCATAGAACACACTTTAGCTAACTGTGATCAGCCTGGTCAATGACGACGTAACAGATGCTTGAGTAGGACTTTGCCTATTGTTCCAAAATTGTGAGTAGACCCCAAAGCGGAATGTAAGAAAAGATTAGTGCCCTAAACATCTGCATAGAGTCACAAATAGTCACGGAAACCTCCCTTGGGCATTTATTAAGAGGCACTTTAGCAGTTCTGCTGTTCCTTGCAATCAGCCCAGGCACCCACTTACCTTCCATATCAATCAATATAAAAGGACTCTTTGAATGAGCAGCAGAAAAAGGAGGAAATTTATCAAAGCCATGAGTTGATGGACTAGTAGAATATCCAGTAAAGTTTTCCTGTACTTTTATGAAGCCAAAAGAAGGGAATGGCTCTAAAGAAACCACACACAGATATTGGATATTTGCTTAGGCAGCTTACTCTATACTGGTGCCTACCTGTGCAGGTGGGAAAGAGCAGGCAAGTGACTTGGAGCCAGAGAAAACACCTACACCCTCACCACTTAGTGAGACAGGGATGTATGCATTCCCACAGGTCAAATAAGAATGAAGAAGAGAGTCTCCCTGGAGTACAAAGTGGCATTTAGAATGGTGGCTGGGGCCAGGGGACCACAGCATCAAAGGATATAAGATGTATGGACAACTAGGGCAGACGCTTGAGGGATTAAAGACATCAACTGTCATATCTCACTTGAGGTACCTGTGGAATGAAGCAGAGTTCACATAGCTACCAACAGAGAGCCAGTATTTGGATCCTGCCTAGAATAAGGCCATAAAGACCAATGGCTGTTGCTGAAAAGCCCAAAACACCAACAGATAAGGAACATTTGCATCCTTCCTCCCACATACCTCCAAGTCCCAGTGCAGGCCCCACAGGCCAAGCTACAGGGAAGAAGGAGATGATACTGGGACTTAAAATGGTCCTTTAATCGCTACAGGTGAGAAGAGAAATCTATTGGAACCTCCTGAGATAATGTCAAGGGTTAAGGAGTGCAAAATATATATAAGGTAAGCTCTTTAGTATTTATAAATAGAAAGCAGCTATGGAATGGACCACTTTAGAAGTAAGTGGATGCCCTATCCCTGGTAGTTTGTAAATAGATGATGTATAATAAAGTTGTGGAGATGTTGCCCAAGTTAAATGACTTAGGCATCCCAAATGTTTGTGACAGATCCTCCACTTGACTCACATCTCATTTCAGATCTCAGTTTTTCAACTGCTATGCTTAGACTTCAAGGTAGAAAGAATTCATTGCTTACCCAGCCCCATTACCTCTTTCCCCATAATATGCCCTCTAAATCTTTGCTCAGTTTCAGATTCAGTACCACCCATGGGGAGTTGGGATGCCTGAGCAGGACCATCCTGTATCTGGACAATTCAGCTGCTAGGGGTCATCTTCATCTTTCATGGAAAGCTTTCCTTGGAGTTCCCTTTCTTATATTCTTCTTTTGTACTCTTACCTTATTGCCAGTCTAAATTTGATAGTAGCGAATTTTGCCAATAGAAAAACAGGGAGTTATCTGTGTAGAAGTTGGAAAATTGGGAAGGAAGAGTAGTCACCTCAAAATCACCAGCCATTTTATCATCTGTCAGAGGCTTTCTACAAGGATGTTGAAATGCTTTTGTAGCTTAAACAGCATCAACTTTTAAGATGTTGGGCTATGTCAAGTCTTCAAGATGCAATGTTTTAGATCAGAAGTTGACAATTTTTTTTTCTGTATAAACTCAGATAGTAAATATTTTGGGTTTTGTGTTCCATATCTATCTCAATTGCTCCATTATGCCACATTAGTGCAAGAGCAGCTATAAACAGTATATATAATAAATGAATGAGTGTAGCTCTGTTCTAATAGAATTTTATTTACAAAAGCAGGTGGCAGGTTGGATTTGACTGCTTGCTTATTGTTTTTGACCCCTTTACTAGGTAATTTGCTAACTGGAATGTTTAAAGGAAATTTCATTGGACTTTTGTCACTATTATACAAAAATTCATGCTTGTCATAAAAATAATAATACAGAAAAATGTAAAAAAAAACTTTCATGTTTAGATAATCATTATTAGATTAGTATATTTTCTTTCAGTTTTTAATGAGTTGTTTTTATATAGTGTGAGTCTGCTGTGTAAACAATTTTATATCCCGCTTTTATCCTTAGCATGATATTGTAAGTTTTAATATGTTATTTTAAACTCTTTATTGGTATTATTTTTAATAGCTGTATAACATTTCATTGAGTAAATATCCCAAGGTAGAAGTTTCATAAGTAACCATTTCTCCTCTATTAACTACGTTGTTTCCCATTGTTTGTTACTGGAAAAAGTACTATAGGGAAACACATTCATATATATTTTCCTCTGTGTTTTAAATTATTCCCACAGGTTGGCCTTTAAGAGATGGAATTATTGGGTAGAGGTTTTGAACACTTGAAAGCTCTTATTACACACTGCCAAATGACTTTCCATGAGGTCATTGACATCTATATTCCTAATAGTAATGAATAACCAACCTTATAACAAATACTTAGCATCACCAGGACTATTGTTAAAAGGAAAAAAAAATTGTTTTTTTGTGTAAAAAAAAAATCATTGCTTTAATTTATATTTTCTGTTGGACATTTATCCATGTTTATTATTCATTTATTAATTTCCTTTATCTGACTTGTATACTCATGACAGGACCATTTTCTAGCATTAATTAATTTTAGTTACAAGCATAAGATGAGAGAGATTTTCTTAATAAAATACAAGCTATGAATTGCTGAATGCTTACTATATACCAGGCTTACTATGTACCAGATAATTATATATAACTGTGTGTTTAATTATATTTAAACCTCACAATGACATTATGCTATCTGACACTTTTCTGCCAGGATGATACCCATATCAGCTGAGTAGCACATAAAGTTCAGGGTAAAGATTTAATTGGCATCTGCCTACATCTATCTCTGTTTCCTCCGCAGTAATACTAGTTTACAATTATTAAGCACTTATATCCAGGGAATTTGAAAAATATTTTATAGGTGTTATCTCAGTCCAATCTCAAAATAAATCCATAATATAGATATTATTCTTCCCTTTTTATCAATAAGGAAGCAAAGGTTTTGGGAAATGCAGTACTTTATCTCAGTCAACATGACTTGTAAGAGGCGCAGGCAGGGACCCAGGCATGACCAACTAAAGCCCAACATTAAACATTGCTGCTGTGAGTCCTCTTCCTTCTCCCTCTGTTCCCTGGGTTTTGGATTCTTAGCCCTATACCTTTGTTAATCTGTTTCTTATATCTGTGTTTGGAGATCCCTCTTTGGGCTTTGGCTTAGAAAGTGTTTCCATTTTGCTCTCTCGTAGAGGGTTGCTGCACACATGCACACACAGACGTGCGCATGCACACACACAGGATCTCAGATAACAAAACCTGGTTCCAGAAAGCTTCCTAGGAGAGGAGAAACAACACTTCGAATGGCAAGCCCCTTCTATGTGGAATACTGTTTTCAATGTTTTAAAGTTTGAGTCCTTTCACTGAAGAAGTTCTGAATTTTCTTTAAACCTCTTCATTAAACTCTGCCTTCCTGTCAGTGTGCAGTATTCTTTCTTCTAAGATAATTTACATGAGTAAGGTGGGTCCAGATTTAAACTTTAGCAAGGTGAGATTTGTTATGCAATTTTATTAAGGCAGGTGTTCTATTCTACATGGGTGAGGGACTTCATAGTCAAATCTCTCTTTTCTCTATGCAAATGAACTTCAAACGAATGGCATTACTGACCTGAACCCTCCTTATCCCCTTCCATGTCCTTTTTATTTCCCTTTTGGCCCAGGTCAGAAACCATATATTTGAATATCATTTATTAGTTAGCTTTTAAATTTGGTTGTGGTTTGTACTTAGAAAAACTGCCCCATACTGGAAAGGTACACTTCTGCAATTTGTGTTTACCTGCAAGTTCAAAGAGGTCTTTTCTTGCTTCAATCCAGTTTCCTTTCAGAGTCTAGGTATGTTGAACTTATGCATATTCTGTGTCTTAAATGAAACATTGCTGAAATTAAATAACTTGGGCACATCAAATGGTCGTGACAGACCCTCTACTTGACTCACATCTTGTCCTAGATCTCAGTTTCTCAACCACTCTGCCTAGACTTCAAGGTGGAAAGAACTCAGTCCTTACCCAGCTTCACGGCCTGTTTCCCCATAATATGCCCTCTCAATGTTTGTTCAGTTGCAGATTAAATACCACCCGGGGGAGCTCAGATGCCTGAGCAAGACAATCTCGTATTTGGACAATTCAGCTGCTGGGAATCATCCTTGTCTTTCAGTGAAAGCTGTCCTTGGAGTTCCCCTTCTTGCATTCTTCTTTTGACTTCTACATACTGCCACTCTAAATTTGACAATAGCAAATATTGCCAATGCCCTAATTTAGATGGAGAAATTTAGTAGTATTTGTGTAGAAGCTGTAAAATTGGAAGGGGGAATCAACCACCTTAAAATCACCACCATTTTATCATTTGACAGGCAATTTCTACTGGAACACTGAAATACTTCTCCAGGTTGAACACCATCAATTCTCAAACCATTGGGCTATGCCATGGCCCATCCAGATAGAGTGAGGTACTCACAGGCTTATGCTTTGGTCAAATCTGTGGCCCCAAATCCATCCTTATGTATCAATTCTCAGAATCCTGAGAAGCCCTGTATTGAGGGATCTGTTTGTGATTAGAAGTATTATTCCCAAGGTATATACAACATAGTGCTTCTACCTAGAATAGACAGGGTCTCACTCCCAGGCAGTGAGATTAACAGATACAAAGGCAGGGAGATTACCTAGCCCTACCTCACGTTTTCAGCAGCACTATAAAAGAGATTCTGAATTTACCCCAAGTTCAGAGAGTCAAGAACAAGAGTCATAGATCATAACATGGTAGATAAGAATCAGTTGAACATTTGACACAACTACTGTTTCACTCATGTGCCTTTGTTTCCTAATTTCAAGCCATTTATGATCCCTCCCTATAGACATAATTTTCCTTATGGTGGAAAACAGTAGAAATTTCACTGAACTTGGAATTACACACTTTGGGGTTTGAGTCCTGATTATGCCTCTTATAAGTCTTGTCTACTTGGGCAAATTCCATAGTCTGTTTAAGATTCAGTTTCCTCATGGAGATAGTAATACATGTCTTGCCAAATACTTGTCATGTGAGGCTTCAGCATTCTAATGTGTGTGAAAATTCAAAGCGTAGATCTTGGAACATAATAGGTGTTCATAATGTTATTTCCTGCCCGTCTGTCTTTTCACTCTCTCTTTCTTTTTTAAAATTACTTTCCCTCCTCCTTCTTTCTCTTTTTTTTCACTTTTTGCCATTCATTTTTCTTTCATGTAAAGTCTAGTTATTAGTGAAATCTACCCTTTGCTTACAAGCACTGCCTGGAAAGCTAGTTTGAATCCAGAAAGGTGGTAAAGTTGTGTGTGTATTATGGGCTAGGAACGGGACAAAATCCCAAACGGAAAGTTAATAGAAACATTCATTTTGAGCATGAACCTGCAGTAACATTTCTAGAGACCAAGGAGAAGAGGCTGAGGTCCTTCAATATTTATAATCCACTTCTCAGCAGAGCACTCCCACTATTGACTTCTCCCACTCATTCATGTGGCTTCTAAACCATGTGGTTCTCAAAGTGCTGTCTCCAACCAGCAAAATCAGCATCACCTGGGAACTTGTTAGAGCTGTCAATTCTTGGTCCCCATTCCACACTTACTGAATCAGAAACTCTGGGGTGGGACTCAGAAATGTATGTTTTTATACTTCCCTCCAGGTGATCATGATATATGTTCAAGTTTGAGAACTACTACCCTTCACCAAGCGCACTTCGGGTTGCCTCTCCTACATCAGATGGGAAAGGCAGCCCTGGAACTCCACACTGGATTGTCAAATCTTCCCAAACAGGTGTCTCACCATGTGAGCCTTAGATTAGCAAATACCCTAACTAAAGTCAGTCCCCCAGGCTATGATTCTGATATGGGTGAGGGATGTTGATTCGCCCTTATTTCTCCAATAAATGCTTTTGAAGTATCTGAGTTAAGTAAACATCTGCAGTGAACCCAAACTTTACTATTTGGCCTCTTTCATCAAGTTCCTATCAAAATCCTCTCTTGGATCCTGCTCAAAGGAGATTTTGGAGACAAGGCAGGCTTATAACTCCTGCTTCCCAGGTCCTAGGATTCATATGCTATGAGAACCACAGTGCTGCATATTTTCATCTCTCTATCACCCCCCAAGCATTTACAGTAAACATTCCTTCTTAATAAAAATACATATGAGAAAAATTTAATGCCTACAACTGACGTGCAAGGTATAAGTTATTTTTTTATTTTATGGATCAGGAAATCAAGACTGAGATTGATTACCATAGCAGGAGCTATTGATTCCCCACCCCATATCCCTAAAGCCCATTGCCATGTATTTCAATTCAAGTGTACATCACTTCAAGTACTTCTCAACTCACAGACCCAGCAGCCTGGAAGTGCCATGGGCAACTGTCACACAGCAAGAGAAAAGAGGCAGGGGATAAATATCCCAACTGCCCTGTCCCTTGGCAGGACCAATCTGAGGTACAGTTTACACAGTTACTCAGAAGGAGTACTTCCATCCTTTAAAAATTTTCTCTGAGTAGCCTGCATAAATTAGGGGCTTTCACTGTGTGTTTCTAGGGTGGTTTGCATCTACAGACTTTACTTCACTATACTGAAATTGTATATAAAGCATAACTTTTAGTTAGACTGTAAACTACATGAGCATAAGAAATTAATATATATCTAATTCTCTATTGCATTTCTAGTGCATTACTTTTTATACATAAGTATTCAATTTGTATTTATCAAATAATAATAGCAACCAGTTATTATTATTTATTATTATATTAATATTAACTCAATAATTAAATTTAATTAAATAATCAACATTCTATTAAGTGAAGTATCCCAAGAATGGAAAAATAAGCACCACATGTACTCACCAGAAAATTGGTTTCCCTGATCAACACCTGGGTGCACATTTGGGAACGATACCAATTGGGTGTCGGACAGAGGTGGGGGGAGGGGATGGGTGTATATCTACATGATGAGAGCGAAGCGAACTGTCAGGGGAATGGACATGCTTGAAGATCTGACTCGGGGTGTTGGGGGTGGGGGAGGGTACGGGTGTATACCTACATGATAAGCGCAATGTGCACTGGGGGGAATGGACACCCTTGAGGCTCAGACTCGGGGGGTTGGGAGGGGCATGGGCAATATACTTAACCAGAATGGTTGTACCCCCATAATAAGCTATAATAAAAAAAAATCAACAAATTTAATTTAATAATTAGATGATTGTATTTGATTGATTTAATAATTAAATATTATTATTAATAGATATTTACTATTTGTTAGAAATTGTCCAAAGGTTAGTATGGTAGGCAGAATAATGGATTTCCATAGATGTCCACATTCTAATGCCTAGAACCTAGGAATATGTTATTAAATAGCAATGGGGAATTAAGGTTGCAGGTGGAATAACAGTTGCTAACTAATCAGCTGACATTGAGATGGAGATAATATCTTGTATTATCTCTGTGGGCCCAGCGTAATCAATCACAACACACTTATGAGTGAAAGAAGGAGACAGAAGAGTCAATGGCAGAGTGATGCAGCATGAGAAAGACTCAACTGGCCATTGCTGGCTTTGGAGACAGAAGGGTGCTTTATTCGAAGGAATGCAGGCAGCCTCTAGAAGCTGGAAAAGGCAAAGAATTAGGTTGTCTCCTAGTGCTTCCAGGGAAAAAAAAAAAATTCAGTGCTGTCAACACCTTGTGAGCCCAGTAAGACCCATTTCAGGTTTCTAACCTCTAGAGCTAGTAATATGAGATAATACATTTGTGTTTCTTTAAGCCAAGCTCTCTGTAGCCATTTGTGGTAGCAGCACTAGAAAGCTATCCATAGTAGAGATTCGGGTACCTAGAAGTAAGGTGCTGCTGTAACAAGTATCTGAAAATGTGAATGTGGCTTTAGAATTGGCCAAGGGCCAGAGATTGGAAGAATTTTGAACAGCATGTTAGAAAAAGCCTGTTAGTAAAAAATATGGATGTTAGTAACTCTGCCAGTGAGCACTCAGAAGAAAATGACGAGCAAGATAGAAAAATTGCGTATCATCTTAGAGACTACCTAAATTGCCGTGTATAGACTGTTGGTAGGAATATGCATGGATTTTAAAGGCACTGTTGGTGAGTGCTTAGATGGAAACGTTATTGGAAAATGGAGGAAAGAGGAATCTTTTTCATGCAGTACCAGAATGCTTAACAGAACTATGTTCTGAAATTGTGTGTAAAGTTAAACTTGTAAATAATAAACTTAGATCATTATCTGAGGAAATTTCCAAGCAAAGTGTTGAAGGTTCAGCTTGGATTCTTCTTGCTACCCATAATAAAATATGAAAGAAAAGAGATAGATATTAAATAGATTTCAGGAAGACTGTTAAGCAAATGTCTCCAGGACTTGAGAAATCTCAGCCTATGTACATATTTAAGAGATCTCAGGGAATGGTCTAGTAGGAGAGGAGTGATGCAAAAAAATTAAATTGTTTTATGAAATTGACATGAGAACTTTGAGTTTCAGGGGGAGTCTGAGTAGGTGGGTTGAAGGGGCCCAGAAAGAAGAGAAATGTAGCATGTAAGAGAAGATGGGAAAAGAGAGATTTTAGTAACATGGTGGGAAGCTGTGTACTGAGGAGAAATGGTAGTCAGCAACAAGTTTCCAAAAGCTGGAAAGACCCAGGGATAGAGGAATTGAAGTGCTGATTAGCCAATATTAAATTATTGGTTGTGATGTCCTATAGGATGTTTCTGGCCCTAAAACTTTCATCAGATCTGCTGGAAGGGGGGAACCATTTAAATTCTACAGGACCAAAAATGAACACTAATAGAATGAAGTTAGAAACAGAGCAGAAGAAAAAAGTTCAGATAAAATGTAACAAAGGTGACTAGAAGTGTAGCTCCTAAAAACGTAATCATTCCTTGAGGATCTTGGAAATAAGTGGGAAAGGGTTAGGATGGGACAGAACTTTGTGTTTCCTTTTCTGTAGGACATCATGTCTGCAGCTGATTTTGTTTGAAGAAAGAAAAGACAGAATGACCTTAGTAACCTGGAATATTAGGGGCACTCAGGCATCTGATATGTAGATCCACTAAGAAAATTAGGTCACAAGTGAACATTTATCTTATTTGCTTTAGCATCAAGAAAAAGAAAGTAACAATGGTACCTGTTTGGGATACTCCAATCCCATTTCTTACTATCATATTATGTAAGAGTTTAATCTTAGGAACCTTTCCATGTGGCAGTAAGGAAACTAATGCATTCCAGAGAGGATGCAACATGACATAAACAAGTAAATTGCAGAGAGGCTCTAACCATGACCATAATGAGTTCACTCTCCTCCAAGGCTACTGGAGGCTTTAGCTGAGACAGCTCATTCACAACCATGTTTCTAGAGACACTTGTACCAAGTGTTCTAATTTCTGGGACAGCCAGATGAGCTTTTTCCCATCCCAATACAGTGCTAGTTGTGTCAGAATTGAACATCATCAGTAATTATGAGAATTTTACATTGGCCATCCATTATATTCCTTAACACAGCTAAGTTTATTTTGCTCTATGTGTCACATTTTAGAGAGGGATAAAAATTAAATTTATTCTCCAAGATTTTGGTTTCAATTCATTCTTCTCTCTCACCCCCCAATTTATAAAACAATAGCATTAAATAGATATTTATAGAAATAAACCACTCATCATCTCATCATCTCAGTGCTTGTTTATTTGTATCTTAGTTTTTGCATTTAATCTCATTTTACATAGTTACAAGCTTGGTGTGCATGTTGTTGTATGTTTTTCTATTTTTTCCCTTAAGGTTGTATTGCAAACATTTCCTCATGCTTTCATAGTCTACATGATTATTATTCTTAAAGTACATAGTATGCCATGATTTGTAAGCCACAAAGGGCCTTTAGATTGTATCAAAATTGCTACTATGCATAATGCTACAGTAGACTCTTTCATGCTTACTGCTCCTTTGCTATAGAATAATTTCCTTAGCATAAATTCGCTGGAACAGAATGCTTGGTTCAATCCATTAATGCATCTTTTCCAATTCATATTAACTACTATTTCTTGATTGACAAGATAGATATTAAAGTGTGCATGTGTACACACACACACACACACACACATACAATAAAGACCTTGGGTTTGTTAGTCCTATTGCCTAATGCAAACGACTATAGTCACCTTTTAGTATGTTATACTTAACTGAGAGGACATAATCTCTTCCATATATGAAACATTACCTGGCAGACACAGGTTACTTTTCTGACCTTTACTTTTAAGATACAGTCTGGAGTGGTTGGCATTTATTTTTGTTGATTTGATTGGTCATTGTTGTTGACAGTGATGTTCCTTTAGAATTCAGATCATTCTCAAAATCACTGTGCATTTGTATCTACTATTGGGAAAGTCATGTACCAAGAATGCTATGGAAAATAAAAAGCTGATAAATAATAGAGATAATTGCGAAACATCCAAGAAATCAGATGTTTGGTGACTGCAAGGACAGATAAAGCTAAAGGAGTCATTTTTTCAGCTGTGTTGTTTGCCTGAGATATGGTTATTGTCCAGAAATACATCAATTTGGGTATGTTAACCAATTATACCCTTTGATGACTCTGACTTGTTTTGGAGAAATCAAGCAGTAGTGCTGGATATTAGAGAATTAGCTATTGAGAGACTAGAATGAAGCCTCTCTGTGAAAACACAATGAAGAATGAGACATATGAGAAAGGATAAATTGTTTTTATGCTTACTCTAAGTTTTCAAATGTTGGCAACAAATTCAAAAGGGTAAAACACAACTTTTGACGTTTTCTCTCAGAAACAGATTCCCCAGATGGTGTCATCTTTGTATCTGTTCCCAGAAGACCTGATAGTACCTAAATAATTATTGATAAAATTTATCCCTTTTATTCATTATACACTTCCTGAGAGTAAAGAGTTTATCTTTTTTACTTATTTGGGCCATATATGTGTCTTAACACATAGCAGACCAGAGGAAAAAGCCATCAAATGTATGAAGGAGAACTGGGCCTATCTCAGTGGTAGTATCTAGCCCTTTGGATTTGATGGTTCACTCTGTATTTTCAAAATCAGTTTGGTAACCACCTGGGCTACAAATTTTTTTTCTTTCAACGTTAAAAAAACTAAAACATAACAAAAATTTATGCTTCTAGTTAACTGTCTACTGGACCCAAAACCCTACAGAAAACAAGTATGAACTGAAAGAATAAATAAATAAGTGACCTGAAATCAATGGCTAATGAATGAAAACAGGCAGATTTTGTAGAGCAGATATAAAAATTTGGAGAAAAGGCTGGCATGGGGTGAGTTAGCCACTCTTTATAGCTTTTAGCCTGATGGAAGATTAACTCAGTGTCACATAGGGTAGCCAACACTCCAGTAGAAAATACGCAGATATTTTTGACAAGATGGCAGTTCAGGGAAACCAAAACCACTGGAAAGGGAGTGGGTGAGGGATTTTGGGAAACAAGAGGGCAAGAGAGGGGGAATTCACAATTTTAACCTGGCTGAGACATGTTTATATTAGGCAGACTCAAAGCAGCATGAATAAAGATAAAAGAATTGAAAAAAAAAACTGCACTCAAGAACAGACTTTGCAGGTTTAGTCTAACTAAGTTAATTTCTAGTTACAACAAAAATATGAACATATTTTTAAAAATATAACAGAATCCAAAATTCAGGATATAGCCCAGATAATTCTGAAATATAAACAACCAGTGAAATATTACTTTTTTTTAAAGAGAAAATCTATGGAGATCAAACCTAAGATGACCCTAATGTTAGAAATAGCAGTAAATGGACTTTAAAGTAGATGTTATAACTATGTTCAATGAAGTAAAGGATAATATTGTCAAAATGAATGAAAAGAGAAGAAATCCCAGTCAAGAAACAGAAACCATAAAAAAGAAACAAATAAAATGTTTAGAAATTAAAAAATAAATAAAATCTTTACTAGATGGGCTTATAGATACGAAAGAGAAAAAGTCAGAAAACTTGAAGAAAGACCAATAGAATTTATCCAATCTGAAGTCAGACCAATAGAATTCATCCAATCTGAAGTAAAAAAAGGAAAAATTAAAAAATAAAGAAAGTTTAGATTCCTAAGGACCTGTGGGGCCATATCAAATGGTTTAATATATATATATATATATATATATATATATATATATATATAATTGAAGTTAAACAAAGAGAGAAAATGGAGAATGAGATAGAAATTTTATTTTCTTAAAATTACTAAAAATTCCTTGATGTCATAAAAGATTTAAAAATACCAATTCATGAACCTTAGTAAACTCCAAAAAGGAAAAATAGAAATAAAACACCTGGGCACATTGTAATTAAACTGTTGAAAACCAAAAAGAAAAAGAATATCTAGAAAGCAGTCAAAGAAAAATAACACATTGTATAAAGAATGACAACAATTTATAATGACAGCTGACTTCTCATCAGAAACAATGGAAGTCAAAGACAGTGAAAGATATCTTTAAAGTGCGAAAGTAAAACAGAAAACATACAAACAAAAAACTGTCAACCCAGAATTCTATGTCCATTGAATGTATCCTCAAAGAAAATGTTTGCTAAAGACATTTTCAGATAAAGAAGAAAGAGAATTTGTTGTCTTCAGATTCAAACTATAACAAGGACTAGAGAAGGTACTTCAGAATAAATAAAATTATACTAAAAGGAAATTTAGATCTTCAGGAGCAAGTGAAAAATATCAGAAATTGTAAATATCTGTGTAAATGTAAATTAATATTTTTCTCTATATTTTTTAAAAAGGCATATGACTATTACAATAAAAATTATAATATTGTCTTATGGATTTATAATATATATAAACATTACAAATGTGAAAATTCTGGTGGAGAGAGAAATGGATTTATATGATTATATAATTTATACATATTATATAAATTAGAACAGTATTAATTCTAAATGTATTATGAAAATTAAGACTGTATTTTGTAAATCCTAGATCAACCACTAAAAGTTTTACACAAAGAGGTATGAAAATGACTGTAGCATATAATGTGTAAGAGAGCAAGTACAGTAAACATTAGAAGGTAGGATTCACTTGAGAGGGGATTTTTGTCTATTGCTTTATTCCTGCAACAGTGTCTGACAGCCAGTTGATCACACACACACACACACACACACACACACACAAATTACAGAGAGATGGCATCTCACTATGTTGCCCAGGTTGGTCTTGAACTCCTGGGCTCAAGCAATCCTCCCATCTTGGCCTACCAAACTGCTGGGATTACAGGCATGAGCCACCATGCCTGGCCTTAAATAAATAAATGAATAAATGTATCATACCCCTAAAAATGCTACTTTTTAGCTTTATTGAGATATAATTGAAAAATAAAAAGTATATATATTCAAGATGTACAACTTTATGTTTTAAATATATATATATATAAACAGTGTAAAATAATCACCACAATTAAGCTAATTAACATATCCATCGCCTCACATAGTTACCATTTTCTTTTCTTTAAAAAATGGTATTTGTCACTATTTAGGTTCTTTTTTTATTCTTTATCTTTTTTGTGGGCTTTCAGAAAAACAAAAACATGGAAGAAATACAACATAATGCTATTGGTTATTTCTGGAATGGGTTGTGGTGGTAAGGAGATGGACAAGAGTCAATATAGTGTAATAATCAGAAGTATAGCCCTAAAATCCCTGCCTGGGCAAGCTACTCGGTACTACCATTTACCAGCTGTGTGTCTTGAGATGTGTTCATTATTCTCTCTGAACATTTATTTCCTATATGTAAAATGAGAACAAAAGCACTTATATCAGAATGTTGTCAATAAGATTGAATGAAAAGATATTAATAAAGTGCTTGCTATGGTTCCTGGCACACAGTAAATATTCAATAAATGCTAAATTTCCCCTCCCCCTAGTTTCCTAGTTTTATGTAATGCATGATTTTAATTTTAGCACTAAAGACTGTTTTTACTGTTATGTTGCTTCATTTCTGAAAAGTCCTATCATGATCATACATGTAGAAAATCCAAAATAATTGACAAAATAACTCCAAGCACTGATAACCAATTATCAGAAGGTTGTAACATACAAATTTGATATACAAAAGTCAATGGCTGTCCTATATAACAACAATGAACAAGATGAATTTGAAATTAAAAACACATTACTGTTTACATTGGCATCAAAATCAATGAAATATTTAGGTATAAATCTAGCAAAATACATATAAGATCTATGAGGAAACAAAACTCTGATGAAAGATATCAAAGAAGAATTAAATAGAGAAATACTCCATATTGATAGACAGAAGATTTAATATTGCCAAGATGTCAGTTCCTCCCAACTTGATCTATAGGTTTAATGCAGTTTAGATCAAAATCTCAGCAAGTTATTATGTGAATATCAACAGACTGTTTCTGAAGTTTCTATGAAAAGACAAAAGACCCAGAATAGCAAACCCAATATTGAAGGAGAAGAATAGAGCCAAAGGATTGAAACTACTTGCCTTCATGACTTACTATAAAGCCACAGCAACTGAGACCATGTGGTATTGGCAAAAGAATAGGCAAATGGATCATTAGAACAAAATACAGAGCCCCTAAATAGACCCACATAGATAGAGTTAACTGACCTTTGATGAACAAACAAAGGCAATACAATGGAGCAAAAATAGTCTTTTCAACAAATAGTGCTGGAACTATTGAACATTTATATACATAGAAATGAATCTAGATGCAGATTTTGTGCTTTTACAAAAATTGACCAAAAATTGATCATAGATATAAATGTAAAACACAAAACTCCTAGAAGATAATATAGGAGAAATCTAGATAGTCTTGGGCATAGCAATAACTTTATATATGTAGCCAAAGGCATGATCCATAAAAAAATAATTGGTAAACTTTACTTTATAATATTGACAAACTAGGCTTCAATAAAGTTAAAATCCTCAGTTCTGTGAAAGGCAATGTCAAGAGAATGAGAAGACAAGCCACCAACTGGGAGAAAATATTTGCAAAAGAGACATCTGATCCAGGACTGTTACCCAAATTATACAAAGAACTCCACAATAAGAAAACAAACAACTCTATTAGAAAAACGGGCCAAAGACCTTAACAGACACCACACCAAAAATAATATGAGATGGCAAATAAGCATATGAAAAGATGCTCCATATTATATGCCATCAGAGAGATACAAATTAAAACAATGAGATATCATATCTATTAGAATGGCCAAAATGCAGAACACTGACAACAAAAAATGCTGACAAGGACGTGGAGTAACAGGAATTCTTATTTATTACTGGTAGAAATGCAAAGTGGTACAGCCATGTTGGAAGATAGTTTGGCATTTTCTTATAAAATTAAACATACTCTTACCATATGATGCAACAATTATTCTCCTTGGTATTTACCTAAGCAAGTTGAAAACTTATGTCTGCACAAAAACCTGCACACTGAGGTATACAGCAGCTTTATTCAAAATTTCCAAAACTTGGAAACAGCGAAGATATTCTCTAGTAGGTGAATAGATAAATGAACTGTGGTACATCCAAACGATGGAATATTTTTCAGCACTAAAAAGAAAGATAGATAGTTCTATCAAGTCATGAAATGACATGGGGTAATGTTCAATGCATAAATGAACTTTAAATGCATTACTAAGTGAAAGAGGCCAATCTGAAAAGGCTACATTCTGTATGATTTCAATTATATGACATTCTGCAAAAGGCCAAACTATGGAGATAGTAGAGAGGTCAGTAGAAAGGTTCATACAAAAGTTATTGTGTAGGGAGGAATGAATAGGTAGAGTACAGAGGATGTTTAAGGAAATGCAACTATTCTGTACTACAATGATACTGACACTGCTGATACTACAATGGTGAATACATGCCATAATACATTTGTCAAAACCCACAGAAGCTACAACAGCAAGAGTGAACCCTAATATAAACTACCAACTTTGACTGATAATGATGTGTTGACTTAGGTTAATTGATTTTAACAAATGTACCATTGTAGTATGGAATGTTGACAGCAGGGTAGGTTCTGTATGCGTGGGGACAGGGGTGAATGGGAACTGTATGGACTTTCTGCTCAATTATTCTGTGAACTTAAAACTGCTCTAAGTATAAAGTTTATTTATTTATTTTTAAAATGTTGTTTGGGGGACAAAAAGTTTGGGTTGGGTTTTCTTTCTACAAAAAGACAAACAGAGTGATTATAAGTGCTGGCAGTTGAACTAGGAATTTACATATTTATGGATGGATTTTTAGAGGAGCTGATGTCATGGACGGCATATTCACACCTGTCAATGACTTCCAGTAACTAGCCCATTAGAACATACTTGTTTGGATTAAGGCAGTAATTCTCAAAGTGTGGTCTTGGACCAGTATTGTCAATATCAGCCAGGAACTTCTTAGAATGCAAATTCTCAGGCCCTACTTCAGATCTACTGAATGAGAAACTTTGAAGATTGGGCCCAAATATCAGTATTAAACCCTCCAGGCAATTGTGATGCTTGACAATGTTTAAGAACTACTGCTTTATGGTGTGCATCTGCTGCATTCATCAAGTTATCATCCCATCAAGTTATCATGACCCATTAGGGTCTGTGGCTGCATACCACAGAAACTGTTACAGGCTGACTTAAGTAAAACAAAACAAAAAGAATGTATTGGAAGTTTATCTGTAGGTAATTTCCAGAATCAAATAAAGAGAGAAACAACCACACCTCAGGAAGAGTAACTAGGGAAATAGGATCTCTTAGGGAGTATTTTAAAATTGACACTTCTTCAACCACCTTCTATCAGGTAGGAGTCAGAATGCTAGGACACAATCCTCCAGAGGCGGAGAGAGTTGAGGCTGACACTATGGCTGAGAGTCCCAGTAGGTTCATGCCTAGTGGCAGTTCTAGTAAGACAGGCAGGGCAGACAAAGTACTCAGTTCCCACTCCAGGGAGGCAGTGATACATGGAGTTTGACTTTAGACATACCCAGATTTGAGTCTCAACTTTGCTGCTTATAAGCTTTGGAACTTTCGAGAAATTAGTTAACCTGCCTGAGCGTCAGTGCAAAATGAGCTGGTTTTACATGAGGATTAGAAAAAATGTAAACAAAGCCCTTGGCACACAGTAGGTAGTAACTCCTATTAGGCACCACCAACAATCTTTGAATCATCAACTATTATTTATTCCATGTTCTGAAGTTTTGGGGAGGGTTCCTTGGACACCGCCTATGTACTCCTTAACTGTTACCCAATGGTACCCTAAGGGTCAGAACAGTCTAATACTCCTCCTAACATGTCTCATACTTCCAGAGATTAAATTCAGCTGTAGAGGATTTATCTGAAGGTGGGGGAAAGTCACCTTTGAAATAAAGTCATTAGGAACTGGCCTATCTGCTGTATTCCAGCAAGGGGAATGAGTCACCATCTCCCTGCCAACATGTATGTGTAAATACAAAGCAAGGTTAAGCAACTATCTGTACTTGCTTTATTCTCTGTGGCCTTAACCTGCTTCCATGGCAGCAGCTTGTGAAATGGTAAAAAAAAAAAAAATTAAAAAAATGCAATGACTGCATGACCTAATTCAGGCCTGGTGCTTCAAGTAGGAAACATGTATGGGCATCTCTGTTTCATACACATACTCAGAGCCCCAGAGCAATCAGCAGGAATTTTGAAACAGGTCCTTGTGGAAATGAATCCAGGGCTCTACACCTACTCATTACATAACTTGAGGTTAAAGAAACAAAGCCCCGTGAATGGGTGTGCCTGGGTGTGCAAGCCAGAGAGAAACATACAAGACACTCAGAGCCCTGCCCTACCCTTACTAAGCAGAAAAGAGCTCTTTGTCGTGGGTGGCTAGGAGGTTCTCTTCTCAAGAGGGTCATGTGAGAGAATGGAAGAGAAAATTAGCATCTGTGAGCACCTACTATATTAGAAAACAGGCTAGGTTATTTTTGCTAAAGTTGTCTCTATCTTCACAATAGTTCCCACTTTTTTAGCTGAGCATGATGAAGTAACAATCCCCAAATCATGCATGAAGAAACTGAAGCTTAGAAAAATGAAATTAATAAATTAAATTGCTAATGAGTGGAACTGGCTAGCTCATAACTGAGTACTGTGTGGCTATAGGTCCACCTTGCAGCTCAGCATCTTGCTGATAGTGAGAAAGAAACATGGCCAGGCTTCCAGTCCTGTTTGGCTCTATCCCAGTGAGGCAGTTTTCACAATGAGAGTCAGATAGGCACTCACAGCCCACCAGAAACGAATTTTCCTTCTGTTACATCTTTCTGGCTTTGCATTTGATACAAAGTGATAAACACCAGGGCTTCTAATACTTGCCTTCATGTTTATATAGGATCCTGAGAAAGAAAGAAAAAAATAGACTCAAAAGGCAAAGGCCTTTGTTGTGTCATCCAGACATGGTACATTTTTTCTTACTGTTTATTTTTCAGTCTTGACAATGCAATGACCATGAAAAGATAATTTAGCCAATGCCCCCTAAAGTCCGATATGTCAGTGTTCAATCAGGCCAAAGGATGGATGGTCAACATTTTAAAATAATTCATTTCTTTCTGTATTTATGCATTCATTTATTCACTTGAACACAATAAGTATTTATTGATGGATTATTTCATGCCCAGAGATAATTAAGACCTAGACCTGTCCTTAAGGAACTCTAACAGTGAAAACAGCAAAGCCTGGGCAATGATACAGACACGTGCAGAACATTAGAAGACCCTAGAGGGTGAGCTCCTTCAGGAGAGGAGCTCTGACAGTTCTAAGAAGTGGTGCCTGTGCTGGAGCCAAAAGGCAGAGTAGGGGCAGCTGCTGGGGACAGGGAAGTGTAGGGGAAGTCAGTGCTTCAAGCAGGAGCAGTGGGTGCAAAGACAAAGAGGCACGAAGGAGTTTTGATCTTTTGGGAATGAGCAGGTAATCCAAACAGTTAAACTGTGAAGTTTGAGGAAGAGATAGGAGATGAATTGGAGAATTAAAAACCTAGATCAGGAAAGAGGTTAAAGATTTGCCCAGGATCTCAAAGTTCGTCAAATGGTAAACATGAAACTCAATACTTTTGGCACAAATTATGGAGATATGTCCAATATACAAACTAACTCTTTTATAAGTGGGATCCTTGACCTTCAGGGATTTTTGAAAAGTACTGAAAGAATTGAAGACCTTAGTATATTTCCTTGTGATAAAGCCATATTAAATCATACCTTTTGAAGTTGATATCTTTTATGATAATTCTCTTGTGTGGTATATAAACCATATTGCTGACCAATAAGAAGCCCTGAATAATATCTTTGTTTTTGATTAAAGCTAAATTAAGCATTTCCACAGGTCATGGCTTCCTTGCCCATTTACTTTTTTTTTAGAAGTGTAAATTGGTTCCATTTTTTTAATTGACACTTTTTATCTATCCATTGCATGTGTGTTTGGATTCCACATGTGCCCCTTCTCCTTCTCTCTCCCTACCAGTGCACTCTCTCAACACATATGATTTTGGACTCCCAAGTCACCATGCAAGAAGCCCAAAGACTCTGAATCCATTGTGTTGTGGAGACCATATAAAGAGACAGCATTCAGCTAGACGTAGATGCTGAGGGAGCCCCAGCTGTTCTGACCCCCAGCCTTTTGAGTTTCCTCAGTGCAGGCGGCTGACTACATAATCCTTTGAGATGACTATAGTCCCAGTCACCATCTGACTGCAACTTCATAGGAGACCCTAAGTCAAGAAAGCCTAATCAAGATGCTCCTGAATTCTTGACCCTCAGAAACTGAGAAATAATTGATGACAATTGTTGTTGTTTTTTTTTTTTTCTTTTTTTTTTTGAGACAGAGTCTCGCTTTGTTGCCCGGGCTAGAGTGAGTGCCCTGGCATCAGCCTAGCTCACAGCAACCTCAAATTCCTGGGCTTAAGCGATCCTACTGCCTCAGCCTCCCGGGTAGCTGGGACTACAGGCATGCGCCACCATGCCCGGCTAATTTTTTCTATATATATTTTAGTTAGCCAGATAATTTCTTTCTATTTTTAGTAGAGATGGGGTCTCACTCTTGCTCAGGCTGGTCTTGAACTCCTGACCTTGAGCGATCCACCTGCCTCGGCCTCCCAGAGTGCTAGGATTACAGGCGTGAGCCACTGCGCCTGGCCGACAATTGTTATTTAAGATATTAAGTTATAGGGTTACTTAATATGTGGAAATAAGTGATATGGATTGTGAATGGCGTTTTGAGTGGAAAAGCCAAATGATACGGGATACTGCTTCATACGGTGTCTGCCTCTCTGTACCTTTGCCCTATTGGCTATTCTTTCTTCTCTTCATCTATCTAACATCGTACAAGCTTGAAGTTTCCACTCAGATCCCAACTTCTCAATGAGTCTTTCCCTGATCATCCTAGTCCACAGTGAGCTCTGCCATCTTTGAGGTCAAGACGGCATCCATTGACCTGACTGAAAAGCAGAATCATTGAGGAGCTTGTTAAAGAGACACACACCCAGGCCCTGGCCCAGACCTGCCGAGTCTGAATTGATAGGGTGGGGGACCACACATCTTCACTGGCTTGGCATCAGTTGGTGGGCTTGTGTGAATCAGGTTCTGGAAACAAGTCATCTACGCCACAAATCTGAGCCCAAGATTACTTACTGCCTTGTAACATTCTCTCATTGCAATGAGTCTTTAAATCTTTTAAAAGCAGAATCCTATCCCTTTGTTTATTCACTTAATAAAGAGTTATCGCGCACTTGCTATTTTCTGGGCATTGTACTAGGTGCTGGCAACACAGAGATGAGTAAGCACTAGGCTCTGTCTCAAAGAGATCTCAGGCAATTGCTGCAGGGAAGAAGACTGAGCAATAACCCAGGGAGGCAGCTGGAGGTGGGATGAAGTAACATGCTCAGCTGGTGCTAAAAAGCCCTGAAGCTTTTATAAGCACCGTCAACTAGGCAAACAAGTAGGACCAGGGTGAGAAGGCTGCCTAGCATCTGCCCTCCTTTCTTCTCATTCCTATTCATACACAAATCCTTTCCCCACTTCAAGGCTTTCCTTAATATCCAACCTAAGCTGATTTTACCTATACAAAGCCATCTTCAGGGTGGACCAAACAACGTGTTCTCTGAAGTCAGTACCCTTCATGGGATCACTTTGCCCACAGGAGAGTCAACACTCTATCAATTAATTTTTAAACCACATATTAAACACTTATTATATTCCAGGTTGTTCTGCTAACTAATTTCCCCCGTTCTTTGCTCAGAGCAACTCTGAAATAAGTACTTCTATGTTCCCTCTTGTTTACCCATCTTCTCCATTACTATTAAACCTACCTCTGCACTTATCTAACTCTGGCCCTCCAGAGATATACACAGCATCATCTATGCTTAGCTTGGATCTGGCCAACCCAGCAATCTACTGTCTGAGAACACATTTTTCAACATTACACTTAGTCCCAATGTACTGTATTATTTTCCTATCTCTGCTATAAAAATTACCACAATCGTAGTGTCTTGAAACAACATAAATTTATTATCTTACAGTTCTGGAGGTGAAAAATCCAAGACAGGTTTTATTGGATTAAAATCAAAATGACGAGAGGGCTGGATTCTTTCTGGAGCCTCTAGGGAAGAATCCATTCCCTTGCCTTTTCCAGCTTCTAAGAGCTGTCTATAGTCCCTGTTTATGGCCCCTTCTTCCAGGATCAAAGTCAGCAGTATAGCATTATCCCTCTCTTCTGACATCTTGTTTCCCTCTTGCAAAAACTCTTTTGATTGCATTGGGCCCTCAAAGATAACTCAGGGTAATCTCTCTAACTCAAGATTCTTAACTTAGTCACATCTGCAAAGTCCCTTTTACCAGGTAAGGTAAAATATTCACAGGTTCTGGAGCAATTAGGATGTGGACATTTTTAGGGTGCCATTATTCTGCCTATTACACCCAATATTTCCTGAGCAGTGGGCAGCACTGTTCTCCCTAAGTTCTCCTTTCTACTTCCACTGAGCACATCTCATCCAAAGATCAGAGGAAAGGAAGCCATAGTCCATGCTAGAGCTGTCAGGGCTCCTTACCAGAGTGCAACTGAATCTAATAGCCAGAGTATTTATTCATCTGTAATTGGGTATCATTACCTTTATTGATGATGTGCTCCTACTAACTCTGACTGCCCACATTGCAGTTTTTCCTTAGCCACTACATTGGTTGCTCAGATCCAACTTCCCTCCTCACAACAATTTTGTGAGGTTCCCCTTTCTCATATACCCCTATTCTCACTCTTCCATGGAATTTATTAATACCTTTCTAGACCACATGGCCCATATACATCCTCAAGCTTTGGCTTGTCTGTCTCTCCGCCTACACTGAGAACTCATTGATCTTTGAAAATAACACATTTCCTATAATCCTCCAAATACAGGATGTTAATTGATCCTTACACCCCTCTTTTGATATTCTTCATCTTAGATTCCATATTCCACGTTTCAACCACTGTTTTGCTCATTCTTTTCTTTGATCTTTAATGGCATCCTCCTTATCCAAGGGTGAATCCCTGTTGCCTTTTCTGTGTCCATCCCCTGTATTCTGAGAGTACTGAGAATAAGTGATATAACAGAGCAAACGTGCACCATTATCAACTCAAGATCACCAACCATTGCTCCCTGACCTGACAATATGTGTCCAGAAACCTCCTTTTCCTTTCCACTTCAGTATTCTCATGCCCTTGGCATACTTCAAGACCCAGCCCAATTGCCATCTTCTTACCAAAGCAATGTCTAAAACCACCAGCCCCAGTTCTAACCAACGTCTCCCTCCTGTTAATTCTAAGAGCATTTGTCTGTACTCTTCTTGCAGTATCTGAGTATTTTCCCCCAAAGTACAAAGTTCTTATCTTCTTCATGAGTTTGTAAGCTCTTAAAAGCAGTTACTTTTTTCTCAAAGCTTTTAATTTCTTTATTCCCTATATACTAGTCTTACTGCACAGTAGGTCCAGAATGCAAATTTTCCAAATGCATGCATAAATGAATGATTTCAAAACATTGAAGCTTTCTTCAGTGATACCACCATGACAAGTTGGAAACTCACTTAACTGGGCTTATGAAAGCCAGTATTTTCCTTCAATAATATACCTTTCCCCAACAGAAGACTCAGAATGCCAGTTAGAAGAAAAATCTCCAGTCACTTGTAGTGACAGGCTTTCTTTCTGAAGCTTGCAAATTCTTGTTCTCAAAACAAAACAAAACAAAAGAGATGTACGTGAGGTGTATGAAAATGTGGGCAGACCTATAAATATTTTCATAAACAAGATCTTGACCTTGAAATTTCATGTTTTGCCAACCAAGTGCAATGGCAGTCACATTCCCTAAATTATTTTCAGACCCTGCATTCCTGGCCTATAACCTTTCCTGGCAGAACCAAAACAGGAGTGAAAATAAAGTTGGATAAGGAAAGATTTGAGAAAGAGATGCTTTCAGGCTAAAAGCACAGAAAACGGAACATCCCTCCCAGAAATGAGGCTCCACATAGATTTTGACAATGGTTCAAAGCCATCATGCTTCTTTAATTCCTAGATGCGTCAGCCCGAGAAAGTTTCACTATTCTCACCGAAACCAGAGATACTTCAGATTTATGTGATCCACACCCTTGGAATCAAGGCATTAACATGTTCTGCTGGAGGCACTGAAAAGCTTAGCATCTCCCTTTCAAAAAGGAAGTTTCCTGTAAAACAAATGGAGTCAATCACAGGTGGAACGGGTCCAGGTTATTACAGGAGTTCACATGGCTCAGCCGAGGTAGGCTAAGAGAGTTCCTGCTTGTTTTTCACCTCGCTCTCTCCTTCCCTAATGGGTTCCTCACCATTGGTTTTGTGAGCTTCAGTGGCCAGGCAGACCATCGGAGTGCTTGTAAGTGCTTCAGGGATTTAGTAAAACACTTTGCCCTTGCCTAATTTCCCCCACTCGGGGACAGGTATATGACTCAGTTTCATCAAGTGCCCTGAGAATCCAGTGATGATAGGTAATTGTCCTCTAATGCCAAGTTGAGGAGTTTTTGAAGTATTTAACTATTGTTAACTAATTAAGCTACATATAAACATTCACCTTCCATGGCTAAAGACCAAGTAGAAGCTAAGGTCATCAGTAGGGAAGCAGATTCATTTGCTAAGATTCAGCTTCTGTCTGTTGTCAAAGTTTATCATTTTTGTTTGGATTACATAAGGTTTGCTTTCATTAAAGTCACCAGGATACACAAGGAAATATGAGATCAAGTGAATTTCCCTGTAGTAATGATTTCTAACCAGGGTATATGTCCCTCTGGGGGACCTTAACAAATCTGTCATTCAGGGTCAGGGTACAGGGCTCAGACTATTCTGAGGCACCCTCCTAAGGATGACTTATTTCCCAGTCTCCATTTGATGTAGTGAGTTTATTATTACTTTCAGGATTCCATAGTGGTATTCCTCAGGTTTTAGGGGGAAGAAAAAATGTGGCCAGCCACTGACCTTGAAATATGTTTGAATTTTAACTTTTCCTTATTACAGTGAAAACCTAAGCCTAGTCATTTTAACTTGGTATAAACCACATTCTCAACTATACCTGTACATATGATTAATTTATGGTATTTAAAAAATTTTGCAGCAAAAGTCCCCTACCTGAGGATTATACTTCATTAGCTTTGGAGAGCCTTTGAGACATATTTATATCTAGCTACATCTATATATTTACATCCACATCTATATCTATATCTAAACATATAGAGATGTCTATATATAAATATATGTTAGTGTGGATTTACTGATGCATTAATATTTATTTGATTAACAATCAAAATAAAATAAATATCTTATTCATCTTTATGGCATCTCCTACATCTGGCACTAACATTGGCTGGCACATGGTAAAAATTCAATACACATCTGTTTAATTAATGAGTGGCATTATATCCTTTCTACAGTATATATTCTATGTTGCTTTTTTTTTTCTCTTGATTCAACTTTCTTTAGGGTCTGTCAATGTTATTTTACATACACAGATATTCTTTCAGTTCATTGAACTTGGCATATTCCTTCCTGCCATAGGGATGTTATACTTATCTCCCTTCTTCTCACCCTTCTTAGCCTGTAGCTTCCATTTACCCTTCAAATTTCAGCTCAAAGAGCACTTACCAACGGACACCTTCCTTGGCATCTGCTACAGACCCCATATCCAGTATGGACCACTTAAGTCCATTTCTCATACTCTCTCATGAAATCATATTTCTTTATCTGAGGTCTCACATAATTTTGAAATTTTACATTCAGAAGTGTAATCATTTATTTAGTACGTCTCTTCATCCCCTCCAGCATACAGAAAACAACATGAGGACAAGCACAGGGTGTGTGTGTGTGTGCGTGTGTGTGTGTGCACCTCTTCCTTCGTGTACCGCCAGAAGTCCAAGCTGCCAGCACACAGAGGGTACTTAACTATGCATCCAACAACTATTTGGATAATGAGTAATTGGCCACGGAAAGCCCTTTTATCAATACAAGAGCCAACATGCAAGGGATCAAGTAGTTGGAGGGATTAAATAGCAAAAGTTTATACTTCTTGCCAAAAAGACTCAGAACCAATAGAAATGGGAATTGGAGTCAGGGGAGAACCATTCTACTTGGTCCTTGTCCCAGAAAAACAAAAACAAAAACAACAGGGTGCCATTTCTGTAGCATAAACAGCATTCACTGGACACTGGTTTACGAATCATACACTGGTGGTGATGAAAAAGTCAGGTTTGACAGTCAAGCTCAACTGCCATTCTCATTGCAGCCCTTCACGTTCACCTTTTAACTAATTGAAGCAACTAGAATGCCAGACTGGAGAAGTGACTTTTCACATGTTTAGGAGTACAGGCTCTGGAGGAAAACAGTCTGGGTTAGACTCCTAGCTCTTTCTCTAATTAGCATGAGAATAGTAAAAGGTCTTCATCTCTCTGTGTGTCAGGTTCCTCATTATGAAATGGTGATGCTAACAACCAGCTCCCTGAGATTGTGATGAGAACTAAATAAACTAATGTAACTTAAGTGCCTAGTTCACATCTTGGCATATGTTAAATTTGTACTGTTTTAATAGTGTTCAATTATCATTAACTGGTTTAAGGATTAAAAGGGAAACACAGGAACTAGCATTTATTGAACATTTACTATATGCAAAGAACTGCCAAGAGTACCTTAGGTAAATTAAGCCTCATTTAATTGTCACAACATTCCCAAGAGGTGGTTAAAACTTAACTGCAAGAAGATACCTTGTAAATTTTCACAAAGAGAACTAGTATCTAGTTCTCCTACTTTGGAAATATTGGTTCTTTAAGGGGCAGAAATAGATTATGTCTTGCTGAGACTATTTCTTAGAGAATTTATGGTTAAAGCAAATGCCTTACAATCCATTAAAACTGTGGTCCCCAACCCCTAGGCCATGGACCAGTACCAGTCTGTGGCCTGTTAGGAACTGGGCTGCACAGAGGGAGGTGAGGGGCAGAGTAGCAAGCAGCAGAAGTGTCACCTGTATTTACAGCCACTCCCCATCACTCACATCACCACATAAGCTCCGCCTCCTGTCAGATCAGCAGTAGTGTTAGATTCTCATAGGAGCAGGAACCCTACTGTAAACTGCACATGTGAGGGATCTGAGTTGCACGCTCCTTATAAGAATCTAATGTCTGATGATCTAAAGTGGAGCTGAGGTGGTGATGCTAGCACTGGGGAACAGCTGAAAATACAGATTATCATTAGCAGAGAGATTTGACTGCACAATAAATGTAATGGGCTTGAATCATCCCAAAACCATCCCCCCCTTCCTGATCCATAGAAAAATTGTCCTCCAGGAAACCAGTCCCTGGTGCCAAAAAGGTATGGGACTACTGCATTAAAACAATATTTGTATATGTGGTAACTCTCTGCACTTGGCAGGCAATGGTCATCATTCAGATTTCTCATGCATAATATCAAGGAATATGGAACTTAAATCATTCATATAGAGAAGAAAGAGCCCAAGATTTGGCATCAAAAGTCCTGGAAGCTTTGGGACCTTAAAACAGTTTCTTAACTTTTCTGAACTTCAATTTTCTACTTTTTAAAATAGGGGATAATAAATGGGGATCATATGATCAACATGTCCTCATTCCACACACCCAATGCCCTGATAACCGTCATCCTACTTTCTGCTTCTATGAGTTTGACATTTTTAGGTTTCAAATATAAGTGGAATCATGCAGTATTTGTCTTTCTGGGCCTGGCTTATTTCACTTAGTGTAATGTCCTCTGAGTTCATCCATGCTATTGCAAATGGCAGGACTTCCTTCTTTTTGTAATGTCAAATAGTCTTCTATTATATTAATACACATATGCCACATTTTCTTTTTCAATTCATCTGTTGATGGACACTTAGGTTGATTCCATATCTTGGCTCTTGTGAATAATGCTGCAATAAATAGGGAACATCAAAACATCATGTACATCATAAGTATATACATTTTTATTAATCAATTAAACCTTAATAAAGCTGGAAAAAAATAAAAATGGGATTATAATGCCAACCTTACTGGTCTCATAGTGTTTTACTGGGAATTAAATTAGTTCCACTAAATGATGAGGAATTACTTAATGGGTACAGTGCACCCTGAAGCATTGCCCTTTATTCCCAGGGCCTTCAGTTGTAGAGAGAACGCAAGATGATCTAGCTCTCCTCTTCCCAGCAGTGGGGTCTAGGAAAGGATATGTAACTGATTTCTACCTCTGTGTGCTTTCAGACTTAAACCAGAAAACACTTGTGAAATGCCTGGAGCATCATAAATGCCCTTTCCCCATGTTCTTTTAGGCTGGCTCCTGCAAACGTTATCAGCAAAATGTACTTGGCTGTCCTCATTAGAAATATCTTGAGTGAGGGCAACAGAATGCAGTCCTGCCCTTTGATTGGCATTCCTTCAATAGCTGGGGCACAGGGCTGTGTAAAGTAAAAAAGAGAAATGGAACCAGGCCAGCTTTCTGTATATACGCTCCATGGACTACCTGAATCAGAATCCCTGGGTATTTGTTTAAAATGGAGATTCCTGAGCTCTACGCCTAAACTATCCAGAGTCTCAGAGAATGTATCCCAGAAATCTATATTTTTAACAAGTGATCCAGGTGAACCTTATACACACTCAAGTTTAAGAACCATTGTTTTAGTTCATTATATGTCAACCATAACTGTACTTGAGAAAGAGCTTGGGAACTTTTAAAAAATACTGAAGCCCATATTCCTCCCCAGAAAAATTAAATAAGAACAGGTGGAAGAGTAGGTGGGCACTGGGATTCTCCCAGTGATGAGAATAGCAACCAACTAAATCTCTTTTGCCCTGTAATATATCCCTTAGTATTTAAATTTTTCTGCTGTTGGAGGAGGAAAAATATCAAGGCAAGAAATTATATAAATATAATTTTTGAATTTTTTTCTAAATCAAGAGCATAACATGAGCTATCAGTGGCATTTTAGAAATAAGAGCTATTCTCTCTTTCTGTGTCAAATTCACTGAAGATGTAAAGCCAAAATGAACTGAAGTTACCTTGTAACAAAGATGCTGTTTCCATGTGATCAGCATGCACTGTGGTGCCGAGGAACCCCCACCTAGCATTTAAACAGTCTGCACTTTTAATTATTATACTAACATTTTGTCAACTGTCAAATGCTTGAAAATCATTTAATATCCTTCCATCTCTATGCAACACATTTATTGATATTCATGAAGTGAGTTCCTTCAGCAGTGTCTAGACTGAATGTCAATAGGGTCTGCTGAGGGAGATATTTTCATAGAGAGAGGATATTAATAATGGAATTGAGAAATTATTTTTAATTTAGTTTAATAAAGGATTAGATGGGACAAGACCACTGTGCCCCCTTAATGGTCTAATACATAAATAAATGTAACCTGGCTAAATCATTCTGAATATCAAAGATGAGAAATGATCAACTTAACATAATTCACTTTCAGCTGATGTTCTCTCCATAATTTTACAAGCCAAAGGCTGGTCCTCTGTGTTATAGCAGAGCGTTATTTTCTCATGTCCTGTGTAAAAGAGACAGTGAATATTTGGAGACAGCCTCCCACTTTTGGAAACCTGATCTGTGAAAAAGATCAAAAACTAGATTTTGCAGACATCTTGGTAATAACCTGTTTTTCAAAAAAGGAAACTTGGTATCCCCCTCTGAAAACAGTTCAAGCTTCATGGTAGGAAAAAGGGAGGAACAATCACTGCACAACCAAGGATCTTACAAAGCCATTACCATCACTGAGTATGTAGCAGATGCTCTGCTAAACCCTTCCTAAGCTTCACCGCACTTAATCCCCCAGCAACCCCAGAAAATACACCCAGTTATTACCCCTGTTTTTATTGTTAATTTGTTAATACTTCTGGTTCACGAAGTCAAGTTAATCACATGCCTCAGTATATTGTGGTATCTTATGATTTGTCTGTACGAGGCCCCTCTTACTTAATAAATGTATCCCTTTTTACGTCCACAGCCCATTCCCATTCCCTCCTCCATCCACAGATAACCATTCTACGGTGTTTATGTGTGTGTGTTGTTTGAATGTGTTTTTGTATAATGGGCAATATGTGAATGATAATGTGTGACAGTTGTTTCTTACTTTTTCATTAAGAACTGTGTTTTTAAGACCCACTGAAGTTCCTCTGTGTACATCTAACACACAGCACATACATATTCACCTGACTTTACAGATAGGGGAGCTGAGGCTTGGAAAGTAAAGTAAACTGCCCAGCACAGCATCACGTGAATATTAAATCTGGAGCTAGGCTCCAGATGACTTTCACTTTAAGGATAGTACTCTTGACTACTCGACTACATTGCTTCCCTTTCAAAACATTATGCTTTTTCATTCTTACAACAGCCCTGTGAGGTTAAGAGAGGCTAAGCCATTTATCCAAGGTCACTCATCTAGTTAGTAGAAGAGCTTGGATTACATCTCAGGTCTGTCTGATCCCTGAACCTGCATGCTTTCTCTTTTACGATCCAATGACCTGTCGTTGCTCGTCTTCAGAGTTAGATTACTCTCCGAATTCCTTTCTCTGTGCTTTATTCTTGTTTAGTGAGCTGGGGCAGGGGGTACCTTTCCTCATCAAACAGCAAAATGTGGGTCACAAGGAGTCTTGTGGAGCCGCCTGATGTACTGTGTCAGTTCCAATACTGCCACGGCCAGTGCCACGGTGATTATTCCCATCTGAACCTGTGAGGCCAAGAAAGGCCACGTGGCAATCTGTCCTTTCAGGGTGGATTTCTGCCCAGGTCTCCTGCTGGAATAATGACAGAGCTACTACGTTCTTTCTCCAAGGTTGACATGATGCAATAGGTCTGGTGACAGGAGGTTTTTCTTTCTCTAGTTGCCCTTGGACACTTCGTGGCTATGTCTACTGGGGTTATGTAAAAACTCCTTGTATGCCTTGGCAGGTGGCCCTGGGAACTCAACTGCACTGTCCTGTGGTAAGCACTCAAGCAGAGTGAAATGAAGAGTCAATTCTGCTGAATAGCTTCTGAGGATTTCAGGTCAACCTACCTGGAGTCTAGTCTTGTGGACCACACTTCTCACACCTCAATTAAATGAAAGGAGTAAAAAAACAGTTGATTTCAGCCATTTTGCATTCAGCCAACCAATTTGGATGAGGCATATTTCTTCACATCAAACAAGGGGGAGAGAAGACAAGAGATTTTAGAAGTCTCGAATAGAGTTTTCTTATTCTAACACAAACTTGAGGGGTTGGCTTGTGTGAAAAATAAAAGGGATGTACATTAGACTTAAACAAAGTACAAATATCAGGCTCACTTCTTTCAAATGTGACCTTGGGCAATTTACTTAACCTTGATTTATTTCCTCAAATAAAGAACTGGGGACAATGACATCCATTTCACAATACTATTATGAAATAATCTGAGAAAATACACATAAAATGCCTGGCACATTTTGAGTCATTTGTTGAATGTTAGGTCACCATCTGAAAAGATAGATTGGCAAATATTTTAGTATCTCAGCTGATTTTAAAGATCTTTCTAGTTGAAGTTAAATTATAGATTTTTTTTTTCTTTGCCCTTTCAGTTCATTTGGTAGAGGACAGCTTAACTGGGCCTTGAAGCATTTGGAAGGTCATTCTGTGCATGAATTTGTTTTGGCATTTATTTCTGCCTTCTATATTTTATTTTATCCACTGCCAAGGGGGCATTTTGATTGGCACGGGAGCCAAGTGAAACAAAGCTCTCCCTCCAAGGGACATACACGAAGCAGCTCTGTGAGAATCGCCTCCTTTCTGTCTTATGAGGGCTGACTTTCTTCCCCTTCACTTTGTTTCTGAGAGATTTTTGATGTTTTCCTGGCGCTGTCAATTTTATTACTTGCTTGCCTCATTCACCAACACCACCAGACACTATCAGCTCAGACCCAGAAACACGAGGCCAACATTGTAGAATCCATTTAGACACGGTAACGTCTAGTCTGGGGCTTACAGGGGACTGTGACTAAATTTATTTTAAAGCCTAAATGGAGGGCAAGGTTTCCCTGCCTGTCTGAGACTTGGTCTCATTACTTGGCCTCTTTCCTAGTAATGGTGATTTTTGTTCCCTGTCCCTTGAAAGATATCAATCACCTGAGCTCACCTGTTCCCATTAGTTGTACTTTTGATCAGTGGCTCCAGAATGAATCATCTAAAAATTTCTACTGCATTAAGCAGAGCCCCTTTTCAAGTAGCCTAGGGATGAAATGCATTATTCAATAAGTTCTGTGCTTTCCAGTCTCCACATTAATTTGGGAGATGCAGTGACTCTGCTTCAGAAGAGAATCAAGAGGACCACATGTTCATAGGGAGTGTGTGCTACACTTTGCACTGAAGTGTCCTTAGGAAAAAAACATGTAATTAGCAGGAAGGTGACTTAAAATTGGGTGGTAGGGTGGTGGAATCCTCAGCCCTTGGGGACTGTTCTTTCAACGTGTGATCCTCCACCACCAAACCATGCACTAGGGGAGATTGTTTCAAATGCAGTTTCCCTCCCCTCACCCTAGAAGATTCTGATTTTTGTACCTGGAGTTCTGGAAGTTGCAGGTGATCCTAAGGGATACTGACACTGAGAATTGCTAGTCTAGAAGTTCTGCACGTCTTCCTTAAGGACCATATATTACAAATCATATTCGTAAAGTACAATGTAATTTCATTCTACATAAATAAAAAAGAATAAAAATGACTGATGTGGTAGAACTTTGAAGTTAAGCAGATGTGTTTTCAGTTTCCCATTTCTCCCCCATTTCTCAGATAATTATTTTTCCCTCCTTTTGGAAAAAAATGTTAGAATTGTAGTTCTGTGTCTCTTGGACTTAGGTATGGCCAGGTCGGGCTTTGCCAATGAAATGTGAATAGCAGTGTCTGATGACATTTTAAATGGCGCTGGTCTGTTAGTCTAGATCCCAGGGTGTCTGTGATGAGCAGAGAACTGCTAACTCACATGGGACACGCAGAGTGAGAAAAATGTGCATTGTTTTAAGATACTAATATTTAGGGGTTGCTTTTTGCTGAAGCAGAACCTAGCATAACCTGACATACAAATACTAACTCACCCTGTGACCTTAGGCAAGGAGGTTAAGATCTCTGAGGCTCATTATAACCATTGTTAAATGGAAAATGTAATATCTACAACTAAGGGTTGTTAGAGGATTAAATAAAATGAACTGTGTAAAACAGCCTTGCCTACTTCCTAACACATCATAGTCATTCAATGGGTATTGGTTTCTTTTCTTGTTCCCACAGTCTTTCTCCCCAATATGTGCATGCATTTGTTTGTAAAGAATAAACCTGCATTATATTTATGAATGTGTTCCTAGTAATATCCTAAGTGAAATAACTGCTTCCTACAAATAAGTGTGTTATATTTGTGAAAGAACACTTAAGAAAGTGCATTTATTCTGTGATATCAAGCAACTCAGTGAAACAGTGAGTTACAGAATCTTAAAATTAGGACATTCATTGAAGATGGAAGGTAACCATGCTAAACACACAGATGAGCACAAACAAAGATGAATACGACAAATAAGACAACCTCTGTCTTCAAGAAGTTAATAGTCTAGTTAGGGAGGCAGAAATGCATCAAAATTCAGTAAACTTATCAATGATGCAAGTGCTGTAATACAGATATACACAGAGTACAGTGGGGACATATGATGAATTGTACATGCAGTGATGACTTTATGGATAGTATATTTAATCTGAGCCTTAAATGACAAGTGGATCCAGGAAGATGTTGGAAAAGTGGCAAAAACGTAAATAAAGGTCTGAAAGTCAATGCCTTGTTTGAGGAATGGCAGACCATGGGGTTTGAAAGTTAAAGAAATAGATGAGCATCAAGTTGTAAAAGATGAAGTTCTGCAGTTAAGTTAGGTCAGACTGTGATGTTTGGACTTAGCAACCGCATAGTGGAAAGGTGGCTAAGATACAGATTTTAAAGAGGCATGAGCAAAGTTATGTTTGGGAACAAGACCTTGGTTCAATTAGTGGAGTCCGGGAGGACATTTAATAGGTTTTCAAAACTTCTAGTGGGCAAAATGATGAGGGCTTCAGTGTGGCAGTTATCCTGGGAGGGGAGATAAGGAGATAGATTAGAGAGCTAAGTCTGGGTAGAACCGAATTGATTATATGCTGAATATGGGAGACAAAAATAAGTTTAAAAATGTGGTTAAATTTTCTAACTGTAATAAATAGACGGATGATATGGGCATAGACAAAAACAGAGAAAACAGGAAAAAAACCTCTTAGGTTGGGAATAATATAAATTTGGTTTGGGATTTTTTATATAATTATGCAAAACATAAAAAGAATATAGAAAATACATAAGCAAGCTATGAATCATAATAATGAAACAAATAATTATGAACTCACTATACAACTTTAGAACTAGAATGCTAGCATAACATTGATGCTATACCTGTATACTTCTTTCCAATCCTGTCCCACCATCCAGAATCATTCCCTTCTCTTCATAGTTTTATCACTTATGGCTATATTCTTACACAATAAAATTTTAAATTTGTTACAGCATATGGCATTCTATGATTTTATTCTTTCACTGTATATTGTTATATTATTACATTATTATTTTATATTCATCCAAGTTGATTTGTGTAGCTATAGTTTATTCATTTTCTGGGCTATATAAAAAGTACATTGACTGACTATACTACAATTTACTCCCTCTCCTGTTGATACACTTGGATTATTTCTAGGTTTTTTTTG
The DNA here is from genome assembly GCA_028533085.1 of Varecia variegata. Classification (NCBI taxonomy): domain Eukaryota; kingdom Metazoa; phylum Chordata; class Mammalia; order Primates; family Lemuridae; genus Varecia; species Varecia variegata. Next base: position 32,594,953 of record CM052438.1, on the reverse strand, counting down.
TCATTGCAAGAAATGCTGCCATAAACATTTTTGTACATGTCTCCTAGCTTTGATCATTTTAATTTTGAGGAACACAGTCAGGTGTTCTAAAGCTCACAGGAAACATCTGAGCTAGATATATGAAACTGGGAGTCTCTGTGAAACAGATGGTATTTAAAGGCCATCAGCTTGATTGAGGTGACTCAACATGAGCATATAGAAGAGAACTAAGCTTGGGATCAAAATCCTCATGAACATGAACAATGAAGGTATGATGGTGTGTGCATTAAAGGAGTTGTCTGAGAGTAAGAGAAGAATCAGAAGGGAGTGATAGCAGGGGACTCACTGGAGGAGACTTTAAAGGAAGGTATGGTCTACAATTTCAAAAGCAAAGAACATCAGGGAGGATTTGTTTATTATAACCTCATCAGTTACTTACTGGAAGGCAATGTATCCAAGAGATGGAGAGAAAGTCAGGTAAGGAGTGAAGGCAAGACAAGAAAGCATTACCAGGAAAGTATATTAGTAATGAAATAAGATTATTTGTTACAGGAAGGTCAGAGTTGGACTGGGAGGTTGAGGAGCAATGCAAGTTCAAGAAAATGTTTTTAGAGACATGAACATGTTTAGAGACGCAGGGGAGCAATTTGAGAATCATAGGAGAAATGGGAAAATTGTTGTAGTCATGTCCTCTAATAATAACAACAACATTAGAGAATATTTATTGCTTGCTGTCCACGGAAACTCTCCTAACTTCTTTTTATTTAGTTTTCACAAAAATTCTAGAAAGAAAACATTTTATTATTTATTTTTTTGTATTATTCAAGCTACTTTGTTCAGAGTAAGGTGTAGGGGATCCAGGACAGAAGAAGAAAAATCAGTTAGAATGCTTTGCACAAATGCAGTTTCAAGATAATGGTGAATTGCATGTGGGGATATGTTGAGAAGAGGATTGATTTCAGATTCTTTTTGAAGATAGATCAAATATGATTATTGGGCAGATTCAGGCTGTACAGGAAAGAAATGAAAGACAACTTCAAGCTTTTGTGGTTGAATAACTAGAAGGATGGCATTGTTATTTACCATAGTAAAGACTACAGAAAAACCATTTGGTGTGGAGGAAGATAAGTGAGGTTGTTGATCTGCTAAGTTTGAGATGCCTGTTAAACACTCAAGTGGAGATGGTAAGTAGACAGTTGGATATACAAATATGGGGTTCAAGGGAGAAGTTTAGGCTGGAAATATAAATGAGGGAGTCATCAGGGTATAGATAGAGGAGGTCACCAAGGGAGTTATCTATACAGAAAAGAGCTCAGGTCTAAAAATTGAGCCCTGGTATAGAGAAGATGGAAAGGAACAAGAAAAAAAAAAAAAAAGAGAGAGAGAGACAGAAGGAGAAGTTACCAGGTAGGAAGTAAACCAAGAGAGTGTTTCCTGGAGACATAGTGAAGAAAGTATTTCAAGGAGGAGGAAAAAACTGTTTCCAAAGCTTAAGTTCAAATATGAAGAGGACTGAGAAATGCCCATTGGATTTAGTAGTGGTCAATTGCTACATTGAATCAGAGAACCTCAATTTCTCCATTCTAATAATTGATTACATTTCCAAAGTAGCAGGAAAGGACTACCTTCAGCTCAGTGGAAGCCCTTTGTTTCTCACGTGAATCAGAATCTTTAGTTGGTTCATTAATCAGTAGAGTTGTTGTTTGCCAATCTTTTGATGTAGATCCAGGTTTTTTCTTCACATAGAAATAACTTGCCTAAAAACCAATATTTGAGTTTCTGTTTCAGTTTCTTTAAATTATGGAAGAACTTAAAGACACCTAAAGCCATCTGAGTTCAGAGTATGTCTAGATTTCTGCAGCCTTATCCAAGTCTTCTGAAGTTGCATTGCCCACACCTATTTTAACAGAAAAAAACATACGAATTCATACTCTTTAAGTCTTTATAAAATGTTCAACTTAGTTTTCATAGAAACAACTCTTTATTTCTACTCATATTTTATCAATTCATAAAACAATAGGTACAACACAAATATGTAGGTTTGGGAACAAACACAATTTTCTCTTGCTGATACTAGAGCAGTAAAAGGGTAATAAAGACTAGCTGCTTGCTGGCCCAGAGTATGAGTGTGCTGTGGATGTCAACCAGCATGTTTCATAGTAGAAGAGCAGAATATTGCTAATTTCAAGAGTAGCAAAATGGAGTCTATTTAAGAGATAGCCTATTAAATTTTTATTCACCTATAATTTGTACATTGACATCCCAATTTATAAAAATAAAAAGGAAACAAAATCAGCAACACTAATTTTATTATCATTGCCCTCTCATTATCTCATGAAACCTTAATTCAATCGTCTTATAAACCCCGAGACTTTCCACTACTTCCCTCCCGTAGAAATCCTCCCAACTGCTAGTCATCCACTCTCAGTACAGTTGATGAACATACTTTTTGATTATCATTTCTAGATTATTAGATAATGTTCAATCTCCTTTCTTTTATTTGATATTTTAAATCTGAGCTGCTGGCATGCAAAGTGAAGGCCAGTCTTTTTTCATAGTGACCACAAATATATGATATTAGCATATATTTTATTATATATTTTTGTTATAAAACACTAACCAAGGTCCACATGCATTTTATAGTTTATAGTATGCAAAATGCTCACTGCCCTTATTCATTAATCTAACAAATAATTATCAAGCAATTTCTATGTGCCCAGCATGACTCTCTACCTAATTAGAGAGGTCAGAGAAGGCCTCTCTGGGAAGGTGACATTTAAGCTGAGACATAAATATGAGAAACAAGCAGACCTTCAATAGAAGGGAGAAGCACTCTTCAGACCCCTTTGCAGGAGCGGGTGGAGCATTTTGGAAACACAGCCATAAAATACAGTGAGTGAAAGGAGAGTTGCAAGAAATAAGGATGGAGTCATGGTGGAAAGTTGGGGGCAAAGGTAGGTCCAGGTATGCCCTGGTAAGAATTTCTATTTTATTTTAAGTGACATGGGAAGCCCTTGAAGAGTTTTAACGAAAAGGAGTAACATATTCTTATTTGCATTTAAAAGATTCATCCTGGCTGCTGATCAGAGAATAAAATCTGGGACATTAACTGAAAAACTAATGTGGATTAATCTCACAGGCATTATGTTGAGCAAAAGAAGCCAGACGCAAAAAAAGTACACGTTGTACCATATGCCTATTTCCATACGTTGTGAACATACAACGTTCTATACACTGATTCGTGTGGGGTTTAGCTGTAGTCCAGGGAGGGGACGTGCACTAGTGTGGTAACAGTGGTGAGGAACAGTGGTGTGTCTAATCCTTGTTGCAAACTGTTAAACATGGAGAGAAGGATGAGATTATTCTCCACGGTAGATAGATAAAGAAGTAGGAAGGGCCAAATGACTTGCCCCAAATCACAAAGCAAGTACCAGTGGGTCCAAGTCTCAAGCCCAGATTATCCTACTTATTTTATTAATTTAAAAAGTTCAGGTATATACATTGATACAAGAAGGGACAAAGGAATGGTAATATAACAACATGGATTAATTACACAGACATTACTTTGAGTGAAGGAAGTCAGCCACAAAGAGGGCCTAATATGTGAAATTCTACTACAGGCAAAGTAGAATCTATGGTCTATGGTGACAAAAGTTTAAAAATAAAATGATCATCTCTTTGTGGATTCGGGAGTATTTACTGAAAAGGGCCATGAGAGAACTATGTGAAGTGATGGATATGTTCTTTATCTTGATCCATGTATGGGTTACGTGGCTATATATAGTTGCCAAAATTCATTGAACTGAATTCTTAGGAGTAAAAAGTTCAGAATGCATAAATAATTTTCTAACTAAGCAGGGTCAAAATATGACAGTGCTGGGGAAGGAATCCATGCTTTCTAATATCAGATCATATATTCTTTCTCTAAAGCCATAGGTCTTGGGCCTAAAGCTACTAGAAAATCTTGGCTTCTGACTCTTAGCCAAGTGTCATGACTCTAATAACCAGACCAACCCATCTCCCTTTGAAGATATAGCTAATAAAACCTAGAACCCAAAGCTATGTCATACATGGGCAAGATGAATGCCCTTCTAGAATAAGAGATCCTATGCTGAATGTCAGAGAGTTTTTCAGGACAACAGAATAATTTTAGGTTCTGAACCATGTGAGAAAACTGCTCTTCTAAGAAAAGCTCTCAAGATCCAGAATGAGGCAAAGAACCAAGACAGCTTAAAATAAACCCTGTAAATGGACTGGGTTAGCTTATCAGGATTTAGAGTCACTCTAATGACACTTTTGACAACACTGTCCACATGATTGATGCTACCGAGCTGATAATGAGAGGCGATGCCCTTACAAGAATGGCATTTTGGCAAAATGCAATATCTTCTAACTAACAGTTCATTTTTTACAAGATTCTATTCATGGACTGCATACTTATACAATCTCATTAGTCTGCCATTAATCATTTCTAGGTCTGTCTATATTCTGTATTTCTTAAGACTTGGATTTGCATACATGAAACCAATATGCTACATTTGTATAGCATTTTGGTTTATGAAGAATTTGGGGCCTGAATCATGAGACAATCAGATGAGAGGTGATAGCACCTGTACTTTATCCACAGCTCCTTGGGTGAGCTAGAGACATGGTGGAGAGTCAGGTCCTAAGAGGTCCAAGGTCAAATGATACCCGACCAACTTAAGGGATGGGAAGAATAAACAGGCTGGCTTTGAGGGTGATGTTTTTATGGACATCCAAGCTCTCTGATAGTGTGATTTTTTTTTTTACTCTTGTGAATTAGCTTATGCAAGATCATGTCATGTCTCCCTTTGGAATACATTAGAGACCATCCTCAACACAGGTATGAGCATCCTAGCGGGTATAAAGTGTCCTCTTATTTTGTCCTGAGGTATTTACCTATTCACAACATTCTAAACCAGGAAGTTCCTGCTGATTTTAAAAATAGAGGGATTGGAAGGTGGAGGCAGAGTTGGATTAATGGATTGTTAGACGGAAAGCATCTGAGATTCCAGAAATAACTCACTGCAAAGAAACTGGGAACTGGTTTTTATTCTCGTTCTGATTCTTTAAGGCATTTTACTCATTATGGCAATTCATTTACTACTGGGTCTTAGTTTGCTAAGGGTATCATAAAAAAAAGTGCCACAAACTTGGTGGCTTAAACAACAGAAACTTGGTGTCTCACAGTTCTAGAGGCCAGAAGTCAAGATGTTGGCAGGGTAAATTCTTTTGTGGGGCTATGAGGAAAGGGTCCGTTTCCAGCCTTTTCTTGGCTGGTGGATGGCCGCCTTTTTCCTATGTCTCTTCACACCTTCTTCCCTCTATGTACTTCCGTGTCCAAATTTCCCTTTTTTATAAGGACATCAGTCCTATTGGATTAGGGTCCACCCTAATAATGTCATTTTTACCTGACTACCTCTATAAAGACTCTTTCTGCAAATAAGGTCACATTCTGAGGCAGTGGAGGTTAGGACTCCAACATATCTGTTTTTGTAAACACAATTCAACTGTTAACAACCTTCGATCCTCAGTTTCCTCATCTGAAAAACAAGTATATTTACCCTACACTGTTATTTAAAAATGGAAAATCAGTCAATGTATGTAAAAGCACTTAGTAAATTGATTAGTCGACATTAAATGAAGGCAGTAAAAGTAATAAGAAATAACTACATAGATATACATAATAATAAGAGTTTTCTCTTCCTGAGAACAATCATGTGCCTGGCACATTTCTAAATACATTAACTCATCAGTGTATAAAATCCCCTATGGAGTTAGAAGGAAATATTATCTTCATTTTCAAGATGAAGAAAGTGAAGGACAACAGGTTTGGTGATCTGCTAAGGACACAGCTTGGTGGGGCCCCTTGCAAACCACTCCATTAGAGGCCAGAGCCTGCAGGCTTAATCACATCCTCTCCCTCCGTACAGTTATTAGTGATAGAACCAACTTTAAATTTCCAGAACAAGTATTGTTACAAAAATGGACGTAGATATTAAGAAATAAAAATAGAAATGATTTCTATAGATATCTATGTAAATGGAAAAATTATTTAATATGTGGATATATGGTAGATAGCTAAAGATAATATGTAGTAATATTATTATGTAGTAGTATATATATGGAGAAGTAGATTAAATTAAATAGGTAGAGAAACTGTTAACTATTAACATTAATTTCTCCTTTAGTGGAATCCCAATTAAAGCAACAATGTAGAGCAATAAGGAGTAAAGTCTGCCTGGGTTCAAATCCTAGCTACATCATTTACTAACTTTGTGACTTTGGCCACATTACTTTCTGTGCCTCGATTTCCCCACTTTAAAAAATAAGTCTAGTAAAAGTACTTCTTTTTAAAATTGTGTGGATAGAACATGCCAATACCTATAAAATGCTCAAAAAAAACATTTGGCACGTAGTAAGCTACAGAGTAAAAAAAGCTAATTCCAGACCTCAAGAAATAAGAATTTGAACTTCAAAGAAATCTTCCTTTGTTCCTAATGTCCACTCCATAGCTTTATCAAAGGAAAACTGAGAGACAATAGTTAATATAGCACACTAGTGGCAGCATCTTCAATTTACAAATAAATTGGACCTTTCTAAAGAGAATGGAAACTAAAATTATTTCAAGAGCTACTATGTGCAGGGTTTTTATATGCTATATACATATGTGTATGCTATCCCATCCTTCAATGGTCTAGAAGTCATAAGCTTTTAATAAACCTATTTCAGTGATGATTAAATTGAGACTTGCACAAGGTCATATAGTTTTTGAGTAAGGTGCTAAACTCAGTTCTAGTTCATCTCAAGGTCTTTGTTACTTCCCACTAAACCAAGTAAACTAAAATACAATATCTCTTCTCACAATCCCTAATTGTAGATACTGTTATACCCAAAGTACTTAGATTGATCCTGTATATTGCCAAGAGATTAAATTATAAATTATTGAGTTGAAGAGGATACTTTCTTCTTCCAAAGAGAAGGCATCTTACAATTTCTCTGACAGCTTTTTTTCTTCTCTCCTAGTGAGTTGTCAGTGGGAACTACCCAGAGACGCCTGTAACTGCAGATCTTCTGATTAATCTATTTCTTTGGGTACTATTTGACAGTGACAGAATGGTCCATAGGGACAGTTTTTCAATTGATGTTTTCAACAATGATAGGAACACTGAGCTAAACAGAGTATCAAGAGGCATATAATGCAGTAGAGACATCTGGTCTGTTTTTTCTGAAGAATTAGCATAAGATTATCATCTGATTATTATTTTGACCTCAGAATGAGTTGGAATCCATAAGGATGTCTTTGCTTGCAGAGGTGAGGAGGAGAGCCTGGTGGAGGGGGAGAAGACTTCAGCCTCACAATTTAATTTTAGAAAAGAATGTGTATACCTAAATGTAACCTTGATATACTCCATCTATTCCAAAACACAGATACATTTAGGAAAAGAATGAAAAGAGACAGAAAGAGTTGAAACACCTTGGGCTGAATTAGAGAAACCAGAAGTAATCATTCCATACTGATGACTTTAAGGAAGATGCGTTTTTATGCAAGGGACTGTTCTGTAAAAGCAGCATCCATACCTTCTTGAACGAGCAAAGAGAATCCCAGTCACTCTCCCTCTCACTGTCCCCTTCTCTTTCCTCTCTTTCTCCCTCTCTCTCTCTCCAAGGAGGCCAGGCCTTCTTAGCTGCATGGTCCTTGGGTAGCCTAGGCTCAATCCTTGTAGGGAGAGCCCAACTGACCAGGTGAGCCAGTGACTAAAGAACCAAGTCTTGCTAGTGCATGGGTGAAATATTTAAGAAGCCTATTGTGGCTGGAGGGTTAAAGCTGTGTCTTCAAATCAGCTTTATAGATAATAAAACTGATATTAAAGCAAAAAAAATAGTAATAAGGCTCCTTCTGTCTGTTTCCTGGGTTTTATTTTTCATTTGGTTCCAAACTGGGAGACAAGGGTATATTTATTGCACCCTTCTCTCATCCCCAACAGATTAAATGAGTTAACACATGAAAAGCATCAATCATAGTGTCTAGAGCATTATCAGTATCAACAAATGTTTACTATTGCTATCAGGCTGGCCTGGGTCTCTCCTGGCATTATGGGCACCAGAGGAATTCCAGGAGGCCAGGATGAGAGCAGCCTGGGGAAGGCCGAAGGAGGGGCTACTGTCTGTACTGTCTGACAGGTGCTTTGCAAACTGGATTGGCTCTATCGCTATGCCATTTACTAAAAATAGTGTAGATGCTTTGGTTACACTTCAGAATCTAATGGCATCTTATCTACTATGATTTTATTCTGAAATTTAACTACACTTCTTTAGATTTTGGATCTAAATGAGGCATTGTAGCAATTCTTTTTTTAATTTGGTTGTTCCCGGCTTATCTATGGTTGTCATTATTTCAAGAGCCTAGCACAATTACCCCAATAGATAGATCTAGGTTGGAATCAATTTTAGAGCCACATGAAATGGAGGTATGTGTGGGGTCCTACCATGTTGTATTTAAATGCACTGAGGTAGAAGATTTTGGATACCCAATGAGTTTTATTCTGTTTCTGCATTCACTATTAAAGGTGGCACTGTGCCACATTCCCCATCCTCTGTTTTCAATACTGACATAGGGCTTACTTTGATTGTCTCAGAAGTCCTGGGTTTCAAGCTGGCAGGGATCACTGGGATAAAGAGACAAGCAAAGAGAAATTTGCTATAATGTAAAGAGGCAGACCCAGGTTTTCTAGAGGCACAGGCTTATACAGTGGGGGACCCTCTTCAGAAAAAGAATGCAAAATTATGAATACCAAATGAGAGGAGCTAAAGCTTGAGCTTCATTAGCTTCCCAGTGAACCCACTTCTGCATGAATCCAAGGACTGTGGGCATGACCTGGTAAATGCATCCAATCATTCCTTTTATTGCTTCCCCTGGGGCAGAAATGGTGGCCACAAAGCAAGTTCCAATCACAACTATCTTCTTTCATTGGACACACGAAGGGGGAGCTCCCTCTATAATCTCTAACAGCAACATTAAACAGCAGGCAAGCACAATTTCTAGCTAAAGAGAGTTTTCATAGTACCTTTGCAAGTGTTACATGTCCCTGTCCCTTGTTGCAATATGCATAATGTATCTTTTAGGAATATAAATTCAGTGTCTTAGTATATGCGATTTAGGATCAGTGTTCTCAGTTACCCATTGTCAAATTAAACAACAAAAAATCCAGTGTACAGTGTATTACTAAGTGAAAGAAGTCAATCTGAAATGGCTACAGACTGTATGATTCCAACTATATGACATTCTGGGAAAGGCAAAACTATGGAGACAGTGAAAAGGTCAGTGGTTGCCAGGGGTTAGGGGGAAGAGAGAGATGAATAAGCAGAGCACAGAAGACTTTTAGGGCAGTAAAACTGTTCTATATGATACTATAGTGGTTGATACATGTCCTAATACATTTGTCAAAATCCCTATGTCTCTGTTCTTTTGGGTGGCTATAAAAAATATCTTATACTGGGTAGCTTATAAACAACAGAAATGTATTTCTCACATTTCTGGAGAGTGAGAATTCAAGATCAAAGCATTGGTGGATTCAGTATCAGATGAGCGCTGTTTTCTTGCTATGCCTTCACATGTTAGAAGGGACAAGGCGGCTCTGTGGGACTTATTATGTAAGGGCACTAATCGCATTCATGAGTGCTCTGCCCTCATAACTTAGTCACCTCTAAAAGACCTCACCTCTTAAAACAATCACATAGGGGCTTAGGTTCATTGGGGATGAATTTAAGGGGAACATAAACATTCAGACCAAAATTAATTGGGGATTATTTGGGGAGGACATAAACATTCAGACCATAGCACCATAGAATGCACAACAATGAGTAAGCATTTATGTAAACTGGATTTGGAGTGATGTCGGGAAGGAAAACTTTTCCTCTACCCTCTTAGGTTCAGTGCTTGGGGGCCAGTAAATTAAACTATCTAAAGGCAGGTTAACAGGAGAAAAGGCACACAATTTTATTAATATATACTTGCATAAGAGTTCACAGAAAATAAATGAAACTCAAAGAAGTGATTAGACTCAGTGATATTATATACCCTTTTAACAAAGGAAAAGAGGTTTGGGCTTCATGGGATGATAGATCAGGGGGAGGTTACTAGAAAATATATGTGAAAACAAATGGAAGATAAGGATTATTTTAGTGAGGTCTGTTTTTGCAAACTTGCATTGGTTGATAAGAGTCGTTCTCTTCTTCCTGGTAGAGAAGAGGGGGACACCTTCACAAAGGAAAATGTATGCCCTATTTTTAGTCAGAAAAGAAGAGGGCAGAGAACCCTTTTTGCATTTGCTAATACTCAAGTGGCTTCAGCTCAAAATAATACTTATGTCAAAAGATTTTGGGAGTGGCATATTCTGATCACATTCAATGATAACTATATATCAAATGTACCATTCTTGTGCACAATGTTCATAGTGAGGGAGGTTGTGCATGTGTGGGCAGGAGTGATATGAGAATTCTCTATACTTTCTGCTAAATTTTGCTGTGAACTTAAATTTTCTCTAAAAATAAAATCTACTTAAAAAATTCAGTCAAAACAAAAATAAATCTATAGTTAGGCAAGTAAAGGCTTTGTTTAAAAGGACTATTACAAGAGGGGGAAAGGGGCTATTACAATAGGGAAAACTCTTTAAGATCTGTAAGCTTCCATAGAGAGAAGTCAACAGGTTAGGAAGAATCAGATGTAGGGAAGCGAACGGTCTGATTGGATGGTAGATCAGAGAATGTTGTATCCTAAGGCCAGGCTCTTCCTGGGGAAACTAGGGGGGCTCAGACTTAGAATGCATCAAAGTTCAGGAGTCTGGGGAAATGGAAAGAAGCTTAACCAAGGTTTGTTCAAGTCAGGTTAATGGGCAATTTGTTCTCATTGATCAGTGGAGACAAAGAGTCAGCTTATCATTTATGAGAGCAAGAATGGGAGTCTGGAGAGCTTGTATCTGTCCTTGTCATAGACAAACAAGAGGGGAATCCTTGAGTCTTATCTAACTCCTATGAAGGAGGGTGGTTCTTTGCAAAAAGACATTTCTTGAAATACTTTAGTCCAAATACAATTTGTTTTACCAGCAAGTATCCTGACTGTGCCTTGGAAAGAAAGTGTGGGTGATGTTGAACCTGGAAAAGGTCAGCCAAAGAGTGAGACCTCTGTTCCCGGAATAGACATTGCACGTGTGCTCACATGAGATTGTGAGGGAGGCTGGAAGAACAAAGTGGGCAACAATTATGTCAAACCCATCTTGATTCATTTCAATGAACATGGATAATACTTCATTTCAAAAAAGGAAACCATGGGGTAAATACTAAGCCAGACATGACACTGGAAGAATAAACATAAACTGGGATATATAGTCACTTACCCTTCAAATTTCCATGAATAGAAAATACAGAGATAGCTAAAACCAGCCTTGTTTGGATCCTGGATTAAAGAAATTGAATGCAGAAACTGTTGGTTATAATGAGATGTTAAGGTTTCTTTATTCCAAAATGGTTTATCTTATCTAAATATTAGATATTAAGGGAAAAGCAATTACAGTAAATTATTTCTTACTAAGGTGAGAATGATATGTATTTTATACGTACTTCCAAATAAGCTTCAATATTCAACCCATGAAAGTAGAGGATGGGGTTGTAAAAATGTAGTATTTGTGTGTGTTTTCATATCTGTGTGTGTGTGTGTGTATAGAGTAACTGAAAAATGTTCAAAAGTTTTGTGAGTAAGCAGGTAATTCTTCAAAAAATTAAAAATAGAACTACCATGTGATCCAGCAATTCCACTTCTGGATACATATTCAAAGGCATTGAAATCAGGATCTCAAAGAGATATCTACCCTCCCATGTTTACTGCAGTATTATTCACCATACTCAAGACATGGAAGCCACCTAAATGTTCATTAACAGACAAATGGATAAAGAAAATGTGGTATATATGTGCAACAGAATAGTCCTAAACTTTAATAGAGAAGGAAATCCTGTCCTTTGCAACAACATGGATGAACCTGGAGGACATTATGTTAAGAGAAATAAACCAGACACAGAAGTGCAAAAAACTACATGATCCCACTTATATGAGAAATCTATAATGGTCAAACTCATAGAAGCAGAGTGTAGAATAGTGGTTGCCAGGGTATGGGGGGAGGGGGAAAACAGGGAGGTGTTGGTTCAAAGGTAGAAAATTTAAGTTATGCAAGTTAAATAAATCCTAGAGATCTATGTACAGTATAGTGTTTATAGTTAAAAATACTGTATCGTATACTTAAAAATTTGCTAAAAGAGTAGATCTTATGTTAATTGTTCTTATAAATAAATAAATAAGCCAGAGGAAACTTTTGGAGGCAATGGATATGTTTATGATATTGATCATGGTGACAGTTTCACAGGTATATATTTATCTTTAGACTCTTCAAGTTTGTATACATGAAATATGTGCAGCTTTTTAAAATGTCAATCATACCTCAATAAAGTGGTTTCAAATTTTCTGATATTTTCTTTTTTTTTTCTTTTTTTTTCCCTATGATCTGGGCAGAGGGGAAATAAAATTTTCTAATGTTTTATTTTTGGCACCAAAGGATCATCTTTCACTGTCTATTTTGGAGATCATTGGTTTAGATAAGGGGTTGATAACTTTTTTCCGTAAAGGACAAATAGTAAATGTTCTAGGCTTTGCAAGCCACACCATCTCTGTAAGTATTCAACTCTGCCATCATCATGAAAGCAGCCATTGAAAATATGTAAATGGATGAGCATGTCTGTGTTCCAGTAGAACTTTATTTGCCAAAACAGGCGCAGCCCAGATTTATTCCATAGGCCATAGTTTGTCAACCTTTGATTTGTACAATTAACCATGGAGCCATACTTGAATTGCAAGTATAATATGAAGGAATCTGATTTATAGGGATGGCTTGTGACTTGCAAGATTATGCAATTTCAATGAGGACAGAAAAGAAGGGTTGAATGAATGAGGGCTCTTGAGAGACCTATGAGTGTTGGAGGCGGACATAAATAACTATGATGCCAGTGTTTAAGGAGTCTAATGTTAGAAAATCATGAGTGATAACAAGGGCAAGCTGTGGTAAGGGTGGCTGAAGTGGGGTGAAGGTAAGATTTCTTTAAGCTGAAGTCTGGCAGTGGATGGCCTAATATTTGTAAATTTGGGGAAGAGTTGTCTGAATTTCCAGAGTGATTACCTAATGTGTTCCTCTTGAATTAACAGGTATTTCAAAATTTAAACATTATGGGGTTTGTGCTATATGGGATGTGGAGATAACTGTATAAATGGATCATTTAGTGAGACATCCTTAAAGCAAATAAACTCTCCATGGGCTGACCTTCTTTCCTATGTCCTGGGGAAAAAGCAGTAAACTGATAGCTGTGAAATTTTCCTTTGAAGAACTATGGTCTCTGCCTTGGAAAGTTTATAATCTAGAGGCATAAACAATGTACTGATAAACTGTGTTATTAGTCAACTTGGGCATCATAACAAAATACCATATACTGGGTGGCTTAAACAATTGACAGTTATTGAATATTTCTAATAGTTCTTGAGGCTGGGAGGTCCAAAATCAATGTGCCAGCATATTTGGGTCCTGGTGAGGGCTCTCTTCTTGGCTTTTAGACAGCTGCCTTCTTGCAGTGTCCTCGTATGTCACAGGGAGAGGGAGAGGGAAAGAGCACGTGAGAGAGCACACATAAGGACACTAATCCCATCATGGGAGCCCCATTCTCATGATCTCATCTAAACTTAATTACCTCCCAAAGGTCACACCTCCAAATGCCATCATATTGGGGGTTAGGGCTTCAACATCTAAATTTTTGAAGAACACAAAGTTTCAGTCCATAACAAATTGTTGTATTGAATACTAAATATAGATTATGAAATGTGCTAGCAAAAAGCTTATAAATGAAGAGTTGATAAAGAGTTGAGTTGGAGGAGACTGGAGGAGTACCTTCCATTGGGGAGATCAGGAAGTCCTTTCTGCAAAGGTGAAATTTCAGCAAATAATTGAAAGATGATAAAAAGCCACATAGTGCGTGGATAGAACATTTCAGGCAAAAGGAGCAGGAACAACTGTGGCCCTGAAACAAGAAAGAGCCTAGTGTACTCCACGATCCATGAGGAGGCTGCTGAGGTTTACGCACAGAGAGAAAGAGGGGATGTGGCACTAGGAAAGGCTGGTCTCCCCTCACCTGCCCACGAACACCTTGTTGTATGAGGCCAGTGGATTTCAAGGGCAGTCATAGTGTGGGCTTCTGACTTTGAAAACCTCTGCTGAAATTCCTGCAGTAGGTTCTTAACTGTGGAATCTTTAGCAAGCCAATTGGCTTCTCTGAATTTCAGTTTTCTTGTCAGAAGATGACCACATCATCTGCATTTCTTACCAGACGGGGTGTTTGTGAGCAACAAATGAGATCACACAGATAAAAGCACTTCATAAAACAATCTACAAATGTGAGAGATTGTCAAATTTCTTGGGACTGATTCCTCTTTTCATTTTCAATCCAGTTTGCTCATTGTGTCTAAGGTGCCACATTAGATGGCACCTGTTTTTAGGAGATTTCATTTCTTCTCCTTTTGCAAAACAGAATAAAGTAGCAATCAGGAGGTTAGACTCTGAAGCAAGACTGGCTGGGTGGGAACAATAGCTCTGCCACATATATGCTACTACGTCACGTGTGCTTCAGCTTCCCAACCTGTAAAATGAGGATCATAACACTTACCTCATAGGTGGGTCTGTGTGTGCAAAAAACTTAGAACTACGCCTCTCCCAGATCTTGGTGCAATGTGAGCTTCAATTAGTCCACACTTTGAAAGAGTCACTGCTGTGATAATTAGTCATATTATGATTTCTCTAAGGCCCACCAGGGAGACTGAATTTCACTTTTCCATAACTTCTCTATCAAACAGCTGGCATCCAGAGGCCACTCTGATTTTCAGGCATTTACTCTTCCTCTAGGGTTGCCAGAGAGTGTGAATCACAGCATAAGGCTGTCTTGGCCTTTGTCCAGGAAGACAAGTGGCATTAGAATGCCTAGTCCTCAGTTGCACGGAGCATGGAACAGAAGCCATAGTAAGGTTCTGAGCTTAAATGGACTTTGCAGCCACTTAACTGCTGGCCTTGACCTTTTCACAGTAAGACTCAACTGTTATTAGAGCTTTCATCTCTGTCTGGAATTCTCTCCTCTCTTTCACCCATCCCGACCTCCTTTCTCCTATCACTATCCCTACTGCCTGCACTAGCCTGTTGTGGCCCGGCTCCCATTGTATTACGCTGGGAATTAGTTCAGTTGATCCTTCCTGCAGGAAGCCCTCCACAGTATCTCACACCTTCCTTCCTTTGCCTCCACTGGGTGGGTTTGAGTCCACTCCTCCAGTCTCCATACTATCCTGAACATACCTCTATCATGACACTTTCCACACACTCTTAGCTACATGTGTGTCTCTTCCACTAGAACACGTGCCTTGACATCAGGGCCCCAGTGACTGAATCTTAGTCAACTTTAAATCTCCAGGGTTGATCACAGCACCTGGCACACAGGAGTTCAGCAGTGTTTACTGAAGGAATGAATGATGACTAAACAACTTATCTCCCCCAGTTGTCTCTGCACAGAAGACACCCCCAACTCCTTAACTCCCCATCCTCAGTCCCTTGTTATCCTCAGACAGCATCCCACGGATTTCTTCCAGCATCTTTTTTTCTATCCACGTACCTCACCTTTGAAACGATCAGCTCTATTGTTAGGGTGCTCTATTTTTATAAAAATTGTTTGAGGCTAACTAAAATCCAATCCAAGCATCTTCCAGCTTCAGGGATTAACTCTGCCATCTGGTGCAAAACAAACCTACTCTTTCCTTTATAGGATAATATTTTCCATGCTTAAGATAGTATTTGTCCTTATAAAAATTATTTTATTTTTAATTGACAAATAGTAGTACAGGAAATATTTATGTGGTAAAATGTAAATGTTACGATACATGTGTACATTATGGAATGATTACAAAAAAGACTAATTCACGTATGTATCACCTAACATATTTATCATTTCTTTGTGGTGAGAGCATTTAAAATCTACCTTTTTAAGCAATTTTGAAATCGGCAATACATTATTAACTATAGTCACCATGCTGTGCAATAGATCACTAGAAATTACTTCTCCTGTCTAACTGAAACTTTGCACCCTTTGTTTAACTTCTCCCCTTTCCCTGTCCATACCCCACCCAGCCTCTGGTAACCACCATTCTAATCTCTACTTCTATAAATTTGGCTTTTTTAGATTGCACATACAAGTAAAATTATGTGGTGTTTGCACTTAGCATAATATCATACAGGTTCAACCATACTGTCACAAATGACAAAATTTGCTTCTTATTTGGGGCTGAATAGTATTCCATTATGTATACATACCATATTTTATATTTATTTATTTTTTAGAATATTACAGGGGTACAAATATTTAGGTTACATATACTGCCTTTGCACTGCCCGAGTCAGAGCTAAGCGTGTGCCCATCCCCCAGAAAGTACGCACCACACCCATCAGGTGTAACTATACCCATCCCCTATTCCCCCCTCCCACCTTCCCCACTCTCGATGAATGTTACTTCCATATGTGCACATAAGTGTTGATCAATTAGGACCAATTTTATGGTGGGTATATGTGGTGCTTGTTTTTCCATTCTTGTGATACTTCACTTAGTAGAATGGGCTCCAGCTCTATCCAGGATAATACAAGAGGTAGTTCATGATTGTTTTTTGTGGCTGAATAGAAATCCATGGTATATATATACCACATTTTATTAATCCACTCATGTATTGATGGGCGCTTGGATTTCCACATCTTTGTGATTGTGAATTGTGCTGCTACAAACATTCGAGTGCAGATGTCTTTATTAAGGAATTTCCTTTTTTCCTTTGGGTAGATGCCCAGTGATGGGATTGATGGATCAAATGGTAGTTCTACTTTTAGCTCTTTGAGGTATCTCCATATTACTTTTCGTAGAAGTTGTACTAGTTTGCAGTCCCACCAGCAGTGTATGGGTGTTCCTATCTCTCTGCATACACAACAACGTTTGTTGTTTTGGGACTTTTTGATAAAAGCCATTCTCACTGGAGTTAAGTGATATCTCATTGCAGTTTTTATTTTCATTTCTCTGATACTTGGAAATATTGAGCATTTTTCACATGTTTATTGGCCATTAATCCATCTTCTTTTGAAAAGTTTCTGTTCATGTCCTTTACCCACTTTTTAATGGGGTTGTTTGATTTTTTTCTTGCTAATAATCTTGAGTTCTATATACATTCTAGTTATCATCCCTCTATCAGACGTGTAGTGTGGAAATATTTTCTCCCATTCTTGTAGGTTGTCTATTCACTCTAGTAATAGTTTCTTTGGCTGAGATTCATTCATCTCTTGAAAGGCACTTCAGTTATTTCCATATCTTGGTTATTGTGAATAATGCTGCAGTGAACATGGAAGAGCACATATCTCTTTGACACACTCTTTCATATTCTTTGGATATATACCCAGAAGTGAAGTAGCTGGATCATATGGTAGTTCTATATTTGGTTGTTTGAGGAGGCTCCATACAGTTTTTCATAATGGCTATACTAATTTACATTACCACCAACAGTGTACAAGTGTTCCCTTTTCTCCACATTCCTGCCAACACTTACCCTTCATCTTTTCCAACAGGTGTGAGGTTTTAATTTGCATTTCCCTGATGATTAGTGATATCAAACAACTTTTTATATCTGTTGGTCGATCATTTGTATGTCTTCTTTTGATAAATGTCTATTCAACCTCTTTGCCCATTTTTAATAGTTACTTTTCTTATTATTGAGTTGTTTAATTTCCCTATATATTTTTCATATTAGTCCCTTAACAGATACTTGATTTGCAAATATTTTCTTTCAGTCTGTGGGTTGTCTCTTAACTTTGTTAACTGTTTTCTTTGCTGGGTAGAAGCTTTTTAGTTTGATGCAATGCAATAGTTAGTAGGTAAGTGGTTTCATTTTACTTTTGTTGTCTCTTTTTGGGGGAATATCCAAGAATTCTTTGCCCAGATCAATGTTGTAAAGCTTTTCTTCTATGTTTTCTTCCAGTAGTTTTATAGTTTCAAGTCTTATGTTTAAGTCTTTAATCCATTTGAGTTGATTCTTGGATATGGAATGCCATAAGTGTATAATTTCATTCTTCAACATGGATATCCAGTTTTCCCAATACCATTTATTAAGAATTCAGTAAAACTGCAGGATATAAAGTCAACATACAAAACCAGTGGAGTTTTCCACACATCAACAATTAACTATCTGAAAAAGAAATTTAGAAAACAATCTCATTTACAATAGCATCAAAACAATACTTAGTAGAAAGTTTAACCAAGGAGGTAAATTAGTGATATAGTAAAAATTGTAAAAGATTTATGAAAGAAATTGAAGAAGGCACTAATAAGTGGAAAATATATTCCATGATCATGGATTGGAAGAATTAATATTGTTAAAATGTCCATCCTATCCAAAGTGATATATAGATTTCATCCAATTTCTACCGAAATTCCAATATCATTCTTTACAGAAATGGAAAAAACAATCCTAAAATTTGTATGAAACCACAAAATTCCTGAATAGCCAAAGAAATCTTGAGCAAAAAGAACAAAGTTGGAGGCATCACACTACCTGATTTTAAAATATATTATAAAACTATAGTAATCAAAATGGCAAGATATGGGCACATAAGCAGATACGAAGACCAATGGAATAGGATAGAGTACCCAGCCATAAATCCATGTATTTTACAGCCAAATGATTTTGACAAAGGTGCCAAGAATGGGGTAAGGGCAGTCTCTTTAATTACTTCTTCTCTGTATTCTTTTCACCTCAGGAAAAATATCCACTTTGCTCAATTGTATATACATTTACTCACTCAATAATTCATTCATTGAATCACTCACTTGTTTGTTCATTGCATAAGTATTTTGATTTCCTAATATGTATTTTCCCAGAATTGGAGGTATAATTGGAGGTGTAACAAAATAGCTATAAATCTCAAGCTCACACTCCTGTCTTTACAGTTTGATGAGGGAGGCACATTTAGATTTGGGGTGATAATTGCTTTGATTAGAGAAATTCAAGGTTGTAAGAGAGCACAGAATGGAACCTAACCTAGATTGGAGGAGGCAGGGAATTCTTCCTGGTGGGAATGACATTCTAAGCTGAAGATAAGTAGGATCAATTAGGTTAAGAATGGAGCAGAAATAGTTTCAAGCAGAGGCACAATATCTGCTAAGGTCAGGTTGTGTGGTAATTGAAATGGGCAGTGAGAGAGAATAATGGAGTATTTCAGCAATTGAAAGAAGTGACAACCTCTTGTTACAAAACTTGGCTTGTATTCTAACTGAAATAAATATCTGCTAAGTGTTTCAAAAAGGGGAATGAAGTGGTCAAGTTTTCATTATACAAAACTAACTTGTTCCCTCTAATTATATGTTTTTTCTTTTAATTTTCTCACTGCTCCTTTCTGGATATCTCAAGTAATATGCCAAATATTATTACAATTTCTAATGGAGAACTCAAACTAAAAATGAGGGAACTGAGTCGCAATGTCCCTGTTGGGCAATTCAAGTATGTATTTCTAAGGATGTGCTTTCTGACATTATGGAAACTATCTTAGGCTCTCACTTGAGTCCTAGAAAAGAAGTCACCTGTTTAAAGGAATGTCCAGCCCCATCTAACTTGGCAGCTGCCCCTCCAAGCTGATGACATTAGGGAGTAGTGGATTGAAGAGGCTGATGATGCCATTTGGTCAACTCATGTGACTATTTCCATCAGCTTTATTTCTGCAACATCCTGTGCCTATGGAGGGGACACAAGATTACTTTATAATTCCTTGGCCATATTAAGATACAGATATACCCAGGACCTTAAAGGCAAGAATATGATTGAAATGTCAAATGGGGACTTGGTGACCTACATTATTTCCCTTAAAAACCAATGTCTTACTACCACCTGTGTTCTCTAGGTGGAGTTTCTAAACAGAGATGACTACACCCACAAACTTTCCAAAAGGAAAGTTATGACCCTCTGGTCACTAGGACAATTATGGGATGATACTGCTGAAGGAGTGAGGTGTGCTCAGTGCTCAGGAGATAAACTGGCTTTTCTTTTAGTACAAGCTGGCAACATTGCCCAATTCCTAGTCAGTCCAGGACCACACAAAACATTTCCCTTGCATGATTACTCTCTTCCTAACTTCACAGTTCTGCTATCCTCTCTGCCTCTCTGCCTCTTCTTTGTGATACATGTGACCTCCTACCTTAAGTTTTGACCCTGTGAGATCATTTGCCTTTCCCTCCACACTCTAGTCTCTCTTGCCTCCATGACTTTAGATTCAGGCTGTTCTCTCTTGGATTACTCTCCAGCATGAGTAGGAAAATACAGTCCTTCAATGAAAAACTGCATGTTGTTTAAAGCAAACCTTTCCAGATTATATGATTCTAGTCTTTCATCATCTTTGAGACAGTTTAATGCTCTGTAAACTAATATAAATGTATATAATTCTTGTCGATAGGCATGTAAATTATGTCCAATGGAGGTTTGACTCCTCTCCCCGACTGTGGAAAAGGCCAGTTTTGTCTCCATTTTCCCATTCATTTCTATACTCCTGATCTATAAATCTATTTTTGGATTTTCCTTTGAATTCATTGTAACACCTCATACGTTCACTTATTAATGAGTTAAATCAAATCTTTAACACTTGTTCATATATCCATCAGTATAAGAGTATGAAAGAGTTATGTTTATACAAATTATGTTTTAATAGATGGCAAAAAAACAATGAGTGAACAAGAAGTATACTGTACTCCTACTACCATCCAGAGGGGACTAGATGTCATGCCATAGGGTCATGATTCTCCTGGGGCTACCTAACTGGAATCATTTGTATTGCCATAAATGCAGATTCCTGGGCCCCTAGTCAGATCCACTGGATCAGACTTTAGGATGAGGGTCAAGTATTTTCATTTTAACAAGTCAGTGCCCAGAAGAATTAAAGAGTCACCATGACAGATGATAAAAAGTAGAAAGTACTCTCCAGTATCTTAACATCTACTTGGATAGATAATGTATGCATAAGATTGTTTATGAGAACTAAGACTAAAATATGTTATAGATACATCTGGAAATGCATGTAAAAATCAAATCCAAATAAACCAAAGCAAAATTTCTCATAAGAAATAATGGTAAATAAAAGTTAGGTGGCTGTCACTCTCACCCCCCCAGGTAAAACATGTTATATCTTTTTAGCCTAAATTGGTGCTAACTTGGTTTGAATGTGTTCCCTCCAAAGTTCACGTGTTGAAATGTAATGGCCAATGTGATGGTATTAAGAACTGGGTTCGTTAGGAGGTAATTAGGCCATGAAGGCTCCTCCCCCGTGAATGGGATTAAGACCCATATAAAAGAGGCTTCAAGCAGCATTCTGCTCTCTTCCCCTTCCACCTTACTCATGTGAGGTTACAGTGTTCCTCCCCTCTGGAGGGTGCAGCAACAAGGCACCATCTTGGAAGCAGAAAGCAGTCCTCACCAGACAAAGGGACATGCCAGTGCCTTGATCTTGGATTTCCCAGCTTCCAGAACTGTGAGAAAAGAAATTTTTTTTCTTTATAAGTTACAGAGTCTCAGATACTTTGTTATAGCAGCACAAACAGACTAAGACAGCTAGTATTAAAATTTACATAAGTAAAAAAAATTAAAAATATAAGGTCTGTCTAGAAAGTATCCAGCCATGTAATATGAAAAATTATGAAAATTGTGGCTGGATACTTTACAGACAGACCTCATATGTGTTTGCTTTTAATAGTAAATTAACTCTTATGTTTTATATTAATTGATTGATTCAATAAACATTTATTGAGCATTTATGCTGGGATTATGGCATTAAGACAGGGTCTCTTCTATCTTATAAATTTCATTGTTTTTTAAATGGGAGCAAACAGACTCCAGGTAAAAAATAAAACACAGTACATATGAGACTTTGGGAATATCAGGAATTCCTCTGAGGCTATAATTAATATTAACATTTGACAAATTCACCTTCAGAATATTATGGTGCTCACCAACATGCTTACATCATAACATTTGCTGTCTTCCCAGATAAAATATCAGAAACTCATAAGCCAAGAAAAATCTAATTAGAAAGTGTGAGTTAATGGAATCCACATATAGCAAGAAGAGCTATGGAAGTGTTTGGAAGATATCCATAAATGATACATGATAGTATAAAATCAAGTGAAAAAGTGAGTGTTAGGAAGGTTTATTAAAGAGAAAACTCAGTAAGATAAGGCCAGAGATTGGGGAGTAGAAAGCTTCATAGGATTCAGGAAATGCTGAAGTCTAAGGACAGCTTGCATAGGTGTAAGTTCAGATTGGGAGTCTTTCCCCATGGTGTAAGTGCAGAAGCGAGCCTGAGCCACAGTGCCAGTGAACATGAGCAAGAGCCTGTCTGACAAAGATGAAAGCTCAGCACCCTTTTACTGCATGCCACCTGCGTGCAAGCAAGATTTCAGGTACAGCATCTCCTACATGAGACCGATACTCCACTGCTGGATTGATCTTTCTCAGCTGGATAGAGGGGAGAAAGTTTCACCCCAAATACCAGAGGCCTCCAAACATCTGGATGGTTGGTGTTATGCATTCTAAACAGCTGGTTTTATAAAGGTGGTTTTACTTTCCACCTGGATGTTGGTTGTCAAGCCTATTATTAACTTCTGGGAGTTCCCAAATCCTCAGGGAGAGAAAAGAGCAAACACTCTTGCCTGCAGTCAAGAGCAGGCTCTGAGCCTCGCATGGCAACCTGCTGTATTTAATCGGAAGTGGCTTACCTCTTGGGATTTACTGTGCATTGAGTCTACCAAGCTGGAAGGTTCCATCCTGAGTGTTCTACTCTCTCCCCATGGAGATTATATCAAATTTCTCCATTAGTCATATAAGGATTTCCAAAGTTGACATACCCAACTTAGTTGCTGAGGAGAAACTAGTAGTATGATTGTGACATGTATTGCTGAGAGACCATGCTTTGTAAATGTTAATAATTAAAATTATTTTGAACACTAATTATGCTGAAGAATAGATTATCTGGCCCTTCAGATATTTTCCAGTGAATATATTTTACTCTTTGAAGGAATTGATTGCATCCAAAGTTATCTTTATTTCACCTGTATGATGTCACATCTTTTTATCTTTCTTTCTCTTCACAACTAGGGTATCCTGGCCCCCAAATATAAACCTCTAATATCAATTCTAGAGCCATTCTGTATCAGAGGCACTAAGGATTTAACCAGCTTTAGCTCCAATGTCTGAACATCAGCATTGCCATCTGACTGTTAAGTCAAACCTGAACACTCTTTAATCCATCAACGCATTCTCTGCAGCTGTGAAAAGTTATGAAAGGGGCACAAAGATGAATATACAGTCTTTGTGTCTAAGGAGCTCATGGTCTAACTGAGAAATACATCTTCAACCTAAAATAGACGGTCCATTTATTCCATGAATAGCTTTTAAGCACCTATTGTATATCAAGCACTTTGCTAGCTTCTGGGATATAAAAATAAATACACAAAGACCACATATTTAAATTTCATAGCATTTAAATATAATGTTTAAATGTTGTAATAATCATAGTAAATGTCCTCAAGGAGCTATGGAAAGTTTCTACATGAAGCAGGAACAAGAAGTTTGAAGAAAAACCAGTTGGCTTTTTAGGCTATAAAAATATAACTATGAAATAAAGAACTCAGTAGTTAGATTGATTATAAAATAAATACAGTCAAAAATGAATCTGTGACCCTAAAAGCTTGAGAGGAGGAAGGAAGTCTCCTATAAGACACTGGGAAGGACTAAGAAGGAAAGAAAGAATGATATTGCTGAGAGCTGGGTTCTCACTGTGGGACACATGAATACGGAATGAGGGAAAGCAGAGAAAAAACATATGGTGGGGGATTCAAAACACAGACATCACTGTGTCTGTATCAGTCAGGGTTGAACCAGAGAAAACAGAATCAGTAAGAGATGTATATTAAGAGACTCATTGCACAGAATTGGTCTATGTGATTGTGGGCGGGGCAGGGCAGCAGGAGGGCAGACTGGAGTTCCTAGGCACAGGCTGAAGCTGCAATGCATATGTGGAAGTTCCTCCTTCTCGGGGAAGACTTAGCTCCACTCTTAAGGACTTTCAACTGATTAAATCAGCCCCACTTAGAATGTCTGAAATAATCTCCCTTACTTAAAGTCCACTGATTATGAACTATAATCTCATCTATAAAATACCCTCACAGCAGTATCTAGGGTTCGAATAACTGGGAATTGTAAACTAATTAAGCTAACACATAAAACCGACCACACAATGCCCACTAAATATTAGGGAATTAATATATTAATACATTAATGAAAGTGGATGGTGATCCCTACTTCAGAGTATTGTAGTTAAGGATAGCATAAATAGATCACCTAGCACAGAGCTCATCCCTTAGGGGCTACAAAATACATGTGGATCTCCTTCTTACTATTTTACTTGCATTTCTATCCTTCCCTACCCTTGAGGCTATTTGGATGTCACATGTTCATCCTCTGAGCTCAGATCCACATGTTACCTGTGCCACTATAACAACCATTGAAGTCTACATCCCTCATGAGATTCAAATAACCCAGATGACAGCCAAGGACATTTCTTTCCCTCATGATCTAGTTAAAAAAAAAAAAAATCTCTTGACCCCTCTGACAATTCTAGAATACTTAGGAGTAAAAGTCTGTCCCCTAAGATGTCAGCCAATTCCTGGCCTTATATCTCAAAGTTCCTTTTCCTCCAGGTTTCTCAGGTCATTCCCTACCGTCTTTGTGCTATAATTCATTAATTGAGCACCTACTTACATTCCCCTCCACTCACAGCAAGAATTCTTGAGCACAGCAACTCAAATTGAGAATTTTAGGTAGAAGTGAAAGGTAAATTTAATTTCAGGAGTACATACAACATTAACCTTTAACTAGATATCCTCATTCTTTTTAAAAATGCCTATTGTCTCCCTGGGGCACCTATCCCCTGACCCTAAGCAATATGCATCAGTAGCTAGTCAGTAGTCCCAGACTGTCTCTGTTTTCCTGGATCTCTATCTCCTGATCAACCCATAACTTCCCTTCCTTCTCTCACCCTCCTTTTCAGGATCAAATGAATAAATCCTCCCCTCTCACTCGTGCAGGGTAAATTTCTACCTCCCTGAGGCTGTTTGTTTACTAACTTCAAGGACATCAGATCATATCTCTTCTACTCCAAGAACTTGAAAAGATATTTTTTCATACAATGAAAGTCCTCTCCCAAGACAAATTCATTGCAGTTTTTCCTTTACCTGTTTGCCTTTATCCTTTTTGTGTATAATTTCATCTTCCTATCTAGGTTGAATAATCTCTGGGACCACAGATTTAATTTATATTTCTTTCCTTCCCCTTTCCAACCAACATGAGGTGTCCATTGAACAAACTGGATAAATTTTAATCAATTAGTATCTTGAGAAAGGTGGGGGAGACGTAGATAGGTAAGGAAATATCAGCTAGCCTAGGGGACATTTAAGCTGCAGAGATTATGACTATCTTGTTCAACATTGTATCCCAGGGGCTTAGTACATAGACTTGCAAATAGCAGATATGAATAAAAAATTATTGAATAAGTAAATGAATATAAAATAGAAGTTTCTTAGGCACTACCTTTAGACAAATCTGGGGTTATGTGGTATTCAACAGCCCACAAAGTATCTACAACCTAATTCCCAAGACTTTTGAGTGTTAATTTGCATGACAAAAGTGAGTTACAGATGTGATTAAATCAGGATTTTGAGATGGAGAGAGTAGCCTGGATTATTCAAGTGGACAAAATGTAATTACAAAGGTCCTTATAAGTAAAAGAGAAAAGCAGGAAAGTCAGAGTCAAAAAAAGAGGTGTAAAGACAAAAGGAGGGGTTGGAGTGATATAGGCGTTAAAGATGGAAGAGGGTTACAGGCCAAGCAATAGAAGTAGCCTCTAACGAATGCTGCCAACTCCTTGATTTTAGCCCAGTGAGATCCATTTTGGAGTTCTAATCTCCAGAACTATATGAAAATTGTATGATTTAGCCCACTAAACCCTGTGGTAAATTGTTACAGCAGCAATAGAAAACTAGTAGAGATTACATTTTAGTTCAATTAATATTTCTCCAAATCTCTAGACCCCTGATTTCTTTTCTAAAAAACACTAATACCTGACAGTTTAGCATACAAGTAAGAGTATCTATTTATTACAATGATCAGCATTTATTTAGGCTCTAAATAGATTTGAGGATTAAAGAGCATAAATAAAGTACCTAGTGATGTTTCTGATAAAAATAGGTCCTTCAAAATGCAAGAGTCCAATCCTGAAAACCTACAAAGTAGGTGAATTGGCAAGGGGCTGGTAATTTAATTTGAGGAACCTAAGGAAAGTGGGATGAAGAGCTGAGGTTGCTAATAAATCTATAACAATTATAAGTAAATATTTAATTTACTAATATACAATAATAAAGATATCATTGTAAATAAGACATATTTTAAATGTGCAGTAATAAATCCTTCACTAGTCATGGACACTTAGAATTTCTTACCACTGGAAATGCTTCAGGGTTTAACTTCTACTTGGTTGCAAATATGTTCTCAGCTTGGTTGAGACAACACACATAGTACGATACTTGTTTACTTACCGGCCTGCTCTCTGAGGCTGGTCTTCCAATCCCTGCCCGTGGGATCTTAGGACTCCAAGCATGCTGAATGCCCCTACTGGCCTCCACCTCTTGAGCCTCCCCAGACCCACCCCAATAGCGCTTCTTACACCCAGTCCACTTCTTCCTCGTGGCCGCCTGCAGAATGCATGTCTAAAATTAGATTCTATTTTTCCTCATCCTCACTGCCTTTTTCAAAGCTTCCAAAAAATTCCCTTTACTGCTCTGCCATGCTTTATTTCCTATTCTTGCTCCCTCTTTTTCTAATTATCTATAATAGGCATCACAAAAATTGCATATTCTGGAAGCAAAATTTCTGTGGTTGCCACAAAATACACAGATGTAAATTTGCATATAATTGAATTTTGCATAAGGGAAACTCAGTTGGGGAGAGAACTTATGCTCAATAAATTCAGTTCCCTTCCTCTTCTGTCCAGCGTCCCCAGGCCAGCCTCCCAGCCTACATCCTTCCCCTGAGCTGCAGCTATCTGGGCTCTGCTCTGGGGCTTTAGGGACAATGTTATTGCATTTTAGTTAAACTAACCCGTGCAAACTGGAAGAGTAGCTTAAAAAGCTTCATGTTAAAAATGGCAAAACATCAATAATGCATTGAAATTATTAAGAATTCCATTTGCAAAAAGGCTTTACACCCACTAACATTAGCTATGAGCCTCACTTCATGTGTATCTGTGTCTTGAGATATTAGCTAATAATATAGTACTAAACCATCACAATGAGCAAGACATTTAGTAAGCAAGTGTGATAAATATGAGCACAGATTTTTCAGGAATGTTTACAATCATGCATTACAATCATACTTCATGAAATTTCAGTAAACTTAATGATTATTTAGAAGCTTATGCTTAAGTTTTATAATTGATAGCAAAAGATAAAAGGGCATTCAGCACTATCGCTGTATCTTGGTAATGAAAAAGACTGACATAATAGATGAAAAACAATATGGTAATAATCTAAAATGTATCACTTCATCCACAAATATGATGTTGTACATAGATAGCCTTACTAAAATAATAAATACACAATTCCACAATAGACTATATGTTATATGGCTGCAGAAAAGTATAAATGTTTCTAACATGTTCCTGTTTATGAAAATTTCTAAATTCTAATTTAATATTAAAACACATGAAAAAAAATTTAAGTGTGATCCTATAAAGCAATAAACACAATGCTTTGTGGAAGAAGTGTGGAAGAACTATAGCCATTGCTGGAGTAGATGCTCTCATTAAAAATAAAGAAAAAAAATGGGTTGAGTTTATAGACCACACCATGCTTAAAAGTTATTTACAGCTTAACTCATAAACAAGCAATTGCACCAAAGTTGAAGTTGAAAGCATGCAAAATGCTATATAGAATGCAATTTATGTCTCTAAAACAAGAAAGAATAAATGAACATTTTGCAATATTTTTCATGAGATGGAAAATGACCATAGAAATCTGTGTTACACTACAGATTTTATTATGGAAATGATCTCATAGCAAAGTTTTTAAAGGGGCTGCAGAATAGTAAAGAAAGATAACATGTTTTCCTCTTACAAAAAGGCCAATGTTCCAAATTTGCTGACCTTCTCTGTAAATGAAAAGTGACTGTTGGTCGCCAGCAGATGTGTTTGTAAAAATAAACCCACTTGATCTGTCCCTGCAAGGTAAAAGTGGCATTTTCGTAGTGAATGAAAGAACTTCTCTCAACAGAAAATCATACTGTGAAGAGAGCATTTTGAAATTATTTGGAAATATTAACATTATGTGATTTATTTATTTATTTGGTCAAAAAAGACCAATTTGGCTAACTCTATTTTATTGCTTAAAACATAGTTCAGGCATCAGATCCTACAGTTAGAATCAATCTTCTGATAATCTTGAGAGTTAGTTAACTCTTTCCTTCATTTCTTCCACTTAACTTCCTGCACATATGCTACTATCATGCTTAGAACATGGTATTAGAGTATGTTATTTACATGTGCATCTCCTCCACTAGATTGGGAGTTTATTGAGGTCAGGAACAAAGCAATTGTCCTACCAGGATGAGACAGGATTGCCAAAAGTAGCTATATAAATGTTTGGTCATGGTTTTAAAAAACAAACAATGAACCAACAGGCTGAAATAACTGGCCAAACCAATAATGCTAACAATAACAATAATGATAATCACACAATGACTAACACTTGAACAATTGTGTGTTAACTATGTACTGATCAAAGCACTTTGCATATATCTTCTTACTTAATATCCACCACAATCTTATTAGAATGTATTATTATTTTCCACAATTTATAGATGTGTGAAAGAACTTGTCCCAAATCATACAGCTAGTTGTCTGAGGTGCAATCCAGGTGATCTGTTCACAGAGCTCAGGTTCTGTGAAGCAGGTAAAAACATAAAGTTTGGCATCTAGTTTCAAAAGAATTGCAAACTTATAGAATATACAGAACCAATAATTACAATAATAGAATGCTAATTACATATCAAGGACATGATATAAGACAAATTATTCTACCTTAACAAATGGAAATTTACGTTTCATGACATCACAGATTCTATCTTCTCACTCTGTATTCTCAAGGATTTACAGTATTGGCTCATTAGACTATTTGTAGAATGGTCCTTATTCTATTACTGTAGAATAAATAAATGAATGCACGAATGAATATCAGGTATCAGGGGCTCTATATCTTTATTATATCACTTAATATTCACAACAAACCTAATACTAGTTAATAGCAAAGCCTAGAACATTTCAGTTTGCAGAGATCTAACCCCTTCCCCAGCGCCACACAGGTAAATGGCATGGCGCCCTCCCTTCTCTCAGCCCACGCCACTCATCTAGATTGTTACTCTCAGTCTTGTTTATCTCAGAGGAAGAGGGCATGACTACCTGGAATGTGTCCAGACAAGTGCAGCCAGAGTGTTGAGTAGCTCAATAACCACGTCGCATGAGGAACAGCTGAAGAGACTGAGAACATGTGGCCTGAAGAAAAGGAGACTCGGGGACTTGGGGCCACAAACTTAAAATATTTCAAGTGGCATGACGTGGAAAAGGGATTAAATGGAACTAATGTAGCTCTAGAGAGTGAAGTCAGGAGTGCTGAGTGGAAAGGAAAGGGAGGCAGCTTTCTACTGGAGAGAAGGAAGAACTTTCTCATATTTGGGGATGTGCTCCAGTGGGAAAGATCATTTTGTGAGATTCAAATGACCAATTGCCAAGAAGTTGCAGGGGCAGTCCCTACATGGGTTGGTAGGTAGACTGGACCTACTTTTTGTCTCATAGACTTTATACAATTTAAAAAGCTCATGTGGCGGGAGGGGAGAACAGATCTTTACCATCTATGAGATGACATTATTAATAATTAATTACATATAGTTAATGATAATAATTCTGTAATTAGTATTAGCAAATTATTGCTATTTGTAACTCTCCAGTCCAAAATATCAATGTCTATATTGTTTCTTCAACTATAAAATGATGATAATAACAGTACCTTCCTCATGGACTAGTTGAGAAACTGTTGAGATCCATATAATATTGAGAATGACGCCTGAAACATAGTGAGCACACCATTTTTATTATAATTGTGTTAATAGTAATAATTTATACCATTTACGAACCCTTCCTATGTGCTACACATGGTATTTTGTTTAGGTCTCACTATATCCAGATGTAGGCATTAATATCTTTATTTTATAAATGCGTCTGAACCTAGTATACCATGGTACTATTGTTAATATATTTGTCTCTCAAGACAAATTGACTTGATAGTTTATGATATATCAATAAGCCTTCTCCTAGGTGAAAAGTCTGATATTGAGCAAACAAAACATGCGTTTAATCCTGGGATTGCTGCCTTACTCTCTGCTTCCCCATCCCTCTTGTGAACAAAGGCACTTGGAATGTCCCCTGGCCAGTGAGGTCTTGGTGAGAAAGGAATGTGCAGCAGTTCTTCCTTGTTCCCAGTCACAGGTATATGTGGCTTAGAGAAGGAGGCATAACATAAAGGCACTGGGACAGTACATAATGTATACCATGAGGCTTTGCAGAGGAAAAGAAGGCAAGTGACAGCCCAGAGTTCAATCGGATGGAGAGATTGAAGCCAGGCCCTGGAGTCCTTTAGACCTGCTTCCTTACTGCAACTCTACCACTTACATGAGTCATTTAACTTCTCTGAGCTCAGTCCCTTCATTTATAAAATGGGAGTGATAATGTTCACATGCCAGGATGCAAAGGGATTGAAAAGCATAGCACAACAGGTCTAATTAAGCACCTGTTGTGATAGTTGTCAGGGACCCCAACAGTCAGCCATTTCCCTGCTCATTTCTGCTCTTTGTGGTTTCCCATCATCACACCTTTCATCAACATTCACCTTCACTCTCTAGCCCCATGCCCTATGCTAAAGAGCAGAGGAACTCCTCACCTGAAGTTATTGTTTGAAACTTCAACCCAAAGCAAGTACTAAAGCAAGGATACCAAAGCAAGGATCTCCAGAAACTTCCCAGAAAACAAGGGGTTTGAATGGGACAAAAGGGAGCTTTACTGATAGCCAGTGCCAGATGATTTAATGGAGTCATGACTGAGATAAGAAAAAAAGAAAATATAATAAACCTATGCATGAAATTCTACCATCCCAGCTCCATATTTTATCTTGAAAATTTGGATTTCTATTAAACAATGACATTTACACCAAAAAGCAGAGGAGTTGGTTGAAGGTTAGGGTAATGCCATGAGGACTTGGGAATTTGAGAGTCAGATCAAAGGACTGAAATACTCAAAACATTAAAGACACCTCAGGAGTCTACCCAGAAAGGGTAGAAGTTTTGAATTTGCAGTACCACCATAATTTAACAAACTACTTTAACACGCGGTCGAGTCTTGGAAAACAGATGTCACAAACTCTCATTAAATTGTCGAACACTTTTTCAGTATTTCCTCTCCCATCATAGCTGATTATCAAGATATATAGACACACACACACACATACACACACACACACATACACACACACACATAAATATCTTGATAAGTTACTAGAGAAAGCAGAAAAGTGCCTGACAGTTTAATGAGGTTTGGGTGAAAGAAAATTCTGTATTTTAATGTTTTCCAGGCAGTAGAAATAATTCATCAAAGTTTCTAAGAGTCATTCAGCTTTGCTATGTTTCTAAAAACATTTGCACAAATTTTGGAAAACAAATACCATTATTGGGCACTAAAAAGGTTGCAGTCTAACAGGTTGGCCATTTCACTTTCGTTCACTCAGCTCAGCATTCATTTTCATTCAACCGGCTCTTACTGATGTTTAACCAGTGCTGTGCCTCGCGACTGGCACTACTCAATAAGGACAATGTTTCCTGCACATGTAGTGTTGGCTTTAAGGCACATTAAGATGACAGCAGGTGGCCTGTAGAATGGTCATTTTAGGATGTCCTATTCAAAGACATCTGAGGAAGTATGGACCAGTTCATTGATGAGTAATAGTGAAGGGGTTTCCACCTGCAAGCAATGAACTTCTTTACAAGTATGATGCTGAAAGTACAAAGAGAGTTTCTAGTCAGAAACTGAACAAACCAATTAATTAGCAGGTGATTTTTAGGGGAAAAAAGCATTGTAAAAGGAAATTTTATTAGATTACCTCTAAGGTCACTGTGGATACAGAGATTCTAGAATTCTGAGGGGGAGAAAGAAAATGTTCTGCAAAGTGATGAGCAAAGTGTCTCATCCCCACCTTTGAATCCAGGCAGTCGAGAGCTACAAAGAGCCCTTAGCAACGTGAGTATGGCACATGCGCTTGACAAATCTCTTTCACATATGTTTGGGAAGGTGATACAACTATAATATGAAATAAGCATTAAAAGATTCTCCATTTCAGAGGAGACTGGGGATTAAAAGCTAAACAATTATTCTAAATTACTCAGCTTGTGAACTTCAGAGCTAGGACAGCTCATTGGACTTTGAATTCTGTGGTCTTCCTGTTAATTTCTCTTGGTGTAATTATGAAGGCAAAACACAATAAACATCATGACAAACTGGACAAGGAAGACCATTGAGAAGGATCAAAGACTCCTCCAAAGTTCTGAGCAGGTTTAAAAAGGAGAATGATGACAACATTGATAGAAATAGGAAAGGCAGTAGAGAAACGTGTTTTGTTTGGAACTTCTTAATGTTTGAACTAATTATGTTTGAAGATGACAGTGGTCATTGAGAGAACAAGATCCGAAAAAGCAATTATGGAATAATATGAGCCATCATTTACTACTTGTCAAATAGCTAGTCTAAATATTTTATATATATATGTATATATATATTAGCTCAGAACAACTCTAAAAGGTAGTTACTATTTTTAATAGAGAAACTGAGGCACAAAGAGGTTAAACAACTGGTCCAAGGCCACACAGCTAATCGGTGGAGAGTCAAGACTTGGACCCAGGAGTCTGTTTCCAAAGTCCACACTTTTAGCCATTACACTATGATGGAAGGAAATTTAGAGGATATACAAATAAAACACTAGGCACACAGATACGGGGTACTGGGATACTCTGGGTGGTTAAAGGAAGGTTTCTTGGAAGACGTGAAGCCTGAATGAGATAGTTAATAAACTACTTTTCACATACTAGTGTGTGATCTTTG
Source organism: Varecia variegata (assembly GCA_028533085.1). Lineage (NCBI taxonomy): Eukaryota > Metazoa > Chordata > Mammalia > Primates > Lemuridae > Varecia > Varecia variegata. The sequence continues at coordinate 32,561,510 of CM052438.1, read as the reverse complement.
TCTGACTAGTGCATTCTTTCCGATAGAAAACTGAGATGAAAGAAAAGAAAATTGAGAACTAACTCTGTAAAAGTGTGTAATATAGCTCATGTTCCAGGAGATTGTTTTGGTAGTATTAATTTTTATCTGCTCACAGGACTGGATTGATCATTTGGACTTATGGAACAATTAATTCACCTAGGTAACAGAGAAACCCTGTGTGTTTGTGCATCTTCCAAATCAGTTTTCTCCTGGAAAAAAATAAAATAAAATAAAGTATTTAACAGAATAAAGCTATCAGCAAAGACACAGGCAAAGCTATAAATACAGATTGTGTTTACAGACATGGTCAGATCCAAAGTAGACGTGGAATATGCCAGTTCCACTTATTTTAATCCATACTCAGCCCAGGACTACGTACAATAAGATTGCTAATGATGTTTGCTGAGGCATTTGCTGTTGAAATCTGAAACACAGACTTACCATAGGAAGAGTTGAGCTGAGCCATAGTATAGATGGAAGTTTCCTGAAAGCATTGTGGGAAACATCATTTGGGTATGGTACTTGGGCGAGGAGTTGATTTATTAGTACTGGAAGGGTGCATGGGAGAAAGGAAGTGAGAGGTTATGAGAGAATGACCCTCCTGTATGGTGGGTGGGAGAATTCTTGCACTGGGTATGTTAGCACTGCTGTGTGGTGAAGGTCTTGGGATTTCCTGGGTCTGTGCTGTCCAATATAGTAGCGACTAGTCACGTGTGGGTATTAAGCACTGGAAATGTGGCTGGTCTGAATTGGGATATGTTGTAAGTGCAAACTGGATCAAAGACTTAGTATGGAAAAAAAGAATATGAAATATCTCATTTGTGATTTATATTTGTTTACACATTGACATGTCAACAACTTGAATATATTGAGTTAAAATGTTATTAAGATTAAATTGTACTTAAATTACAATTTAAAATTAAATTTTTACTTTTTCAATGCAGTGGCTAGAGAATTTAAGATTCGTATGTGGCTCATATGTATGGCTCATGCTGTATTTCCGTTGGTCAGCACTGCTTTGAGTCTTTCAATGGGTAGGATGCACCCCTGGTAGGATGGAAAATCTATCAGAGTGGTTGGTTTTGGAGGTAGGTGGGGATGATAACTTAGGTGGGGAGGCTAACTTGGACTCAAAGGATGTCTGGCAGCCCTGCTCCCTAACTGTAAAAAACCTATCCTGAGGAAAATATGTTAGGAAAATGTTTTGTGTTTGTGAGTTGAAAAGTCTTCTGCATCTAGCTTGAGACAGAGCAAAAAGAGTCCATGCTCAGCTTCATGGAGGCCAGGGGGTCTGAAAGAGAGCCAGAGATCAACAGTCTCTGAGAAATGAGCCAGTGGTTTGGAGGCCAAGAACCGAAGTGCTGATTCCAGGACCGGTGTTTACGATAGTTTCCTTCTATACCGGAACCTGCTCCTTGAAAGGGTATCTAATTGGACATTGCTTTGTACTCACTGACTTCAATTCTTTTATGTTCTTCCTTAGTAAATATTTTTTTCTTAATTTCATTGTACCTCATGTTTGTCCTGGGAACACAAGAGAAATTTTTCACAAGCTCAGGCCAGGTTTTTAAAAGGAACATGGCGTGACTCCAAAAAAAAAAAAAATAAATAAATAAACCAGACTTGCAGATGGGTACTGAAGCATATTTAAATGCTGAAACCTCCAAGACACAAGGGATCATATCTTATCTTTACAGCTCTCTGAACCCCTCATACCTAGCTCAGTGCCTGGAACAAGACAGGGATCCAACAGTGGTTTGATGAATGAACTAATAACCCCAAGAGTAAAGTGGTATTCAAGAGGACAAAGTCAGATCACCTGCCTCTCCCTATCAGAAGGTACTTCTTTTAAAGCTTTATTGGTATACTTCTCGGTGGAGTTTACCTTACAGAATCAAATCACATACTGAAGTAAAAACTGGATCTTTCATAAATAATAGAAGCAGTGAGTCTAATAAAACAACAATTATAGCTACCATCAATGGAGGTGTTCTTATGTGCTAGGGCTAAAGCTTGACATGTATTATCTCATTATATCTAAGCCAAAGAATTAACTATGACCCACATAACATTAAATCTCATTTTATAGATGAAAAAACTACAGTGTAAAGAAGTCAAAGAATCAGCCGAAATGTACTAATACGTAATTAGTAAGGGTGGAGCTGGGATTTAAATTCAGACAGTCTGACTCCAGAGGCCATTCTCCAAATCATTACGCCATAATTATATTTCAATTAGTAGCATTCATAAATTGAAATATGAGGCATAATGCCTCTTTTTGTGAAGGCTTTGCTCATTGTATGGAGAAGTGTGCATGTGTGTGCTATTACTGAGATAGAAGACATGTCTGTCTCTGTTTTGGTCCATTTCCAGTAAGACCTGGATGTTTGATTGAGTTTAGAAGTTTGATCATCTTCTTAATTAACTAAACTATTTTAATTATATTAAAAATTAGTCACTTTCAAAATATTTGCATATGTAATTGTTAGGTTGATCTTTTGGATTATCAGATTTGACATAGTACTACTACAGAGAAACATCCACTCACGTGCATGTGAACATACCCTCAAGCTCAAAGAGCTTTCTCAGGACTACATATCTTATACCTACAAAAGGTCATTTAGAAAATTGTGAATCCTATTTAAATCTCCACAAAATAGAGATACCAGATTCTGCTTTTATCTTTAAATGCTTTTTTTGCTATATACAAAGCTGTTTCTTGCACTGCTACATATATTAAAAAAAAGATATGACAAACTAAATGTCAAACAAGAGGAATAGACAAAATATAATAATTCCATAAGATGCCATATTATGCACTTTTTAAATTGTAAGTACAATAAGATTACTGATAAGTAAAAAAAAGTCATGATAAAATGTTAAGTAAAAACAATAGGACATAGCTCCATTTGAATGAGAATAGTCATTTCTTACAGCAGTACGAATAGAAGGAAGGAGATATACTAAAATAATAACAGAGTATCTAGATGGCAAAATAGGTCTCTCTGTATCCGTTTATACTTTCCAAGTGTTTTATAATATAAACATACATGCACATATGTTTATTTATATGCACATACATAAATCAATTTATATAGGTGTGTGTGTCCATAGACACACACACACACACACACACACATACATGCATAGACATCTGAAGAGGTGACAGTGAACTGGAATTATATGGAGGAAAAGGGCCCAGTCATCAAAAGAGCATTTCAGATAGAAAAGCAGAAAACCCAAAAGCCTTGTTAAATAAGGCTTGGTATATCCTAGGGACTGACAGATGACTAGTGACTGACCATAGGGACTGAGAGCGGGAGAGCGACATGAGAAGAACACCTAGAGATAGGTGGGGTCAGACCACGGAGGAGTCAGGAACACCTGGGCATGGACTAGCGGTGCATCTGAGATTTTAACACACTATTGCTGATACTAATGTTTAACACAGACTCCACAAAACACAAAGTATTGGAGTTGTCGGCAGTGAATTTCGTCCTTCCCAAGAGAGGTGTCCTGATCACACTTCTGGGGAGGAGGTGGGCTGTCCAATGTGGGCCCAGTGACAAAATCCTGACATATTCTATTACTAATGCTATAGTTACTGGTAATCTTGAAATAAACAAAAACAAACAAAAAACGTGCTAAGGATCCATACAATTAAACCAAGGGATAGTTGTGCATGCGTACACACATCCACACATATTCAAGGGGTTGATACTACCACATGAATTTGGCCATAACTTTTGCTTGGCAGGTTACCTGTTATACATATGAGTTACTCTCTAAAGAAGGCACAGCTATTGGCCAAATTTCATGCTGGATTCAGGAGGGTAGAATTAAGAGATTCAAACCCCAAAGGAGAGGGAAATGAGTCTTCAAATCTGACCCACCATACAAGACTTTTTAAGGTAAACATTGTAAGTATAAACTATATAGCAATTATAGATAAAATATATAGCCCAGGGTGGAGACTTGGGGGCCAGAACTGAGCATGGGAATAGGAAGTGTTAATCTTTGGGCAAAGAACAAAGAAAATTTGGTATAAAAGTCCTGAGAGATGGGGATGAGAAAGAAAAAACTGCAAAGTCTAAGGAAGCTATTAGAGAGAACAAGAGAATCCAAAGGACAGGGCCAAAATCTGAGAGCATGGAAGATGGAGCTAGCTGGTCCAGGAGAGGAGTGAGGAGAGACATCAAGGAACTGGAGTCAGGTAGTTGGAGAACTGCTACCACGCTCATGGCTATGCCCAGGAGCAGAAGGAGCACATGATGGGAGCATATGGTGGAGCTGGTCTGGAGAAGAGGGAATTCATATCACCATAGAACTAAGTGCATAATTCATCCATGGAGCAGAGGAGGTTGTGAAGAGCAGGTCCAGACTATTTTTCATGTCTCAATGCCCTCAAGACCTTCCATCAGTGCTACAGGTAGATGATGCTCAATGAATATTCATTGTTTTGAATTGGCAAAAAAGGTCACAAGCAGAGAGCCTGCACATCTTTAAGGTTTTGGACTAGATTCCAAGAAATCCAAAAGTATCCCACAGATCATCTCACAGAGAGGGAAGCAATGAGGCAGAACGCTGAACCCTTCCCCACACATACCAGGCAGCTTCCCTCTGCTCTGAGTCACATCTGGAGACCCAGGGAACATTTGGAAATAGGATTCTGATGGGAAACAGTGTGTGAAAGCCATTGCTTTAAGAAGAGAAGCACACATCCATCCCCCCATCCCTTGTTAGCCAATTCAAACCAAGACATTTGGAAACTAGCAAAAAGCAAGAGGGGATTCCTAGGGAGATGCTCCAGAAGTACCCTGACTACAAATAACCCATGTCTTCAGGAAGTTCAGGGTCCTCTCGGTAGCAGTTACCTTCATGGGCCAGCAGGAGAGCTGGGACCACCACAGGAAGGGGCATCCACTATTGTGTCGCCAAGGAATCGCACCGTCAGTTTCTTCACTGTCTCCTCTTCCACCATAGGGTACAATAGAAAGATCTTGCCCTTTTTCCCACTTCTGACATTTTTGAAGTGAAATTCTCATATGGCAGTTGCTTACAGCCAACAAAGATAGACTAGAAGCTTCTGTGAGAGCCTTGACGTTCTCTGGGTCAGCCCTGCATTTGGTTGGTTTTCTTTGCCTTTGGCTCTGTGATGTTTCCTGTAAGGATTTAGGGAGAAACAGAGAGGCACCAGCTGACTTGATTGTTTTTAGATGATTAAAAACAGGGAACAAGGGTGTCAAGCCTTTCACGTAGCAGATAATCTCCCCTGTCTCTGGGATTACTTTAATTAAAGAAAACATGACTTTAGCAATGCCCTCTCAATGCATAAGATTCACAGGAATGGTAAGAAAAGGAAACAAATTGCAGTTAATATTTTGGCAAACTTCCTTCACTTGTGTGCAGTTTTTTTTTTTTTTTTACCCTAATGTAATAACAGCTCTGGACTTTTAATTTTTATTTTATATATAAATGACAAATAAATTGTCAGATAGTACTTCATCATTGTGCTCTCCCATCTTCTTAGAAATATAAATTGCTTGAGGAGGGAGTGCTATAATTTTAGACCAGAAAATACATGCCAGATGTCTCTTACATGAAGCTGTCCCGCCCAAGGATATATGCCTTAGTCATTAGGACGTGTTCTAAATATTACCGCAAGGCCTTTGGAATGATGGGTCTGAACCCTCACTTATACTTAACTGCTGGCATGTTGCTTTGTCTCTGTGTCTTGTGCTCCTATTTCCATTGATGTAGAGGAAGCACCAATTAGATAACACTCCATTATTAGAGAACCAGGCCCAAGTCAGCTGAGGCAGGGGACCCGCCTTCTTGCCCAGAAACAATGTAAAGCCTGCCTCCATGAGGGTCGCCAGGCTTCCATTGTGCTTTGCTTTTGACATTCTCCAGCACACCCCATAAACCTGTCTAAGGCTGTCCTGTTCAGTCTGTTTATTCAAACATGTTATCCAGGGTACAGAAAAAGGGAAATTTAGTTGAACCCTGGAGATGACAGCAGGGAGGGTGAGAGGGGCAAAAAAAAGGCAAAATGGGGAAAACAGGAAACAGGACACTGAGAAGAGTAAAAATGCTCAAGGTCAGGAAGCAGGACTTCTAAGCTCTCTAATCTCCACTGTGCAGCTGGTTTGCTGTATGGTGAGTTCAAATCCAGTGACGGTCTCTGTGTACCCTGGTATCACCTGTTAAATAAGGGCTCATCTTTGTTTTCAAGAGGAATGAATGCTCTTTACTTACTCTTCCGCATGACTGACTCCTTTTCATGCTTATACTCTCAGTCTTAAAGCCGCCTCCCACTTCCTGACTTCCCAGCCCATTACTCTCTCTGTTCATTTCCTGCATGGCTCTTATTTGTAACAGTTTTATAATAGTTTGATGATGATGATTACTATTATTTTACGTATTTATGGCCTCTCTCTTATTACCAGATTCTGCAAGCCCCACGAGAGTGGGAACACATCTTACCTGTTGCTACCCTATTGCTGGTATTTAGCAAAAGCATAGCCTATAGTAGATGCCCAACAAATAGGTATTAATTGTGTAAACAACTAAATCAATGAATGAGTCTACCAGACAGTACAGCTGGCACATGAAATAAAAAGGAATTTAGTAAAGCTTTCTTTTTCCTTGATGATATGTATACGTATTAGGACTTTGAAAAACATATTATCCAACACAAAGCTAAAGTCATAGCAACTGAGAAATACTCAATATAATAAAATATATAGAAAGTCAGAAACCTCAAGATTTATATTTCAAATGACTTCCACTATATTGATTCCTTAGAAAGGTTTTTAATATTGTATTTTTTGAATATTAAGAAGCTGGGGGGCTTCTCACCAGTTTTGACATCACTCTTAAAATGCCCACTATATTGAACCCATTTTGTACTGACAAAATTAAGTGCTGTATGGCAATTCCTACATAGGCTAAAAAAAGACCTTTTTCCATTCCTTTCTAAATTTACAATTAACAAAGAGGTAATTATTCTGAGAGGGTAACTTATTTCTTCCAATTCACCAATTAGGATGAGAGCTATTTGTTACAATCCTAAAAGAGGAAATGGTACATGGGCCAAGAGGAAATTTGGAAAGGAAACATGATTGGAAGAACTATTTTGAAAGGTGAAATGGAGAAAAAAGACAAAGGAAAAGAAAAATTAGAAATTGGAAATGAAGTCATTCTAGCCCCTTTCCAATAATGTCTACTCCCAAAAGCAGAGGATGCAGGACCTGACAGAAAACTCCATATACTGATGAAAGGAATGCTTAAAAGATCCTTCTAGCAAGTCACAGGTCCTGGGCTCAGCCTTGAACTAAACGTGACCAAGTCTGAGGCCTTTAGATTCTCACTTTCCTCATCCGTAAAACAAGAGTGGTAGAATTTCCTTAAATGGACAATTGTGATATGAAGTGAGATCTTGCATATGAATGTGCCAAGTATAGCTCAATTAATATTAGTTCCCCCCATTTTCCCTGAGCCCTACTCAGATTCACAGTCATAGAATAAAGCCGGGTGACAATTCTACCTCTATACTGTACAAAAACAAACACTGTTATCTTAAACATTTGGGCTCACATGAGGAATCAAAAAATCTCTTTTTATTTCACCCCTTCAATTGCAATTTTTTTTTAAGTGAATGATTCTACTTCCCAACTATAGTAAACCCACTGTTAAAGATAGTTAATTTTCCTCTGGATAATTGTGGCCCTTGAAAATCATCAAGGGTTTTTTCTTAATTATTTATTCTATCTCTCATATAATATAAAAAAAGTAGGCTGAGCTCACATTGAGCCATTTAAGTATGTGTACATGTATGTATATGAGTATATGTGTAATATAGATGTCCTATTGGAATATACATATATTCTAAACCCTTTCTGACAGCTTATTTCTGTGGCAAGGACCTTTAGTCCTTGCTAGTTGGGGAATTGAGACTTGGGGTCCACTTAATTGGAGGACCTGGTGCTCAAACGATTCTGATTGTGTGAGACAGTGTCGGGTGCATCACAGCTGCAGAGTATTTGGGCTGATTTCCCAAACTCAGGTGCCACAGATAGATTCCTGATGCCAAAATCAAGCCCTCGAGGATTAGATAAGGAAGGCAAGGCTCTTACGGGCTTCAGCGGACGGTGTATGTGGAACAATGGTGTGTTGATACTGCCATGTTTATTCTTTGGTTACATTAATGAAGGTCTTCAGTCTAAAACAGGAGAGGTATTAATCCTAAAGGATTTGGCAGTAGTCAGACTATTGTCTCCCGACACCATCCTCTAAAAGGGAGAGGTTATTCAGAGTGATAAGAGTCTTCACAACATACCCCTGAGAAATAAAAGAGGAATCTGGGGTCCTTTTCATGATGGAGAGGGAATTAAAGGAGATGTAGCCTTAACTTCAATTACTTGACAGAAGGAAGAGGGAATAGCTTTATTCAATCATAAGAAAAGAAACACATGCTCCAATGGGCAGGAAATAGAAAAAGTCACAAACAGATTTGCGTTTTCAAAATAGGTAATGATTTTCTAACAGCTAAATTAAATGATAGTTTTGTTTGGTGGTGAATTTTCTGTTACTGAAAATGTGAAAGGTGTAGCAGGACTGAAGGAATACATGTTTGAGATGTAAGATTCCTACCAACACTTCTCTGAAGCACAGAGATTCATGGAAGTTTTCTCCTGGCAATTATTGCCTCAACTCTGAGCAGAGAAGAGATACCTGAGATAGAGTAGAAAGAGCATTCTCTTAGAGTCCCTAAAATCTGCTGTTGAACCCTAGTGCTCCCACTATAACACTTTAGCCATTCTGATGTCCTTTCCATTTCATGAGTATGCCAGGCTCATTCTATCCCCAGGATCTTTGCATTGACGCTTCCCTGTGCCTGGAATGCCCTTTTTTTTTCATCTCATAATTCAGGTCTCAGCTCAATGTCACTTCTTTAAAGGTTATCCCTATCACTCTAGCTAAATCCTCACTCATTCTTTGTTACTCTATATCTCAATATCCTATTAGTTTTTATCATTATCTATAATTTTCTTCTTTTTTATTTGTTTGCATATTTTTATCTCCCCTACTTATTGTAAGCTCCAGGATGGCAGACATTTTGTCTTAGTCACCAATATATTCTCAGTGTTTAGAGCAGTGCAGGCCCAAATAATGCCCCCTGAGTGTATCTTTTGAACAAATTAATGACACTGAAATTCGTACAAATGATGAGTTAGAAAATTCACTCCCTCATTATATGTATAATATTCTGTTCCTCATATATTTGATCTAAGTAACTCCAACCCTTTCTCTCCTAGTTAAGAATTGTGATAAAATGAATGCCTATATCAATGCACCCATATTCTGCCTCCTTCTGTGATCATTAGTTGGTGATTAATCCAATAACATTAATTAGTTAATTAGTATAGCAATGAGTATCTGACCCAAGACTGATCAATTAGAGACCTTCCCAAGAATTGTTCAAACTAGAATGTATAAAAAAGACCTAGAGTTTCTCTGATGGTATAAGTTATGACATATGAATCTTAGAATGTGTTGGCAACCCCATTCCCGATTATTTTTGAAGCCAGTCTGGTGTATAAAGGAATGAAGTTGGCCCTCAGAGAGAAACAGAGAGATGACATGAACAGTTGGAATCACAAGTCCATTAGATTCTAAGGCCAGGCTGTATCTTGACCAGCCTGTGATTATGTGCAATTTCCCCAGTATTCTTCTCATAATTGTTCCTTTTTGACTAAATAAGTCCAAGTCTGTTTTAACATTAGTCATAAAGAGAGTGCTGATCAATGTAGAAATCAACTAAGTGAGATTGATGTTATAATGGAAATAACTTGACATATTAACACACAGCACTTTACAAGGTACTCAACAATGACAACAACAAAAAATAAATAATTAAAATGTGGGCTAAGGACATTTTTTAAAAGAAGACACAAATTACCAAAGAAACATATGAAAAAAATGTACAACATCATTAATCATCAGAGAAATTCAAACTAAAACCACAATATGATATCATCTTACACCAGTCAGAAAGGCTACTATTAAAAAGACAGAAAGTAACAGATGTTGATGAGGACGTGGAGAAAAGGGAATGCTTATATACTGATGATTTGAATGCAAACTAGTACAACCTTTATGGAAAACAGTATAGAGATTTCTCAAAGAACTCAAAATAGAACTACCATTTGATCCAGCAATATCACTATTGGGTATCTACCCCAAAGAAATAATTATATAGAAAGGACACCTGCATTTGTATGTTTATTGCAGCATTCTCACAATAGCAAAGATAGGGAATCAACCTAAGCATCCATCAATGGATAATTAGATGAAGAAAATGTAGTATGTATACAGAATGGAATACTATTCAGCCATAAAAAATATCTTTTACAGCAACATGGATGGAACCGGAAGCCATTATCTTAAGCAAAACAACTCAGACACAGAAAGACACATACCACATGCTCTCACTTACAAGTGGGAGCTAAATAATGTGTATACATGGACATAGAGTGTGGAATGATAGACAATGGAGACTTAGAAGGGTGGAGGGGCAGATGATAAGAAATTACTTAATGGATACAATAAATGTTTTTCTGGTGACGGATATACTAAAAGCCCTGACTCACCACTGTGCAATACATCCATTTAACAAAATTACACTTGTATTCCATAAATTTATACAAATAAAAGTTTTTAAGTATACTAAAATTATATATTGATTGACTTATTTATTAATTAAAAGATAATACTTATTATATATAAACAAGTTATAACAATTCAATTGAGAATAACTGACTTTGTCCCATGTTATTCTTTTCTTGTAAATAACTCAATAGCAAGAAAACAAATAATTTAAAAATGGTCAAAGGACATGAATAGACACTTATCAAAAGAAGACATACAAATGCCCAACAGGATACAAAAAATATACTCTACATCATAAACATCAGGGAAATGTAAATTAAAACCATGATGAAATATCACTTCACACATGTTAGAATGGCTATAATTAAAAACGTAAAAGATAAGTGTTGGCAACAGTGTGAAGAAAAGGGAGCCCTATACATTGTAGGAATGTAAATTAGTACAGCCATTATGGAAACCAGTATGGAAGTATCTCAAAAAATTAAAAATATAACTATTGTATGGTTTCACTACTGGTATATAGCCAAATGATATGAAATCAATACATCAGACATATCTGCATTCCCAGTTCATTGCAGTCGTATTCACAATAGCCAAGATATGTAATCAACCAAAGTGTCCATCAACAGATGAATAGATAATGAAAACATATATACATTGGAACACTGATCAGCCTTAAAAAAGGAGAAAATCTTGTCATTTGCAACAACATGGACAAACCTATATGGCATTGTGCTAAGTAAAATAAGTCAGGCATAGAAAGATAAATACTACACGATTTCACTTATATGTATAATCTTAAAAAGCTGACCTTACAGAAGTAGAGAGCAGAACAGTGGTTACCAGAGGCTGGGGTGTGTAAGAGTGTGTGGGGCAGAAAATAGAGAGATGTTGCTCAAAGGGTACAAAGTTTCATTTAGTTTTCAAGGTCTATTGCACATGGTGACCATAGTTAATAATAATGTCTTGCATATTTCAAAATTGCTAACAAAGTAGATTTTAAAAGTTCTCACTACCAAAAAAGAAGAGTATGTGAGGTGATACATAATTTAATTAGCTTGATATAAATATTCCACAATATATACATATATGAAAATATCACATTGTACTCCATAAATATACACAATTATTATTTATCAATTACAAATAAATTTTAAGAAATATAAATAAATGGCAAGTAAAGCATGTAGCCTTTGAAATAGATGTGGGAGCCCAATTTGAAACAAATGGTATAATGTATCTACCATTACAACCGGCCTTTGACCAGACCAAATGCTCAAAGAACATATTGGGAGGAGATCTTTGGCAGCTAAAGAAGCAAATTCACATTTTCCAAGGGAGCAGCAATAGTTGAGGGAGACTCAGATTAAAGTTGCATAGTTTCTGCACGGTCTCTAGCAGTGCTGGGTCCAAGGGTATGCTGTGCATCCAAGTAGTTCTTGAGGAGACCACAGGCAGACCCCTGACAGGATTTGCCTGGGGGAGCAAATCCTGAATTCCAGCACATTTGAAATGGAACCCACAGCCGCATCCCACCCAACCGCAAGGGATACCCGGCCTATAAGCAGAGGTTAGGAAAGCTGTCCGGATTGAGACATCTCATCCAATAAACCCCCTGCCCAGTAGGAGTTTGTGAAGACAGAAGTGCATTTTGAGGAGCCATTTCATGCAATCGCTTGGTAAGTGAACAAACTGAGCTGTGAAGCCAGATTTTCCCTCCTGGGCAACATCATTCAGAGACACATAACTCATGCTTGCAACACTTATTCAAGAGAGACCAGCTACACTTGGTAGAGGCAGTTACAGGAAAGTGAAATGACCCAAGGGTTTAGTAAAGCCAGCTGTTTCCACTTCTGAAAAATAAAAATAACAAAATTTAAAATGATACAAAGTTCAAAGTTTAATAAATACATCCAAAGTCATTTACCAGCTCTAGATAGTGCAGGGTCTTTGTCATGGGGATGGTGTTTTTAGGTTTAGCATAGTTTATACCTGGCGAACAGTATTTTGAGATAACATGATGAAGTGAACTGAACTTGGAAGTTTGAAGATCTGTATTGAAGTACCAGTTCTGTCCCTTACTCCTTACGTGAACTTGTATAAGTCACTCAACCTCTCTGAACATAATGGGGAAAATGGGATGAGGGTACATGTTCTACACTTTCCAAAGATAGAGAGACTGCTGATGCAAGGAAACACTTTTCTCTAGTAACTAACGGAGCAAAATGCTGTGATGTGAATTTCAATATAGGGCCCATCTTAAGGTGCCATGAACCTTCGAACAGAGGAAGGATAACTATAGGAAGAAGACTTAGTGCAGATTCAGAGAAATAAGAAGACAGAAACCAAGGTATAGCAACATGTTTTGGCACGGATGGAAGGGAAGTGACAAGAGCTTGAACTAAGTAACTTGTACATTTTCTGATAGATAGAAGGTAAAGATAACTGCTAATGGAGATGGAACAGGATTGGATCTTCAGCATGGAAAAAAGAAAGGGAGCAAACAAGGAAGGAAGGGAGGGAAGGAATGTTAACTGCCTACTCCGTGTTAGCCTCTGAGTCCAAATGTTCTATACTTTCCTTTCAGATACTCTCCCTTAGCTGTGCCTGGCTCAATCCTGCTCATTCTGAAAGACTTACTTCAAGTGTGTCCACATCTTGGGAAGTCATTGCTCACTCCTCTTGTCTTCCATATGGCATAGCATTTAATTATGTTGAAATGAAGCTATTTAACACCGTATCTGTCTTTCTCAATAGACTCGAAGCTCCTTGAGGGCATGTACCATGTCCATTCCGTTCTGAAGCCCCCATGCCTAAGACAGAGCTTAGCACACAGTAGGAATTTAGTAAATATTTCTGAGTTGAATATATAACCTTATATAATCCTCACAACAACCTTAAGCTGGAGAGTCAAGCAGAACTGGAAAAAATAGTGCCAAAAAGAACTGAGATTCAGACACAACGATTTACAGGGAATAAATGGGAACACTTAACACTCACTGTGAACCGACAACCTGTGGGGTTGTTATAAAACATCTGACCAGAGATTCTTGAATGCCAGTCTGCTGCTCTCATGCCAGATTGGCTAACAAGAATCACATGGAAAACTTGTTGACTATATAGATCCTGGGAGTTTTCCCAAATCTGAAGAATCTGCTATGGTTTGAAAACGGGTTGTCCCCAAGAAAACTCGTGGTAAGGCTTTGTCCTCCATGAGGCAGCGTTGGGAGCTGGGGCCTAGTGGGAGGTGTTGTGGGTCATGGGGGTGGATCCCTCATGAATAGATCAATGCCATTTTGCAGAAGTGGGTGAGTTCTCACTCTTGTGGGACTGGATTAGTTATCATGACAGGAAATTGTCACACAGTGAGGCTGTTCCCTGTGGTCTGCATCCTTTGCACATACCCACTCTCCTTTTAGCTTTTCCACCATGTTGTGACAGAGCACACAGCCCTCTCTAGAAGCAGAGAAGATGCTGGCTCCATGCTCTTGGGCTCTCCAGCAACCAGAATTGTGAGCCAAATAAACCTTTTTTCTCTACAAATTACCCAGCCTCAGGTATTCTGTTAAAGCAACATTAAATGGACTAGACAATCTGATTCTTATCCAATCTTCATTTCAGTAATGACATCTCACACCTGTCCATTTGCTCCCTCGAAGGTGGTCATTCTCAGTAATCTACCTTTCACTCCATCCTTATTTAATCCACCACCAATTCCTGTCCACATATCCTCCTAAATATCTCTTGCATTCACCAGCTTTTCTCTATCCCCATTATGACTATCCTTCTACAAGCACTTGGACCACCACCAGGGATTCTCGATTTGTTGACCTAATTCTACGTTGGTTCTTCTTCCTATTGCAGCCAGAGTGATCTTTTTAGGCAAAAATATAACTCAAGATTCACTCTCTTAGAACAAAGAATAAAATTAAAAAAAAACTCCATAACATAGTCTCAAAGTTTCTTGTCGGTCTGGCCCCTGCCTACCTCTCCAGTTTCCTCCCTCTGTGCTCCAGCCACGGGACTGCCTTCAGTGCTTCAAATGTCACCTGCCTCCAAATGTCCTTCTGGCTGCAGGGTCTTGACACAGGCTGCTCCATCTGCCTCAATGTTTCCTACACTCCCACCTACATTCACTAATTTGACTTCTCATCTTTTGGAACTTAACTCAGACAAAGTTAGGTCCTGCCAGTGACACACTCATAGCACCCTGAAATGTCTCTTTATCACAGTTTATGATTATATATTTTTTGTGTGAATTGACTGATGACTCTATGTCTCCTCATCCCATTTAAGACTGTAAGCTACCTGGATCCAGGGCCAATGCTAGCTTTACTCAGTAGTCTATCCCCACTGCCCAGCCCCGTGTCCTGACATACAATGGGTGTTCAGTGCATGAGTGTTAAATGGACACATGAATAATGTAGTGAGTCAAGGGCTGGGCTCAGGAATCTCAATTATTATAACTCTCTCTCAGTGATTTGATACATATCTGGGGAGAATTACCTAAGATGTTCATCCCTACTGAGAATCCATGATTCTAGGAAAATGATTCTACTTCCCTGCGCTGCACATGTGCACATTCATGGGTACATCCATAAGAAATGTTTTAAAGCATGTAGGCCCTTGGCAGGAGTTTAGCTCTTGTGCAGAAGAGACATTCTGTGTATGTCACTGGAGTGGCCACCAAATCTGGCTCCCTGCTATGCCCAGTTTCTAATTTCCCTTCAGCCTAGTTCAGTTCAACAATTATTTAATAAGCACTTTCTCTGAACCAGGCAATCTTCAGTTTGGTACTAAGCCTAAGTCCTGCCTTCAAGAAGAACTCAAAGTACAGGGAAAAACATACATGAAACCAAGTAATTGTGATTCAGTGTAAAATACATAGCAATTAACAAATGCACATGGAATCATAGTAACCCAGTAGAAGGAGGGGGTGAGTGTTCTGGGACAGCTTCAAGGAAGAAATGTAACTTGAAACAGGCTTGGAAAGATGAGTAAGGGTTTATAAGCCTGTCAAGGAGGTAGGCGGGGCATATATAGAAATGAAAATTGCATTTTGAAAGTGCAAAGGTGAGGAGCCAGGGAATAGTTGAATATGTTTGGAGAACAACCAGCAGCTGCATAGCAGAAGCTGTAGATATGAGACAGGGATAATCCAGTGAGGTTGGAAAAGCCTGCGGGATTGTGAGGCATCTTACAGTCCTCTTAAAGTCATGCCCTTTTCTTCCTCCTCTGCCACCCCAAATTCAGGCTCACTATTCAGACTTCTCTTAGCCCTGGCCCCCTTCTCATGTCCCTTGATTAGTCCTTAATCCTCAAACCCAACATTGTAATACCTGCCGAGCTTATTTCATAGGCAGGGGACCTAATGTCTTAGCAAGAACCCATCTTGCTGAGATTGTCGCTGGCAGATTTACTTCCAGTGTGATCGTTGTAAGAATTTGTCTAACAGAACAAATGATCAACCTTGAATAAAAGGGATTATGAAAAACTTAATAGCATTGTAGCAATGTGGCTGTTAATGAAATACAGTTGGCTGCTCCTGCCATTTGGCACCGGCCAACCTGACACTGTCAACATCACAATACGATATTTGTTCCCCATTATTTTACAGCAACAACTGAAATACAATATGTTATTAATCATATTTATTATAAGTATCAATTTGAGAAATTTCTGACATGCCAGAAGATGAATAGGTTTATTATGAAAAGCAATTCTGCCTGGTGCATGCCGACTGCTGCTGTGTAATAAATAGCCTTTGTAGGAAATTTTTTTCAAAAGAAGTAAAGCAAAACGTAGTACTGAAAACAAAAATGAAGCATCAAAACCCTTCAAATACCTGCTGCGTCCATGGGCCAGGCACAACCAGGATGCCTCATGCCTTTAGAACATTTAGCAGGATAGAATGAACCAGCAGGACATTCCAGACTCTCAGAGAGAGAGAGGGAGAGAGAGCACATGAGCAAGAGCAAGGGAGGTATCATGACTGAGGTCCCAAAGAAAAGGGACACCAAATGTATTACAAGTCTTATTCCTTCACTTCTTTCAGGTGTCCATTTAAATATCTATTTATCAGAACAGTCTTTCTAGCTACCTCATTAAAGAAACAGTCCTCTCCAACCCTATTTTTAGATTTTATTTACTTATGATTATTATTATTTTTATTGTTACATAATAGATGCACATATTTCAGAATATATATGATAATTTGACACATTGATATAATGTGTAAAGATCAAATCAGGGTAATTGGGATATCCATCACCTTAAACATTTATCTTTTCTTTATGCTAACAGCATTCAAATTATTCTCTTCTGGATATTTTGAAATGTATAATAGAGTAATGTTAACTATAGTCACTTACCTTCCTGATCTATCAAAGGCTAGATATTTCTTCCAACTGTATGTTGTGCCCATTAATTAATAACTCTATAACTATATCTATATTTGCTTCTTGAAATTTTCCCCTCTAAGCTATACACCAAATGAGAGCTGAGGATCCGTTCTGTTCACTGCCCAGCATGTGTGTGCCTGACATATAGCAGTCAAAAATATTTGTGAAGTAAATGAATGAATAAACAAATGAATGAGTGAACAAATTAATGAATCAGTTGGAAGTGGCTTTCTGAATTTAATTTGCATTATTTCACCTCTTTAAAATATTTCTTCATTTCTTGCCTATTCTTTGTCCTCTATATTACAGCCCCAATTTTGTTCCTCCTCACTGGGGCTTTTTCAATAGCATCCAAATTGGTTGTTCTTTTTGAGTCTCTTCAATCTCTTCTCACTATTGCCAGCAAAGTAACTTCATGAAAAATATTGCATTATCTCCTTTCTTCACTGCACAGGTTAAAATCTTTCAAAAGGTCACTCTGTTAAGAACGAAGCTAAAAATCCTCAGCATGGCATTGCAAGACACCTCATGATCTGGCCCTTTCCTGTTTCCCAGCTCCATTCCCTACCTCCCCAGGTAAGCAAGTAGTCCAGACATACCTAAAAATGTGTCTTCCTAAGTGTGCCACTTCCTCTCATGCGTCAGAGACTTTGTCTGGCTCTTCTCTGCACCTTGTGGTTGGAATGCCTGTCTTTTCCTACTGCAGATACACACACATACACACACACACACACACACACAAACTTTCAAACAAAGGATGCTCGTAAGTCACCCACAATTTTTGGAATAGTATCACAAGTAGATAAAAATATATCTCAGCAGTAAAAATGTTTTGTACTTAGTCTCATCTTGGAATAGTAGTAAATCATCATTGAGGAAAAACTTTGGGTAGAAGAAGAAGCATTTGAATGTCTTTGAAGTCTGAGGCAGCAGGTGGTGGTTAGAATTCACATTCTTGAAAGTGGGATCTGTCAGATAGTGGAGCTAGCCTTACAAAAGAGTTGTAACAACACCCCTGTTTATCTATAAGATTCGAATCAAGGCATCACTTCTTCAAGGACGTGCCCTTCATCACAGAGCTGCCAAATCCTTCCCCTGGACCTCCAGAGACTTTTGTATTTTATTAACATATATGTCACAGTGTATGACATTTCTTTGCTCATATGTATGTTTCTTTACCTAGAGGAGGCAGTCTTATTTAATTTATATTGTATTCTTAGTACCTATAAGTCATCAGGCCCAGAACAGGTACTCAATAGATGTTTTGA
>CM052438.1:32526406-32542646 GCA_028533085.1 Varecia variegata | reverse complement strand
GAATAAGAGATGGCTCACCTAGTATAACACTGAATATAACTCTTATGGAACCATGGAATTTTTTTTACTTTATTGTCAGCAGAATGGGCTATGAACATAGAAATGAATAAAATAAGGAGAATTGATTGCTATGGTCAGAATGTTTGTGTCCCCCCAAAATCCATATGTTGAAATCCTAACCCATAGGTTATGGCACGAGGAAGTGGGGCCTTTTGGAAGTGATAATGTCACGAGGGTGGAGCTCTCATGAATGGGATTAGTGCCCTTATAAAAGAGACTGCAGAGAGCTAGCTATTCCATTCCGCTATGTGAGGACATAGCAAGAAGGTGTCGTTCTATAAACCATGACATAGGCCCTCACCAGACACAGACCTGCCAGCACCTTGATCTTAGAATTTCCAGGCTCCACTGTGAGAGATAAATTTCTGTTGTTTATAATCTACCAAGTTTAAGGTATTTTGTTACAGCAGCCCAAACAGACTAAGACAGTGATGAAGCCTTTGGAATGGTGGGAAGGTAACTTCATGTGAATAGCTATAGCAAAGCCAGGCGTTAGTAGTAGCAATGTTGGCCCATAAAATAGAAACTACCATTACAGTGTCTAGCATGGTACCTGCATATTATAGGTGATCAATCAGTCTTCCAAAACCTGCGGCAGATACCGATATAACATTGAAATCAACATGCCTTAAGGAGACCCCCGTTCGCCACTCACTGTTTTCATGTTAGGGTAAGTAGGCTGTTTTTGAAGACTGTTAAAAGAAATATACAACCAAAATATATTTTAATTTTACCTGAGTTATCTTACCCATGAATCCAACTTGTTCTTACTGGGCTGATACAACCAGAAATGATATTTCTATTAATAGCAGCATTGTTCACCTCTGATTTTTTGCAGTAGTTTTTACAATTCTCACTCCAATTTAGAAAAGGTTTGTAGGAAATTACAGGTCTACATCATTTGTTCCTTTGAACTACATTGTTGGGTAGAATTTATTTCTCGTAGACTTATTTAAGATCATTTTTTAACTACAGCTTTTGTCATATGGGATTTTTACAACCTTGTTTTCTGCTGGTACAAATGGCTTTTGATCTTTAAAAGGGCAGGGCTGTATTTTTCTTCAAACGCTTTAAATCACCAAAGAGAATTAATTTTTAATAATATGAGGGAAGAACATTTTACTCCTAGAACTTAAGAAACGAAAGGCCAATAACTAGGTGCTGGAAACATATTAAGGTTTTTTTTAATTCCAACATCCAGACAGTTGGTATGAAAATAAAGGAGCCAGGAAAAAAATGCTGAAAATAAAAACAATGAAAGTGACAACTGAACGTATTATTTTCTGTTTGTGAAGCACTTCCACAAGTGGACACAAATGTCATCTCTTTCAATTTTATTCCTGAGATGTGTAGGAAATAAACCATTCTGGGATTCAAGGCTTAGCTTAAGATATGGATGGGGTCATTGTAATCAGAAGAAAGGAACACAGAGTTGCTCTGGAATCATCACTGAGGATTTGGTAGCATAGGGTAGAGAGATTTGCAATTAGCAGAAAGGACTACTGTCCTTCAACTTTCACTAAATAACATGAAGTGACAATTTCACAGTGAATTCTAGAACTCTTCAGGCTCTGATCAAAAGTCAACTCAATATGGAAGATTTTTATAGGAAAGAGTAAAATAAATAATAAATGTAATGTGTATATTATCACAGGGGAAAGGAAAACAGGAAGATAAAACACCACAAGAAGACGAAAATGTATCTAACATTTTGGGATAAGGTTGTGGGCATCCTCAGGAAATTGGAACTTGCAACTTCCTGTTCCACAGAGATAAGCAATCTACTTGCTTTTATCTCACTTCTCAGAAAAGTAAGATGAATGGAGTTTTGGGTGCCAAAGAGGGGAATTTTAGCCAGAATCAGTGGTACTATCTGAGTATAAATTATCCTCAGAGAAAAGTGAATAGGAAGCTGTCTGAAGGGACAGGTTATTTACAAAAATATGCATAATGGATTGCAATTGGGGTCCAACTCTTCACAGCTGGTCACAAAATATTTACGCTCAATTCTTTTGGTGTCTTGGTTCTTACCTATTGTAAGTGGAAATGCATCTTTAAAAGAGATTAGAACGAAAAATGCTCTCCCACATCCCTATAACCATAAAGAGAAGAGAAAGGCAAATGGCTGCAAAGGGCAGTAGCAGGAAACTCATGCCCAAATCAAGATATGGCCAGCTTGTACTCAGTTCCTAGCTCTGCATCAGGACATGTAGTTCCTGGGCCTGAGTAGCAACATGAGCACCTGAGAAAGGGCAGCCTGGTATAGTTGAAAGGGCATTGATCCGAGGGCCAAAAGACCCAGGTGTCTGTCTCAGCTGTGCTACAGATAATCCAAGTCAAATATCACCTCTGGGCCTCAGCTTTTACCATTTAAAATGAAAAGAAAAACAAAAGCAGAGGAATCAGACTAAACTGCAATTTGCTAAACAACACAGCCTTCTGGCCAAATCTGTCACACCACCTATTTCTGTCTATAAAGTTTTATTGAAACTCAGCCATGCTCGTTCATTTACATGTTGCCTATGGCAGCTATTGTGCTACTGTGGCAGAGCTGAGTGACTGCAACAGAGATCACATCCTCGAAGTCTAACATAATTATTTTTGGTCTTTTACAGAGAAATTTCACTGACTGTTGCCAGAGACATTCATGGTCTAAGATGATCCCCTAAAAGATTAGGCATCAAAGCTTCCACTGTGACCACACTTTGTGAAATGCATTCTTCCCAACCTATAACTCAGCACATGAGTCAGCAAGTAAAGCTATCCATTTCAATTCTTGAAATAAAAATTCATTCACCTGAAAATATAGCAATATTTCTATATTTCTTATCATGTCTGGGTGTAGCGTAAAGAAATGCAGGGAAAGGAAAATCCCCTGAGCATTTTAAGTGTAATTTCACTTTCATTATGAGACCACTGAGACTTTTCTTGAGTAAAGGAGAGAGTGTGAAATAGAATAAGGCATTCAAATCAATAGATTAAATTTATTGAAAGAATGAGTAATTGGAGCAATGTTACAGAATATCAAGCAGATTATACAGATAGCACATAAGTTTCCAGTTTGATCGAGTCAATTCACAGTCCATCAAAAAGTACACAGAGAAGTAGTGGGTAGTGCTCCAAGAGCCTTCTGCATTAGAAAGTAGTCATTTGCTCTCTTTAGCTATTTAATATCTTCCTCATGTTCAGAGGAAGAAAGGAAGCAGTGATGAGAGAGGGAGGTAATGAGATCATACTGTAATTGCTTACACAGATAATGGTAACAGAAGCCTTTTTATACTTGTTATTATTTCATATTGTATTTACAGCTCCTTCCCTGGTACAGCTGTAGGGTCATAAATAGAGGGGTTGATCGTTGATCATGAAAGTCTTAGAGTGAGTCTAGACAAGTGGTTGCCAAGTATGTCTGAGTATTAGAACCAACAACAGGGCCTGGGCCCCAGACTTACTCAATCATGGTCTCTGGTGGTGGGGCCCAGGCAGTTATAGCTTTAACTGGATCCTTAGGGGATCCACTGTGCAGCAGTTTGAGAACCACCAATGGAATCCAACTCCTTCTTTTTTCGGTGGTCAAACCAAAGTGACCTGCTGACGTATCACTGCCCGCCTCACTGCACCCCTCGTCCCAGATCATCTCTTTCAGAGAAAAACACCATGCCCTCGAGGCCCCACAGAGACCATTTGTGATGTGACATGTCACCTCTCTGACCTCATCTCCTACTTCTCTTCACCCAGATGCCTCTAGCCAGGCTCCATGCTCTTCCTCAAACATGCCAAGCATACTCCTGCATCAGGGATGGTGAACTTTCTATTTCCATTTTCCAGTTTGTTCCTCCCCAATATCCACATGAATAGCTTTCTCAGTGCATCCACGTTTCTGCTAAGAAGTCACCAACAGAGAAATCTTCGTTGTCCCTACATTTATTTTCTTCTGGGCAACTACTATCACCTGAGGTTTCATGTACCTATATGTTTTTTTATTGTCTGTTTTGTGCTCAATTTGATTGTAAGCGCCGTATGAGAGCAGAAAACCTATGTTTGCTCAATACTGTATTCCCAACATCTATATCTAGCACATCATAGATAATTAATATTTACAAATGAATCAATAAATGGCCCTTCTAGATATTGTCCCCCAGACTGCCAGACCAGTGCACTAATGGAAAGTAGAGTAAAGAGCTTTGAAATCAAACAGATCTGGCTTGAATCCTTCACGCATGACTTTGAGCAAGTTACTGATTCTTGCTGAGTGTCAATTGCCTCTATGAAAAGTGGGGGCATGGCACTGGAGGACCATTGTGAGAATGGCGTGGGGCAGGCCAGTAGGAGCTCCTGAGGGAAATAAGGCTAAATTGGGCCTCAGGTTTAGGTTTCCCCCAGTGGGAGTTCCAAGGGGCTGTGGAGTGGATTGGATTGCCCACTTGGGCTACAGAAGAGCCGGAAGTATGCTCTAGTTATTTCTTAATCCTGAAAGAGTGGCAGATTGTGTAACCCTCATTGGTGCCCTTTTGAACCATATTTCATCAAAATATTGTGAAACAGGGAGCAACAGGGAGTCTCCTCTGGCCAACATGCATCAAGGCTTGTGCTAAGTAGGACATGCTCAGAGGACAGAGGGGATCCCTGGCAGCCTTGCATAGCCTGCCCCTGTGCCTTTGCTCTCCTGGGGCTGACTGGGGAGAAGCAAGTAAGCCCCATGGAACTACTGGGCCAAATCCCTAAGCAATCCCCCAGGGCCATGTAGAATAGCAATGTCCTTTGTCCATTGTCTCCCAAGGTGAGATTTAAGGTTTATAGTTTTCGGAAGAGACACAGGAGGAAAGAATAGAACATTGATAATCATATTGAAAACCTATGTTCTGAGTAACTGGCTACTCACTTTCACAGTCCAGCCACAATTTTATTTAATCCTATTAATCTATAAATAGGATTATTGTCCTCATTTTCCAGATGAGGAAACAAGACTTGGCAAGGTGTACTAGTTAACAGAATTATGTAGTTCTTTACTACATGAGCTTGCAAGACCATGTTCTTCCCTAAGATTTGATTCTATTCTGTACTAATTCTGTGACCTTAGAAGCTGTGCTTCATCTTGTATATTTGTGTTCTATTTTGCAAAACATAACATCAACAGCAACAATAATAATACTGACTCGTGGAACTGTATTAAGACAAAATAAGCTGTTGAGGGTAAAATACTCAGCCCAGTGACATACCCACACTATGTGCTCAACAAATGCTTGCTATTATTGTCTAATAATATTGTCAATAAAGTAACCCAACCAGAGGTAGACCCCAAGATTCTGACTCTAGTTTACCTGATTCTAAGCTGTTTCTCTTCTACAGCACCACATTGGTTCATTAACTTCGCCCACAGTGTGGACGTTATGGCCCAAGAGATTCACATCCTTAAAGAGTTTGAACTGCACAGCTTCCATGGTCTATTCCAAATATTAGGATTCCATAATTCCAGTGGGAGAGTTAAACAACCTATTCTGAGAGGTCTCCAGGAAAGGAAAAGTCTGGAATCTTCCCTAGAAACACATCCCTTTAGGGTACCTCCCTTCAATTCAGGATGCTGAGAACCTCTGACCTCCATGGACTTCATCCTCCCATACAATTGGTTACCCTCACAATTAGTTTCTGGCACTGTCATCAAAGTGATCTCTCTCCAAGGACATGAAACAGGATGAAAAACAAATCTTGTATTGTAAACTCAAAGTGCGACCAGGGCAGGCACAGAAAAGGAGGTTGTGGGAATCGGAGGTCAACAATGAGAGACAGCCTCCTGCCCACCTCCCCCAGGTGATGTGTAAGGCTGTACCTATGCCCTTTTATGCCCCAAAATATTCCCACTACAGAGTGATGCCTAAGGAAGATTTCGCCTAAAATTAGAATCATTGTTCTGTCTTGTTCCAAGTCATAGCAGGAAAGTGGACTGGTTTCTTATGTCCAGAAAGTATCAGGTTTGTCCCATAAAGTCATTAGGGCAACTGTGGTTTCCCTCATCTCCTGACAGCAAGGATGAGGAGAAGGAGCCAAAAGACACAGCATCTCTCTTCCAGTGAATACTCAACTTCAAAGAAGAAAGTGACCACTGTTAAAGAGGTGAAGTCATAGCCTCAGCAAACCTTTGAAGCTGGAAGAGAAGATGTAAATTAAGCACAGACAAGTGGGGTATAAAAATAAAATCCTTGAAGGAAAAGCAAAACTCCTCTGCAATGGGTGTGAAAGTAAAGGAAGTCGGCCAAGGCAAGGAGGAGATAAACAGGGTTGCATGATGTAATCACACTATGCAGAGGCAAATTAGATGAGAAATATAATGAAAATTCATGGAAGTTGTAAATTGTCTATTTTATCTGAGAACTTGTAAACATCAAAGTGGAAGCAAAGTCAATGTTCTCAATATTCAGTTCATTATAAACCTTTGTTGCGGACAGGAAACATGCTTTTATTTTCTGTTTCTGTAAGAGTGTTGTTTTGGTATATGACAGGGCCGTGGGACTCTGTATCTTGTATAGGGATATATGCCAAGTGTCATTCCAGAGTCCTTTGTAGGTCTTTTCCTTTACGTCTCATTAGTTGAATAATTCATTTTTGTATTCATTACTCATTCATTTGGTAAACTGTTTTTGTGCCTGCCATATACCAGGCACTCCACTAGATGCTAGATAAACAAAGCTGAGAAAAACATTGTACCTGCCCTTAAAGAGCCATAGTCCTATATAAAAACCCATTTAAGTTGGCAATTAAAAAACAATGTAGGTAGTTTGTGATAGAAGGAAGCAAATGGTTCTGAAGAAGCAACTTGTTCCAAAGGAAGCCATAGAGTAGAGGTTTGAAGAGTATCATTCCCCAAATTTATGTCTACCTAGAACTTCAAAATGACAACTTGTTTGGAAATAGTCTTTGAAGATACAATTAGTTATGATGAGATCATAGTAGATTAGGGTGGGTTCTAAATCCCATGACTGGTGCTCTTGTAAGAGAAAAGAGCACACACTCAAACACATACACAGGGAAGAAATCAGTGTGATGGTGGAGGTAGAGATTGAAGTGATGTAGCTATTATATAAGCCATGAAGGCCAAGAATGGCCAGGAGCCACCAGAAACCAGGAAAGGCAAGAAAGGATTTTTCCTTGGAGCCTTCAGAGGGAACAAGACCCTGCCAATTCTTTAATTTCAAACTTCAAGCATCCAGAACTGTTAAAAAAAAAAATGTTTGTTTTAAACTACTCAATTTGTAGTACTTGGTTAGGGCAGCCCTAGGAAACTAATATACAGAAAAAGGGCACTCAAAGCAATAGTGGTGAGAAATGAGATATCATAAGAAGTTTTATGGTGACATCATGTGGTTTTTAGTATGGCTTTTGCTTTGGGAAAATACCACTTTCATTGTCAATCAAGGTACCTTGTCCCACTCATCAAGGGGTGGCCCACATGCAAGCTGGAGCGTGCAGATTCTCTCTTCCTGCTGATCATAGCTCCCAGACGCAACTGGCAGTTTTGCATCCTTGATTCCAGGAGCTACCCTGGTTCCTGCGCTTTCTGAAACCCAGTTCTTTGGCTTTTCCTTCTTTGTGTGCTTAGGTTAACCAAAATTGGCAATTATTGCTTGCAGTAAAGAAGTCTAACTGATGGATTTTTCTGGTTATTCTTTCACAGAGTACATGATAATCTTCGCAGTCTAATTCCATCTTTGTTTCTATTTTTCTTCGTTCTGCTACAAAAAAGCCTTTGCTCTATTTATGGCTACTTCTGGCAATGATGGAAGATCCTAAGGTACATTTTTATAAGCATGTTCTACCCCTGGATAATATAACATCTTGGTTCATCAAAGTCTCTTCATCTGGAATCTCTTTTCCTTTAATTAACTTCACATATCAAAAAATATACCTTTTTTTAGACCTAAGACATGTCTCGAAGAAGGAATACAAGAAATAACACAGTCATTGGAGTTTAACTGGGTTTTAATTGAGGCACCATCAACTGTATGTGGACTACATTTAGAACAGTTACTTTGCCTTCCCAAGCCGTGGGTTTCCCAGATCATATCCTACCCCTGGGTCATTGTTGGGATCAAGAAGGCATCATATGCCAAGCACTCAGCCCAGGACCTGGCATGTAGAAATACTAAAAATATTGGTTTTCTCCCTTTCTTCCCTCTTCTAATCTTGGACCTTCAAAAACTTTGCTAACCACATTCTCAGGACCTGTCTTTTAATCTCCTCACTTGGACCTGTAGTTATAGACAGTTGAGAATGACAAATTGATAAATGAGAACAAATGTTTCTTTGACCCTCTCCTCGTTAATGTGCTGTGTTCTGACTGGATGACCCTTAACTCAAGGAACCCCTTCCCCAACCCCAGAAATGTAGGAGAAGGTTCATTTGTACAAAATGTTATTTGTCAATTCAATCCAGTCTCAAAGCATGTTTTGTTTTTCGAAGTTTAAATATTTGTTTCTTTTTCTAAGGTATTTATATTCATTTAATGGGTGACAAAACAATACCTCGAATCATTCTATGTGCATCTATGTCTTTCTAAATGTGCACAAGCATTTTACTTGGATATCTCCAGGTCTCACAAGAAATACTGAGATATATTTTCATTTGCATGGCTTCAGGATTCATTTCAACAGCATCCCAAACATCCTTCCAACAGAATGGCCAGCCAGCCAGACCTGCTTAATCTTGTGAATCAATTGATACTTTTACCCCTCCAAAGGCATACACTATTGATTGTGCATCTCTCTCAATTGCATCCAAGAAAAACTGACTTCTCAGGGACACAACTTGATTTCCCATTTGACATCTTCATTTCCACACCAGAGTAACTGAGTTATCAATGCTTGCTTGGACCAGGCTATTAAAACAGCCACTTGCATAGTTGTTCCCAGTAGGTTTTATCTGGTAAGAGATTTATCTCATAATTATCACTTGGAAATTTCTAGAAATAAGTCATCTGTAATATCAGTGTACTTGTCCATCAACTGGATCAGAAGCTTCTTCTTGGTGTTCTTCCCCCATAGCTCCCATCACAATCTATATTACCTCTAGCGTAGCAATTATCACATTTTCCCATAGCATGAAGGATCATATAATTTTATCGTTCAAACTGGGACACTTTCAAGAGTGAAAGGGGGCATAGTTAATAAGCTAGAACAATAGGAATAAACTGAGACTGTCTTAAGAAAAAAATAGGTCACTCTAATTTTAACCATCAGTTCTATCCTGTCTCCTTGTCTACATAGCAAGTTCCCAATCATATTTAGCTTATTCTCTGCTCTACCTCCAGCACCTAACATAGTGCCTGGCACAGGGAAGGCTCTCCACTTCAATCATGGCCCTGTGTCATGGCAAGAACAGAGATGAAATAATCTCCCCCAGTATTGCAATCCTTCTGTCATAATCATTAACATACAGCATATGTTAGAATTACACCATGCAACATTGTCCAGTCACCTCTTTCTGCCTGATTTGCCCTTCAAGACCCCTGAACTCAACTGTATTAGGGGACATCCTTGTATTCCTGTAGCATCCTGTCCTTATATCTTTATGCTGAGCAGGCTGTATTATAATTGGTGTTTTATAGAAGATCTTGACCCTTGAGCCTGTGAGCTCCTCTGGGCTCCCTTTCATCTCTATACCAGCATTTAGCACAGAGCTTGTCACAGAATAAGAAAACATACATGCTAGTTGAATGAAGGGATGGATGGATTCATGAGTGAAAAAATGAAATATCCAGACTGAAATGAGAAAATCCCATCTTCCAACTTGCTCTTTGGTTTGTCTGATACTAATTATTTAGATACTAGGTAATATCTACATAGCATGGTGGACCCACAGACTAATATAAACTTAGAGGCAATTCCAGACGTTAGTAAGATAGAAAAGTATTCTACTATATCATAAAAGACTAAACCTGATGCTAGAGTCACCAATGGCATGAGGCATTTAAAGGTGAGCATAGGGCTAATGTTCATATAAAAATCATCCTGCTATTTGTTGCTGATTAACATTTTTGTTCAATCTCATGAGAGAACAAAGAGAGTGATTAAGAGCCTAGAAAATAGAATTCATGAGAAAAGGTTAGAGGAATTGGAATTAGTTAGCTCAGAGGAAAAATATATATATATGTAGCCATTCAGTGAAATTTCATTATCCAATATCAATTTATTCAAATGATGGCATAATTTAAACTGACAGCTGTGTTTCCGATGAATAAATGACCTACTGTAGTTCTTTAAAAAAGAAAAAATGATAATCAGAAACCATTTAACTTATATCATTTTTTAAAAATTTCTGACCTCTTCTATTTTAGATTGTCAAGGATTTATTTTATATGAAATCTTCCAGGCCATACTGCTGGGAATGGAGGTGGTAATTTAATAGATATGATCAAAGGGGGTCATGCCCTAACCCTTTTTTGTTCTTAATTTCCTATGTTCTAAAAAGGCAAATATAAGCATGCTTTAAAAAAAAAAAAAATCCTATTCCCCAAAATGATAGTGTGTGTTTATTCATTCAACAAGTATTTATTGGGAAACTACTACATGCCAGGCTCTGTGCTAGGCACCAGAAATACAGAAGTTATGACAGACAAGCTATCTGCATTATTGTAAAAAGTTTCAGTGAAATTCCTCCCCTACCAATGGTGTCTGGAAATCCATTAGAAAGTCATATCCTAGGTTAAGGCATCTTCAAAGTATACATATTCAGATTTTGGGGGAAGGGAGCCAGCAATTTAAGCTATTATTTGGATTTTTTTCCACCCAATTATTTTTCAGATGAGTATCTATCCAAGAGAAAATGGGAAACAGATCAAATGAGTTTTGAAAGATAAAAAAAGTATTATAGCAAATAGTGCTGGAAAAACTGAATATCCACATATAGAAGAATAAAAATTAGCATTATCTCACCCTTTATACAAGAATAAACTCAAACTGTATTAAAGAAATACAAATGGCCAACAGATATGTGAAAAAAAATGCTCAACATCTCTAATCTAATCATCAGGGAAATGCAAATGAAAACCATAATAAGATATCACTTCACACCTGTTATATTGGCTATTATCAAAAAGATGAAAGATAAAAAGCGTTGAAGAGGATATGGAGAAAATGGAACTCTTATGCACTGTTGGTGGTATCAGAAATTAGTGCAGCCATTTTGGAAAACACTGTGGAAAATAAAATTAGCAGCAGTCCCACTACTGGTTATATACTTACAGTCAGTATAGCAAAAAGGTATCTGCACTCCCATGCTCATTATTCACAACAGCCAAGCTATGGAAACCACCGAAGTGTTCAAAAACAAATTAATGGATTAAAAAAATGTGGTATATATACACAATGGAAGCCTTAAAAAAAACAGGAAATTCTATGATTTGCAACAGATAAGCCTAGGGCCTAGGGAATATTATGGTAAGTGAAATGAGCCAGGCACAGAGAGATGAATACCGTATGATCTCACTTATATGTGGAAGCTAAAGAAGTGGAACTCTTAGAAGGAGAGAGTAGAACTGTGGTATCAGTGGCCAGGCAGGGGATTGGGGGCTGTGGTGTGGGCAGGAAAAGGTGCAAAGTTATAATAGTTACATAAGAGGAATAAACTCTAGAGATCTATTGCAAAGCAAGATAACTATAGTTAACAATACTGTATTGTATATTTCAAAGTAGTCACAAGAGAGGATTTTAAATGTTTTCACCACAAAGAGATAATAAGTATTTGAGGTGATGGATATGCTAATTACCCTGAATTGATCATTCCACAATGTTTACATATGTTGAAACATCACATTATATCCTATAAATATATATAATTACCTATCAATTAAAAATTTAATTTTTAAAAAATTTATGAAAAAAGGATGGATATTTTAAGAACTTAGGATCAAAAAATGTTAGAGCTAGAAAGTTCCTAATGTTTAGCTGAGAAATATGAAGTTCACAGGGGTCAATTGGCATGCACAAGTTCACAAACTAAATTAGCAGTAAAAATCAAGACTATAATTCTAGTCTCAGGTACATATATAGTTTTAAATGCACAGTAATTCTTTAATTTTAACAACTCTCCAGTGTGCAAATTTCCATAATTATCTCTTAAATTTTCATAACCATTTAGACAAATGATTCTTAATTTGAGACCTATGGACACCATGGGTCCATAAACTTTCTAAAATTGTATGCCAAACTTGTATTTTTATGGGGAGAGGGCTTATAGATTTCTTACAGGTTAGTTTTCAAAGGAGTCTAAAACCTAAAATTTAGTAGTCATTTACCTAATATTTAAAAATCATTGAACTAGTTACACTCCCTAATTTTCGACTTGTATTATAACATGTTTCATTTGTCCTACAGGTGGATATTGGCTTGGTAGCTTCTCTATTTTTGTGTTTCAGGTGATAGATAAATCAGAGTATCAGACGTCGGCAGCCCAGGCCCTGATCCAGTTACTCAGTAAACTTCCCTGTGGGGAGTATGCCACATTCATTGCCTGACTTTATAAATATTCATGAAGTTCCAAAGTATGAGACATATTTGCATAAAGTCTTGGGTCCTAGCTCTGCAAACTTCTAATGGCAGCCAGTTCTGAAGGAGGAAAAATGTTTCTTTGATTCTTATTCCTATCCGATGGTGATTTTTATGATTTTGCTTTACCAGCTCCCACACCAAGCTTTTACTCTTGTTCTGTAACAGTCAGTTCCAGACAATGTGCAAAGCTGTGCAATGCCTTGCAGTGGACAGTAGGTGCCTTGTCTAAACAACGGTCAAACATAATTTCCTGCACCGAGAATTTACGCTTTAGGAACTTCTGATGCTCCAAAGAGAGAGTGTTCTCCATCTCTCTTTCAGGCAGTTCTAATAGTCTCAGGTATATTGACTACTATCCAGTGCTCTTTTCACCATCCATATTAGTTAGTAATTGCATTCAGTTACTAATAGTAGCTCTTAGTACATGGTTGCAAATAACAGAACCTAACAATGATGGCTCAAACACATCAAAGTGTATCCACTCACATAAAATCCAGAGACAAATAGTCCATAGCTGCTATAACAATTCCCAGACTCCTGTCATTCTGCTTAACCCTTTTTGTTATGTAGATATAATCTTCAAGATTACTACAAGAAGGCTGTTAGACCTCCAGCTATCACAGTATTTTTTGGGGGGAGAGGGAGCGTTTGTTTGTTTGTTTGTTTGTTTTTTCAGACAGATTCTTGCTCTTTCTCTGGGGCTAGAGTGCAGTGGTGTTATCATAGCTCACTGCAATCTCAAATTCCTGGGCTCAAGGGATCTTCCTTCCTCAGCCTCCTAAGTAGCTCAGACTACAGGTGCGTACCACCACACCTGGCTAATTTTAATATTTTGTAGAGATGAGATCTCACTATGTTGACAGGCTGGCCTTAAACTCCTGGCCTCAAGCAATCCTCCCACCTCAGCCTCCCAAAGTTCTAGGATTACATGTGTGAGCCACCGTGCTCAGCCCTCACGTAGCCTTTAATTAGGTACATTGACATTAGGTACACTGACATATAATATATTCAGTTTTGTTACTAAGTGGAAAAAAAAATATTGAGTAGGCAACTTGTAATCTATATGACATCATAGTTAGGAGAGAATTTCCAATGGGTCTCTAGCATTTCTGCACATCTTGTAGAGAGAGTCACTGCCTTTCTTTGTTCTAGACTGGTTTTTCAAGGATGTTTGTATAGCGAAAAGTCTTGGAAGCTAGAGTTAGTGTTTCCCTTCAGAGCAGAAGGAGATTTGTTTATTGTACAATATAATAAAGGTAATGTTTCTCTCCAGGACAAAGTTTAGGCATACTTATTGCCTACTACAAAAGATTCAGTTTCCTAAACTCAGTATTCCTTTCCTGTAACACTACCCGTCATGTGTGCAGGCATCCCATGGCCCTACTCATGTCACCCTGTGGGAATTGAGGCATAGGGAATTGGCTTGAGAAAATGATGTTACTCTGTTTATTGTTATTGTTGTGAGTAATGAACTGTCTTTTGTCTCTGACTCAGATGTCTCATGTCTTCTGCCAACATCCATGGCACTTCGGGAGACTAACTTGTTAGCTTGCAAGTAAAGTAAAATCTCAGACCCTTCACAGTTCTTGACAATCATCCATAACTTGCTTTGAATGATATAACTAACATCTAAGGTGTCTAACTCCAAGGTGTGTAGAATGTAGTAGATGACTATTACATATTTGAATAAATAAATAAGTGAATAAATGAGAAAAAGTTCCACAGGGCCTTTTAACGAGTCAAGCCACTTGATATAAAGTCCCAGCTATACCACTGAGAAGCCTTATCATCTTCAGAAAAATCACTTATACTCTCTAACCTTGGCTTCTTAAATTAGTAGTCTGCATTTACTCCTTCCCCTTGCTCAACCTTTGTTTACTCCCTAACCTCCTAATATTTGGCTTTGGGCCTCGTCACTGTTCTTCCAGGGTCTCTAGTGACCCACTAACTGGCACAGCCAACTGACCTTTTTCATTCCTTATCTTATTCCCTGCTACTCTATTGACATTTTACCCAAAACTCTTTCTCCCCTTGCCTTTATTGAAACCTTTTTCTCCTAGTTTCTTCTATACCTCCAGGAAACTATTTCTCTCTCTCTTCTTCCTTCCTTAAATGTTGGTACACCACGAGTTTCTATCCTCTCCCTAGTTCTCTTCTTACTCTATAAAGTCTACATTTCAAGAAAAAAACAGTTTTAATTACCACTTACGTGCTGATGACTTTTGAATCTCTATCTCCTGCCCAGATTTCTCTCCTAAGCTCCAAATCTATATTTTTATTATCTCTATGCAGATGTCCCATGATAACGTCAAATGAAAACATGCTCAAACTTACTATTTATTTTCACCTCTCTCAAACCTGGTGGACCTGGACTCTCTCTCTTGGTGAATGGCATCACCATCCGTGATTTGTTTCGTGTCATAAATCTTAATCACTCTATGGCCAACAACATTCCCATCCAGGTTCTCGTGGTTATCTCATCAATAGCTCTCAGCATCCTTGTCTTCCTTCCCAATGCATCAACATTAATTTAGGGCCTCACTGTCTCCCACTCGGGCCCCACCTTCAAACTGTATCCCCAGAATCAGCCCTATTGGATCATAATTCATAATTTTCAAAAAGTCACCAGAATGAATCCCCAGAACAAAAGTCTCAGAATGCTACTGCCCTGATTAAAATCCTTTGTTAGCTTTTCTCAGTCAGAAGATAAGGAGAAAGTTCAAACTCTTTAGCGTAATCCACAAAACCCTCCCTAACCTATCCACGGCCTGCCTTTTCAGCTTCACTTCCTATTTCTCTTTAGATCACAGCCTACGACTCATCCATAACGAACCACGCACAGTGGCCAGTCTGTGTCCTGTTAATACCGACCTCTGCACCACTAGATAGACTGATTTGCCTGCCTACTATTCAACAGGACCTCAAAACCCAGCACAGGGAATCTTTTATCCTTCAAACACTAGCTCAACTTTCTCTGGCCCTGGGAAGCTTACCTTTCACTATCAAACTCTCACTCTTATGACTGGTTGATTACTCCCTGCCCGGGGCTTCTCTCCACCTTGAAGAATCTTTTTATAGCATTTATTATGCTGTACTATACTAACATGTTTACGTGCCTGAATCTAATAGTAAAATGTGTCTTATTTACATTTATATGCCCAACATAGAGCACAAATCCAAGTGTACAGTAGAAGGTGAATAAAAGTATTTTAAGTGGTAAGAAAGCTAGAGAATTTGAGTAAAACCCGTAAAAAAGGCAGTTGCTGAAGTGGAATGAAAGGAAGAAAGGACAAAAATCTACCTTCTTCACAGTTTGCCTCAAATAAACCCTAGGATGTTCTTAGGCAATGTTCACCCTCCTGGGCCCCAAAATCAGAAATCAAGTTCACCAAGAAGTAATCAAGTGGGAATTGCACGTACAAGAACAGTGACCTTCATCTCCTAGTCAGTCCAAAGATAAGCCAGTGGGGAAAAGGGCAGCTACAAGGCAATGGTGTGTCCTAAACAACAAACATAAAGAACAAATTGTGACCCTTGGGAAACCTTGTAGTTAAGAGGCACACAGTCTGGCCTAGACTGAGGCTGCATGTGCAGATTAGAAGAAAGTGCACGGGGCAGGGGGAAGGGTCAGAAGGCTTAGGTGG
>CM052438.1:32353532-32525906 GCA_028533085.1 Varecia variegata | reverse complement strand
AAGGCTTAGGTGGAAGTGTCTCTCCTAAACAAACCACTTCGGGTCCTTAGGTGGCTTCCTTCACCTCACAAAACCCCTGTTTCTCCATATGTAAAAAGGGAATGAAAATTATACCTATTGCATGGGTTTTTTAAGAGGATCAAAAAAGAAAATATGTATAAAATGTTTTCAAAGTGCCCATGGCAAATGTTCAATTGTTAACCATTTTTTATAGGAAACATAGTATCAATAAGCCAGTTTTCTGTAAGCACCCAATCCTTCATTTATAGAAGGGAGTTGGTCTCCTTGAGTTGTGTGAAGATTAAATAAGAAATATATGTAAAGGCACTTCCTAAGTTAAAACATTATTCACTTGAAAAGCTATTTTATCATTATTATTACAAGAAGTTAAGGATCAAAAACTAGCCAAGAAAAGCAAAAATATATTTGTGGGATTAGCTCAGAACAAAAGGGTGATACTTTTATGTATGAGCAGCCTGAAAAAACAGCCTCACACGTGGGAGGAATAAGTACTGCTGCTCTGTATTCAGCATATTCTATGGGTCCTGTATGTTTTTTTTATTAATTTAATAGCTCACTTACTAATTTCTCCCAACAATGTGCCTTTCAGATATTAATATTTTGGGTATTAATATTATTGTCCTTATTTTAGACTAAGAGATACACAGAATATTAATGTAACTTACAAAACACTCAAATAGGACTCAGCTCTTTTCCAGCTATTCTGTAAGAGATGATGGCCACCCAAAATTGTGGCTACAATTGTTGTTTACTTGGCTCAAATCTCTCTCCTCCTTCCTTACAACGTGGGATTTTTTAAATATAGATTTTATCACAAAACTTAGTTTTAAATGACTGAACACACCCTGTGGAATAAAATCATAAATAATTACTATAGTATTAAGTGGTTACTGTAGCATTAATTGCCAAAAAATTACATAAAGGACAACCCACATGCATGATGTAGCATAACTGTGCTCTTAGTTTCTGGGTCCTCCTTTTTTTTTTTTAATTTCAGCATATTGCAGGGGAACAGGTGGTCCTCCTTCATTAAGAAATTGATAGCACCCGAGTCAGGTATAACTAAGGAAATGTGTCTGTCTAGACTCCTTTTCAATCTTCCTAGTCTTTTCACACACAGCCTATAATGCCTGCTTATGTGTTCCGTACTCCACAACACTTCCATCTCAGATTGCCTGCACTCACGCAGTTGCTTACTTTATTAGAAGGTTTATACTAATTGCAATTAACTGTCAGTCTTGTTGTGATCATTCACTCAGAATTGGCACGTTAGGTGCAGTCTTTATTATTAATTTTACTACAAATATCCACCTGCCGACTTGATATTTCCACTGGGATAGTCCACAGACAATTTAACTTTCACAAGTCTAAATTTGAACTCGTTTTCTTCTTCCCAGCGCAGATTCTCCTCCTGTGTCTTATAACAGCAGGTAAAAATCTCCCACCCAGGATAGCACCGAACAAAGCCAGACTGCTTGAGTTTAACTCCTGGTGCTAATGGTCCTGGCTGTATCACCAGGAGTAAATTATTACCCCCTTTGTGCCTCCTTTTTCCCATCTGATATTGATATTGTTTAACTCATAGGGGTTTTATGAAGATTAAATGAATTATAATGTGCAAAATACTTGGAACAGTCTCAGGAACATGGCAATTATTAAATATACCAGTAGTAACTCATCAGGAAAATCTAACCTGGAAGCCATTGCTGCACTCCCACATCCACTGGGTCACTTACTTACTGATCTTTCAAATATATCCACATCAATGCATCTCCGTTTTCATTACCTTTGTTCCAGCCCCATCATAGTTAATCTGAATAGTGTAACAGGCTCCAAACTGGTTCACTCACTTGTTCTTTCATCATTCAGCAGAGGTACATTCAGTGCCTTACTTTGGACCTGACAGTGGAAAGTAATAATGGATGGAGTAGTCATGATTTCCTCCTTCTGCTCTTCCCTCCACCAATCCAAAACAACCTGACAATATTAGCGCCCTCTGGTTCCCACTACCTTCATGTCAAAGTCACAACGGCCACCGTGCCGTGATCTGATTTATTTACCACCACATCCTGTCTACTCCCCTCTGTAGGAACCTCAGCTGCAAACACTTGCCTCTTTGCTTTTCACAGAAGGTGCTTTGCTCTTTCTTTCCTTTGGGACTCTGCACCTGCATTTCCCCTGATTTTCCCCCAACTCACCCTTCCCACACCTTCTTGCACAGCTAGTTCCTATTAGCCAGGTAGGTTTCAGGAAGAGATCTTCCCTGGTTCCCAGATCTGTGTTCCTGTAACTCATGGAATTCAGTCCTACCATGACACAAAATTGAGTGACATTGCATTTTCTGACTTATCCATTTGCCCTGCATACTGTAGGCTGTATTTTTTAAGGAAACCTTAGCTGATGGAACAAATAAACCCTGAAACTTCAGTGGCTTAATATAGGGTTATATATACACATATATATATATATATATATATATAATATAGAGAGTATGTTGTATATACTTTATATATGTATAGTATATATTTTATATATAATGGACTATATATAAAGGTGTGTAACATACAGATATTTTACATTATTATAGTTTATATAATGCATATAAACTATGTATATATAAAAGAACATGTTTTACAAGGCTTGGTGTGAGTAGGGTGTGTGGATGTGGCTGTATGCCCTAAAGACATACAAATATAATATTTATGTATATTATACATATTTTATATAGCATTGTATATATAAAATATTATATGAAAATATGGGCTATATGAAAATATATAAAAATACATACATATAAAATATTTGTATATAGCACATATTTATATAACATATAATTTATTTATATATAGTATGTATTGTAATAAGTATGGTTTTTGCTAATGTCAGCAGTTGAATGCAGGTATTGTCAGCAGATAGCTATCTGCATGTGATCAGGCAATCATGGTACTAAGTCCTCTAGTGAACTGGATTCATCCTCAAAAATCCTCTGGTCTATGGGTAGCAAATCCTTGTCATATATGATGTCAACTCTTTAACACACTTATGGCAAGA
Organism: Varecia variegata; assembly: GCA_028533085.1. NCBI lineage: Eukaryota > Metazoa > Chordata > Mammalia > Primates > Lemuridae > Varecia > Varecia variegata. The sequence continues at coordinate 32,522,834 of CM052438.1, read as the reverse complement.
ATCACTAATCATTTATACTTACCTTCCATCCTTATCTGTGGTTTCAAAATGATTTTCAATACAGATTCAAATTTTGACTCACAACTTATTAGAGTTGGCATTGAGATGACTTGATTCCTCAACTTTGATCTACTCCTTCAAAATTTTACAGAGATAAGGAAATTGAAGGAAAGAGAGGTGAAATAACTTTACAAAGATCTCACAGAAAGTTGGTAGCAGAGCTAAAACAAAAATGTAAGGATTCTGATCCTCAGTCCAGAATTTTCCTTTTTTTCAATTCCTTCTACTTGGAAACAGACATCCAAAGCAAAAGGAAATGTTCCAGAAGCCTTGGTGTGGGTGGGATGGGTGGATGTGGCTGTATGCCCTAAAAACAAATTTTGAATCTCACAATTTGGCTGAGGGCAAGCTTTGGCTTTTAGGAAGGTCTTGTATTTTGGGTTTACAAGATCCTCATTTGTTTCTCAATGGCTCCAGCTTGCCCTTTCACATGTAAATGTCGCCAAGAGACTGGAACTTAGAAACAGGCAGGTAAATTTTTCAGTCTATCCTGACCTTGAGCAGCTAAGTGTCCTTGGGCAAGTTGGCATACTGCTTCAGGCCTCAGTTATCTCCTTGACAAAATGTGGTATTGGGTTTTTTAGGTAAGCTTAGATAACTTGCATAAGACATCAAACACAGCGTATGGTGGGTATTACACTCCTTGCCTTTATGCTCAACCTCGAGTCTCTATACTTGTTGTCAGAAAAAGATCCTTGAAGACTTTAAGAGTGAGATGAAGAGGGCACTGTCAGGGTTTCTAGAATCCCACTTCTAATTTTGGCATTCATGACCTCAATTATTTTGATCTTGGGTGGGTCATTTTGCTCTCTGGACCTCAGTTTTCTCACCTGTAAAGTAGGGAGACTGGAAAATCTCAAAGGCCATTTTCATCTTTGAACATCTATGATTCTATGCTCTCTGAGTCCCCAGAATTCTTTTTTCTGGGCTATTTCCCTCAACTGAGAGAAAATTATGAGGAGCACTGCTAACCAGGTTTATTTTGGGTGCAGTGGCCAGTCACCCTTGTACTTGGCATTTGGGACTAATCTCCACAAGCAAAGTCTGCTCCAATTATGACTTCACCCTACTAGCCCAGCAAAGCCATTGAGTGCTGACAGCAAGGATGGAGGACTGTTCCAGCCATAAGGCAACTATTTTATTACAATTAATGGACATGGGGTTGAGAGGCACGTCCCTCAGGCATTTCCTTGTGCCCACCCCAAAGAGGTCATCCTAGGTAAAAGTCCTCTGAAGAGAAACATTGGCAGAAATACATGGCCGAGCTGTAGCCTCCAACTCCAGCAAACCACCCCCACAAGCAGAGTGAAAAGCACAAAAGAGCTCCTGGGTGTGGTGTGGAGGGTGAAGGTTTTGGATCTGCATTTCTGAAGCACAAATCGCTTTGTGCCAAGCTGGCTGTTGGGCACATAGACATGACAAAGATGAAAAATGCAGTCACTGATTTTAAGGAGATCACACTTTTCTAGGGCAGGGATACCAGTAACTACGGTAGTCCTGTTGCAGTAACATATAACATCATGGACATCCCCCTGGAGATTAGAATGATAATTTTATCAAGGAAAGTTGTTACCTCCTTCAGATTTTAGATGGGAATAATGAATCTTCCAGAATTACTAAGTGGAACCTCTTTTAGAAGAGCAGGATTCAAAGTACATTGATGGTGCCAAGGGTGACCTCCCTTCACAAGCAGATACAGGGGAAAGAGCTTGGTTGTGTTGGAAGAAAACAGTCAAGACCTACGAGAAGGAGCATCACCAGGAGGCAAGGAAGTGGATTGTTTCTGAGTTGGTAATGTGGAAGTTGCTAGAAATACCCTTTCCCCAGGCGTCCTGGGACTAGTCTGTGCCCCAGCTGTGTGTGCAAACTGAAAGGCCTGATTGCGGGAGCCACAGTACTTTTGGCTCTAGCCCACTAGGCTTTTCATCCCCTGAACTGTAGCTCCCTGGATCTTTCTGACGCTGCTAGCCTTACCTATAGAATAGCTTTAAAGGCAAGAGAAGCTAAGCTACATTTATAAACAATAACCCTGTGTTAAATGTTTCAGTGGGTTAACACAGGTTTCTCACCCACATCATAGTCCAGTGAGGATTGTTCTCCTCCATCCTAAAACTTTTCCCCTGGAACTCAAGTCCTTCTATTTTGTCTTAGAAAGAAAAAGAGACCTAGAGGGCCAGGTTTTTAAGGACCGTGGCTAGAGTGGCTTCCATCATTTCCACCCACATTGCGTTGCCCAAGATTTAGTCATATGACCCTGACCTATCGACACCAGAGATGAGAAATGTCTTCCTGTATTCCCAAGATGAGAAAACAGTGTGGGAAATGCACGGCATTTGTCCCTGCCATACTGTTCTGTAATGCATGCTTTCCTCAAGCATTCCCCCAACCCATTGCTGTAGTGTTCTGAGCCCTTTCTATTTTCTGCAGAGGAGACTTGAATACTGTGTTTCTGATCTGATTTGAGACAAACAAGGAGCATCACAGTCTCCCTGGATATTGTTCTGCCAGGGCTCCAATCTCTACGCCATGTGCCACTAAGGCAATGAGAAAGTGAACAGTCTTTGATTCCAAAGCAGGAGTTCTTCCTCAGGACCCCATGCTATCATAGTATCTGTGGCCACCACTGGAGCTGTAGACTTCCCTGCACAACCTGCCATGAACAGCTTCTGTTTAACCAGCATTCCTATGCCATAGAGAGTACATTGAGGTAAGAACACCTCCAAGTCACCTGGACACCACAGGATTCACAGTGAGGAGAGCAAGAGAAACTTGGAGTGGTCTGAACCACTGGTTTTCCAGCTATTTTAGTCAGATGAAGGGAAATGGAGGCCCCAATTTTTTGTGTTCTTAGGATGGAAAGAGACACATTGGTTGTACAACAAACTTCATAAGAAAAAAAAAAGACACTTCAGTGATTATAGTGTGAACTCAATAAATGGTAATGTAGCAAGGAGAAGTTTCCATGGGGGAAATAACATTGAAGTCAAAACTTTGAAAAAATAAAAAAAGAATAAGATTTTTCCAAGTTGTATTAGAGAAGGAGAAGGAGGGAAGATACAATTTAGGCAAAGGAGCAGAATGTAGTATGGAGCTATGAAAAATCATATTCCTTACCCTTCAGGAATAATCTGGAGTTCAAAAACTAGGCTATTTATGCCAAAAGAATCTGTTGTCCTTCACATTGGCTCATTGGGTATAACTGTATCTTTCGAGTCACTCGCCGATTCATGATACTCCTTTGCAATGTGGCTATCAGTGAGTCAAAGAAAAAGACAGAGTAGAGCATCTGGAACACTGACTACTAGGCCGATTTGACCTCAGAAAGGTCGTGAAGGTGGTCTTGTGTTAAATGAGTCATTAAGACAAGCCCATGCTAGAGTAATCTCCAGGAGCCAGAAGGCTGTGCTTTCATTGGTGTGAAAAGAAGGTACAGCCTTGTCATCCATTTGTCAACAAAAACAACAACAACAAAAAGACTTTTGGCTGGGCACGGTGGCTCACACCTTTAATTCTAGCACTCTGGGAGGCCAAGGCAGGAGGCTTGCTTGAGGTCGGGAGTTCGAGACCAGCCTGAGCAAGAGCAAGATTCCCATCTCTACTAAAAATAGAAAAATTAGCCAGGCGTGGTAGCGAGCGCTTGTAATCCCAGCTACTGAGGAGGCTGAGGCAGGAGGATCACTTGAGCCCAGGAGTTTGAGGTTGCTGTGAGTTAGGCTGATGCCACGGCACTCTAGCCCAGGTGACACAGCAAGACTCTGTTTCAAAAAACAAAACAAAACAAAAAAAAGAATTTTGGCCAGTGGTTCAGGGCAAATGTAAAGCAGAAGACCAAGATAATGACCTCTACCCTTCGCATGCCTTTCGAAGTGGTATTTTATTTATTCTTCTTTCAAGTAACATGAAGTAAAGGCCCCACCTTTCACTGAACATGCAACACTTTATGGTTTAATCCTCACAACAATTCGCAAAAAGGGCACCAACCTTTCTGTCTTACTTATGAGGACAAAAGGGCTTTGAAAGCATAAGGGATTTGTCCACAATCTCCTAGTTTGTCAGAGGCAGATTGAAGATCACACTCAGGATGATCTGAGTCCAAAGCCTGAGCTGTGGTTGCTAAGTGGCCATAAGTGGCCAGATGAGCTGCTGCGTGTTCTGAGAACCTGGCAAAGGCTAGGAATGAAAATGGATCTCCTTGCCTTAAAATAGAAGATATGGGAGAAGGGTCAGTTTGCCATAACCCTTCCTTCTCACGGAGTTTAACCAAAGTCAATGTGTCCTTCCCCTCAGGAAGGAACCATGGAGCATCCTACAGCTTTTTTCTAGAACATGTTCTAAAGACCTTTCTCTCCACTTGGCTCTTGATCTTATTTTAATTTCTGGGTGCAGTGGCTTTTCATTCTGAACACATTACAACATCCCAGCTTGCACATGACCTATCTGTCCCAGCAGAGTATTGTGAGGGCTTAAACACGCAATGCGGTGGAGGAAGGATTAACACTAGTATCCTTTGGTAAAGGAAGATTAAACAGAAAGTTATAAGAGGTTACTTGTTCCTCTGCAGAATGGAAAGCTACCTAGTGTTTTATTACTAAGTAATAATTTCTCCTGCAAATGAATTAATACTTTCTGAATTTAGTTTAACTATGCAAACACTTTTTGTGAGGAGTCCGTTCCACAACAGACAACATGCTCTAGTAGGAGACACAAAAATGAGTAAGTTACAGTCTCTGCCCTCATGGCCTCTCCGTTCAGTTGGGAAAAGTCAATAACTGAGTAGCATTCTGTGTGATGGGGATTATAACAAAGGTCTTTCAGTTCACCTTAGAGGACACTGAGGAGTATCAGTAAGTCCTAAATTAGCTGATTGTTATTGCAATAGAGTCTTTTTCAGGTGTGGCTATCTTTCACCCAACGGGCGTGATTTTGTTTGGTGGCTATAGAGAAATGCCTCATGTTAGCTTTGATGCCGGCCACAGCCCTTTCCTGAGAACAGAATGGCATATGACCACTGATAATAATGCTAGCATTGATTGGGCATTTTTTATGTGCCAAGTATTAGAGCTATATCTAGTGTAGAGTCAACACTTGATAAATGTCATCTACTACTATAGAGTTTTAATTAATCCCCAAGCAACACAAGGCAATAGATAGAGTTATTAATCCAATTTTGCAAATAAAGAAAATGAGGCTCATAAAGTTAAACTTGCCTAGAGTCACAGGAGGAGATTTGTGGATCCATTTGACTGTTTTCTAAGCTTATTTTTAAGCTTTATTAAGACTGATCCAGGGATAGTTTTGCACCACCTTAAGTTGTGATCTTTCTGGCATTTGTAACAAAATCCTTGAGCATTCAACAATGTCTTTCTCCTCAGGCTGGCATAAACTCAACCAATTCCCCAGCTCTGTGTGAGCTCTGGCAATGTCTTAGCTTAGGGCTTCCTGATAATTTTTCTTTCCACAAAATTGTTCTTGCCCAACCTCATGGAGTCTGGAGCAGCTCATTTTCTCATGTACTTTCCCCCACAAATTCAAGCTACCCCCACTTCTGCCCCAAATGGTCTCTTCCTCCTCAACTTAGAGACCACCAGGCTATTCCAATCCCTGTCCCTTGCCCCATGGCTTATAAATTAACTCTAGGTAAAAAGCCAGGATGATTGATTGTGAGGTTCACCCCATTTGTTTCCCTTTTGGGGGGAGAGTCATGGTGCTACATTGTCTGCTGTCCTGTATTAGAATAGTGTTGTTTTAAATATTTCATTTTCTAGTGATTTGTGATAGGAAAGTAAATCTGAAGAAGGTTACTTCCTCATGACTGGCAGCAGATATTCCTCTAACAAGTGATAATGTTCATGATGTTTTAAGTGAAAAAAATCACATTTTAATGCAACATATACAGTTTGATCACATTATGGAAAAACAAATATATTCTAGAAAATGGATCTGAAAATATAGACATAAAATGTTTGAAGTGATGGATAGCCCAATTACCCTGATTTGATCATTATATATTGTATACTTATACCAAAATATCACGTGTCCCATAAATATGTACAACTATTATATATCAATTAAAAAATGTTAATAGCAGTTTCTAGGTGGGTAAGATTATAGCCATTTTATGTTTTCTTCTTTTTGTCTCTAATACAAAACATACATTGCTGAGGTAACATAAAAAGGAGAGCTTCAGAAAAAATTAAATGATAAAATATATGGTTCTCAAAAGCAGAATTATAACTAAAATATGCTGCATATATTCATCATTAGAGTTGACAGGTGCCAATAAGAATCAGGGCTATCCTATTAGCAGACTTAGTGGCCACTATTTATGCATTCATGTCAATAAAGTGGGTTGCAGCTGGGGCACCAAGAGCACTGTGGCACAGTCCGTATTGTTGGAGCTCAGTCTAATAAAGGAGTCAAGCAAAGACTCAGAGAAAGGCATCATACTCTGCCTTAGAGGGTCAGAGAAAGCTTCCTGGAAGAGGTGACACAGGAACTAGGCATTAAAGCAAAAATAAGTCATTCAAAGAGGAGAGGAAAACATACCAGCCTAGAGGAACAGGGTGGGTGAAGACAAAGAGGACAGAGAAAATGCCTTTTGTGAAAATCCATAAAATAATTCAATATGGCTACAGAGTGAACCTATAAAATATTCAACACAAGGTAAGTAGGAGACAGAAGGTAAGGTAGAAGGTTAATCTGGAGAAAACATGAGCAACCAAGATTCCAATGCAGGACTCCTGAATTCTCTCCTCCTACTACTATGCTTCCATCCTAGCTCCTTTTTTGTCCTGCCTAATTTAGGAAACGGTTTTGTGGATGTCCCATTAGATTCAGGTTTCACTTGCTGTAAAAGCATGGACTGGCATATGCCAAAAAGCAGGTCAGAAAATGACTGTCTGTCAACATTAGTCCTCACTCCGTGCTCCCCACCCCCATAAAATTAACAAGAAAATAAGAACGCCTGCCCAGCTGTCCCGCTTGATGTCACTGGGTGAATTACCTTTTATGAAGGATCTGTAATTGTTCTTCACTGAGCTGTGACCTAAATTTAGTGGTGCTGAGGAGTGAGCACCAGCCAACAGGATTTCCCTAAGAACACGATGAAGTTCCTGTATCAATTCAATTCATTAACTAGAAAGAGAGAACAAGCTGCCAACTTTTTTTTTCCATTCTTCAGTGAATCGTTTGTTTGTTTAGTTTGACAAGAATTTTTCTAGGATCCAGTCTGAGACTGTAAGAAAAAGAGACAGCAAAGCTCATTCAAATACTTCCTGCAGCATTAAGTTGGAGGCAAAACTAAATTACATTAAGCTCTGACTTTATTGCTATTAAAGATCCTGGTTTTACTTACTGAGTATTTTCAGCCTGAGGAGAAGAAATGCCCTCAACTTGGGCAGAGCAACTGGGGGTAAAATGAAGAGGGATCAGCTTGTCTCACCATGAGTGGGTAAAGGAAGAGGACGAAGGAGAGAGAAAAAGAAAATCAAAAAATCAAATGAAATACAAACCTAGTGAAAGTTTCCAGTAGAAATTCATCTGTTGTAATGAAGTTCATGAAAAGGAAGAGAACGAATATAAATGCTTACTATTAAGACTTTCAAAAACGCCTTAAATCATGACAACTCAGCTCTGAGTCCAGAGATGAAAAGTAATTTACCTAGGGACATACAGTTTCTAAAGAACTGAGCCAAAATTTAAAGCCACATCTTCTGACTTCAAGTGGACAGTTTATTAACCCCAACACTGATTCTTGGCTTTTGATAGTGTGGACTGATGACCAGTGATGGTTAGAAAAGCTTTGGAACATCACAGACTCATGTCTATACAGATAGAAAAGAAACGACCCTTCACTTGAACATCATTTTTCATTTTTTTTTTTGACAGCCATCCCCAAAAAGAATCGTTTCATGGCTGCATCCTCTGTTGCCTTGGCCGGAACCACTTGATGGCTGATGTTTTACTGTTTAGTTATTCCATACATCCTTATGTGAGAACTACAAAAGCTCCTGGGCTAGAGAGGATGGTCCACAACATACCCTTGAGAAGTTTGGTCTGTAGTTGTAAGACTGAGAAATACATACAACCTGATACTAATTTCCACTGATATCATGTTTTCACTGATGTTATCTCAGTTGAGTTTCACAACAAATTTGTGAGGTAGACTGAGTAGGTAGCATTATCCCCATTGTAAAAATGAAGAAATTGAGGTTTATAAGATTGAATCACTGGCCAAGGTCACAAAGATAGTGAGTGTCAGAACATGGTGTAAATCCCAGAGTATGTGTCTCCATGCTAGTGGATAGTGTTTTTCTCAGTCTACTGTAATAACATTAAGGGTTGCTTTTAAGATTATGAAAATACTATGTCAAATTATGATTCGAATTGGGATCTTGGAGTCTGAAGATGGACCTATTTGGGAAAGTAGCATCATAGTCTCTTGGAAGAAGAGTCTCCCTCCATGAAGCAGATTTGGAATCCCATTCCATTTCTGTGTTTACATACCTGGACAACATTAGACAAGTCTTTTAACCCATTTTGACCTCAGGTTCCAATTCTATAAAATGAAAGATGCAGTTGGAGAGAGTATAAGGCCTATATCACTTACTTTACTTGACAGAGCAGTCAATGATACTTTATAGATAAAAGTAGCTTTGAAATATAAAGTGCTTTGCAAACCTCAGCATCATCTTAAACTCAGAGAGTGCTTGATGGCTCATGGGGTGTGTTCATAGGCACTATCTCAATGAACCCTTGTAACAACTCTAGATGGGATAGGCATTACTTCTTCCCAATATATAAATGTGGCAACCATGAAATATTATGTTTACCCCTCATTCTTTAGAGGAGAGAAACTGAGCTTGGGCATGTTAAGAAATTTTGCTAAAAGTCAATGTGATGTTGATTGACCTTGGACTTAGAGCAAAGTCATCTGTCACTAGAGAAGGAGCCACAAACTCAAATACCTTTAGGGGTATGTTACCAGATGAGGAATGCAAATGAATGAAGCTGGAATAAGATGTCAAATGGCCTAGTGTGGGGAAGACAATGGGGAGTGGGGGGTCCTGTAGCAAACTAGAGAGAGCATGGCTCAGTTAAAAAAAAGAGTAGCAGCCACTCAGCTCCAGTCACTTGTTGCCATGCAATATTTAGGTCCAGGTTTTTAGAAATTCCATTTTTAAATAGGAGCTAGAAATCTATATTTTTATGCAAAATTGCCTCAATTTGAAAATATTGGCAATTAACTCAAATGTGATAGATCTTTGGATCATCACTATGCTGGTCCATGTGCTCTAAGAGACAGTTTGCTTCCTGCTCCCACACACAGTTTCAAACTAAGTTATGGCCAGTTAAGTATGCAAAGAACAAAAACAATATTATTGGTAATGCAGCTATTGTGAGCATGTACTCCAGAACAAAGTGGGCTGGGTTCAAATCCTAATTCTGACAATAATAACAAGTTGAATAACCATGTATTGATGCCCTTAATACATTACCTCATTTATCTTCACACTAGTCATCTGAAGTAGACGTATTAATTCCACATTATAGATGTAGAGACAGACCCATAGAAGTTTACTAATTTGCCACGACCACATAGCTACTGAGTGGGATTTTATTTAGATCTGACTTCTTGGGCAAGTCTATACCTCAGTTTCCTTATCTCTAAAATGGGTATAATAACAACACTTGCTCCTTTCAGTGGTTGTGACTATCAAACCACTTAGAATAGTTCCTCATACACAGTAAGAGTCATGTATGCATCAGCACGTATTAAAGCTCTCACCCGGGGAGGAGCATCTCCTAGGAACTATCTTTCCCCATATAGCAACATAATCATGCTTATTCTGTAGTTAGTGTGTATGTCACATTATTACAGGTTTCTTCTGGCTGGAGCGGCCTGCAGTTATTCTGTTTATCCTGACCTTGGAAGAGACAAAGCAGCTTCAGACATGTCCCCAGGGACCTAACAATTTAACTGGGAATGGTCAACCACTGTCCCCCAAACCTCAGCCAGCACCTCTCTATTCACAGCTGTGCCAAAGAGCTTCCTTCCTGGCTTGTGTCTACTAAAAGGGGAAACTATTGCAAGGTCTCTAAGAGGAAGGAAAGGGGACCTTTTTAATTAGCTTTCTCTTTTGAATGACGCCATCACTGATCTGATTCATTTCCATGAATTGAAGGGGGAAAAAAAAAAGCAGGGTAGGTGGTACACGCTGTGTAAGGAATGAATGAAAACTGTCAGGAGAGCAGATTAGGGGAAAGCTGAATTTGGAGAAAACAACCATGTGAACTTGGCCATACACCATGACCGACGTTCAGGCCAGGAGATGATGTCAAAATCTAAATTTAAAATGGAGGAGGCAAAAGGTCTGCTGCCATGGTTGGCAACTAGAGGCCAAAAAAGAGCTGGAAGTGTTGCTCTGATCTTTGGTGTTATAGACGTACCAACTAGGGTATCTGGAAATCTTAAAGAAAGGGCCTCCAGTCTGCAGATCTACTTCTGTCTGTGATGTTCCACAGGAAGATTTTGTGCTTTCAGGTCAAGTTGTGGGTGTGTGTGGTTGTGTGTGCACACTTGCTCGTGTGTGCATACATTTACATGAAATTTCACAAGCCTGATGCAGCCTACTAAATGCATACCACAGCCTCTCCTGCAAACATTTACTTCATTACAAACCAGTATGTCCCTTTGTAGACTGAGGAAGAACAGGACCCAGATGCATAGAGAGATGACACCATTTCTCTAGTACTTTCTGTGTTCTAGGTTCAGTATTAATGCCCTTAATACATTACCTCGCCCATCTTCATGCCAGTCCTTTGAAGCAGATGTTACTAATTTTACGTTACAGATGTAGAGACAGACCCATAGAAGTCTACTAATTTGCCATGGCCACATACCTACTGAGTGGGATTTTATTTAGTTCTGATGTCTTCAACAGTATGTGCTCTTTTTACTGCCTCCATGATTGCCAAAAGAATTACACAAGAAACAAGAAGTTTTGGCCTGTAGACTCCACACAAGGGCACCTGTTTCCCAACTATTAACAGTTTTTTACCTACAGCCTCTCTCTCCTCCAATCCATCCTTCACACTGTGGCCAGAATGGTCTTGCCCTAAGGTATATTTGCTCTTAAATCGTTTACTACTGAAAAAGCATTTCAATAGCTCTCCATTGCCCATAAAATAAATACAACACTCCTTAGCAAGACCCTTCTCATCTTGTTGCCAACTTACCTCTCTAAGCTCATCTTCTACTCCGTAATATGCAACCACTGTCAAAGGCAAGCAAGATGGTTAAACATTCCCCCAAACACCATTTAGCTCCATGCTATTGAGTTTGTTTAGTTCTGCTGAGAAACTTCTACTGACCTTTCAAGACTAAATTCAAAAACTCTGTCCTCAGTAACGGTTTTCTTGACCTACAATTCTCCCAGACAGATACCATCCTTTCCATTTCTGTGATGCCACAGCCTGTGCTATAAGGCTCAGGTGAGTCAGTGATCACACCATAAAATGAGGAAGAATGGCTCTCTGACAGCTGATAAACTTCTTCATGTCTAGGCCACATCATGCTCATCACTGATGCCCAGTCCAGTGCCTGACTTATGGTGCCAACAAACCTATTTGGTATGTGTTTGTGGAAGGAAGGAGGGAAGGAAGGGAGGGAGGGAGGAAAGGAGGAAAGAAGGAAGGAACGGAGGGAGGGAGGGAAGGAAGGAAGGTAGGAGGAGAGGAGCAGGCTCACAGATGAGATTCCATTTTCACAAGTGAAAGAGACTTAAATAAGAATCATTGCTCTGAAGCAAAAGTCTTCTGGATTTTGATTCAGCAAATTGATTCCTGGTCCAGGTTTTACCACCATGTGATAGCTCGCGTACAGTGCATATATGTGTATATAGGCCTCAGTTTTCTTAAAGTGACTGGAGTACATTGCTTGTCTCTAAATGTTGATGGATATCTGCAGAATCTTACACACGTTGATTCTGTTACCATTTGATTTTATCCTGGCTAACATTAACCCAATCCTGGAAGCAGGGAAAACAACTCAAATGGGAGCAGATGGCTTTTCTCTATGTCATTTGTTTTGTTGTTGGTTTGTGACTTTTTTTAAATTTTTTCATTTCAGGAAATTATGGGGGTACATTTTGGTTACATGTTATGACTTTGCCACATCCCAACCATGATTTGAGATGTGCCCTTTCCCCTGCTACAATGCTCACTGAGTCTGTTAGTTGTGAGTTTACCCACCCCCACCCCCCTATCCCCAAAGAATATTACTACTGTGTGAGCATCATACTGTTGATCAGTTAGTGCCAGTTTGGTGGCAAGTACATGTGGTGCCTATTCTTCCGTTCTTGTGATACCTCACTTCAGAGGATGGGCTCGAGCTCTATCCAGGAAAATATAAGAGGTGCTAGATCACCATCATTTTTTATAATTGAGTAGTATTCCATTGTATACATATATCACATTTTATTATTCCACTCATGGATTGATGGGCACTTGGGTTGTTTCCACATCTTTTCAATTGTGAATTGTGCTGCCATAAACATTCAAGTCCAGATGTCTTTATTATAGAATGTCTTTTGTTCCTTTGGGTAGATGCCTAATAGTGGTATTGCTGGATCAAATGGTGGTTCTACTTGTAGCTCTTTGAGGTATCTCCAAATTCTTTTCCACAGAGGTTGCACTAATTTGCAGTCCCACCAGCAGTGTAAGAGTGTTCCTATCTCTCCACATCCTCACCAGCATTTGTTGCTTTGGGATTTTTTGATGAAGGCCAATCTTACTGGAGTTAGGTGATATCTCATTGTGGTTTTGATTTGAATTTCCCTAATGATTAGAGATGCTGAGGTTTGTGTTCTTGCTGTTTGTATTTGTTTAATCCCAAAGCCTTCCCTCACCCACTTGGAATACAAATGTTTCCATCTGGTCAACAGGTGTCACCGTTGAGCAATACAAATATGCCGCCACCCTCCGTCTTTTTGGTGCTGAAAATCCTAGCTGGCCCATCCTCTGCTCAGTCTTGACATGACCAAGTAATTTAACTCTGTAGTCACTGAGCCAGTTCCCTAAACAGACCTCCAAGGAGCACCAATATATATTTTTTCTTAAAGGTCTAATTACTGAATATAATCATAGACCTGATTGTACCCATAAAAACAGGCAAGTAGGAGGAAGAAACTATAACCTATTTCTATTTGCAGGAAGCAGCATTGAGCAGTAGGAGGAGCCTTTTATTGCTGGGTTAGAAGGTCTGAGCTTTAAGTGCCTGCACTTCCCCTAACCAGCTGCCACTGGCATAATAGGCTCAAACCTAAGAAGCCACCACAGCAAGTTGGCACAGGAGGGGGAAAATGTGGCAGATCACCAAAAAGATAAGATTACTAGTTTAAGCCATAGATCTTCAAGGAACGCCAGGTTACTTGGGAAGAATTTAAGGGAAATGTACTCACAGAAAACAGGGAGCAAAAGAAATGTGTCAATGGTTACCATTTTAATACTCTCAGGCTGATGTGGACTGGGAGATGTGAAACTGGATAGAATGGAATGGAATAGAATATGAAATGTTGTAGAATGGATAGATGTGGAATATACTTTAGAATGCAAACAGAATGAAATGAAATGAAATGGACCGAAGTAGACTGGGACATAAAACAGATTATTGTGTCAAAAATTATGAAATGGAATACAGAATGCAATCGAATTAGATGGACTTTTTCATTAAATACTTTGAGACATGTGGTGAAAAGATATGTTTAATTGACATGAAAGTCATTAGTGGACTCAGGAAATTGCCATTATATTTCCAGTCCAGATGATTAGCCATGTAGGAACCTAAAAGTCTGGTCCCTTCCTTGCATTATTCTTCTTTAAATAGCATGGTTGGTCACATGCCTTATGATTATGGCCTACAACTGGCACTCTGTTGTCACAACAACCAACATTTATTGTCACTCTTCGAAACACTTTGCATGTATTATTTCATTTCACTCTCATGTCAGGCAAGTTGCATTAACTATTATTTTGATACCATTTTATAGATGGGGAAATGAAGGCACCAGAAGGTTAAGCTACTTACCCAAGATCACATAGCTGGAAAGTAGTAGAGTCAGAATTCAAACATTGGGTGGCTTGGCTTGAGAGCCTATGTACTAAGCCAACACACACACTGCCTCGCACTGTGCCAGGGGCTCTTAAACTATAACACGCAAGTAGAAATATTAGAATCAGTTTAATCTATGGTTTAGTCACAAAATGTCACCTGCAAAAAGGCTGGGAAACTTGGGAGAGGCTATGCTCTGATACAGACACCATAAAACAGCAGCAATTAGCTCTGCCACCATACTCCACACAATCCAAACCACACTTATCCCTTCTCCCCTTGAACCTGGTTTCACTAGGGGTTTCCCTGCATCTGTTAACCATTTCTGATTCTAATACTCATATTGATCAACAAACATTTCCTACAGATCTGCAGTAAACGCAGGCGACTCAATAATTTCTTTAACATTTGAGCACCTATTCTTTCCCCTAAGAAAGTGGATTCAGTTACTGTAAAAAGATTCTTAACAATAAGGAAAGAAGACAATGAAAGAAGTAGCACAGGGTTAATAATTAGGTAACTAGAACCTGACCCTTACTGATCTTTTTACTGTCTCCATAGTTTGCCTTTCCAAGATTGTCACATAGTTAGAATCATACAGTATGTAGCCTTTTCAGATTGGCTTCTTTCACTTAATAATATGCATTTAAGGTTTCTCCATGCTTTTTCATGGCTTTATAGTTCATTTCTATTTAGCACTGAATAGTATTTCATTGTCCAAAATGCCACAGTTTACTTATCAATTCACCTACTAAAGGACATTTTGGTTGTCTCCAAGATTTAGCAGTTATGATTGAAGCTGCTGCAAACATCCATGTGCAGGTTTTTGTTGAACGTAAGTTTTCAACTCCTTTGGGTAAATACCAACGAGCATGATTACTGGATTGTATGGTAAGTGTATGTTTAGTTTTGTGAGACACTGACAAATTGTCTTCCAAAGTGGCTGTACAATGTTACATTCCTACAGCAATGATTGAGCATCCCGGTTGCTCTACATTCTTGCCAGCATTTGGTGCTGTCAGTGTTCTGTAGTTTCGCCATTCTAATAGGTATGTGGTGGTACCTCATTGTTTTAATTTGTGTTTCTCTGATGACAAATGACATGGTACACCTTTTCATATGCTTATTTGCCATCTAATATCTCCTTTGGTGTGGTGTCTGTTAAGGTCTTAGGTCCATTTTTAAGTAAGGTTGTTGGTTTTATCATTGTTGAGATCTTTGTATATTTTGGATAACAATCCTTTATCAAATATCTTTTGTGAATATTTTCTCCCAGTCTGTGGCTTGTCTGCTCATTCCCTTGACATTGATTTTTGTGGAACAGACATTTTTATGTTAATAGGTCCAGTTTATCAATTATTTCTTTTATGGATTGTGCCTTTGGTGTTACATATAAAAAATCATCACCATACCCAAGGTTATCTAAGTTTCATCTGTATTATCTTCTAGGAGTTTTAGTTTTATATTTTAATTTAGTTCTTTGAACCATTTTGGGTTACTTTTTGTGAAGGGTGTAAGGTGTGTGTCTAGATTCATTTTTTTTTTTTTTTGTATGTGAACATCCAGTTTTTCCAGCACCATTTGTTGGAAAGATTATCTTTGCTCCATTGTATTGCCTTTGCTCATTTGTCAAAGATTAGCTGACTATATTTATGTGGATCTAAGTCTGGGCTCTCTATTCTGTTCCATCAATCTATTTGCCTTTTACTAATACCATGCTCTCTTGATTACTGTAGCTTTAAAGCAAGTTTTGAAGTTCAGTAGTGATAGCCCTCTAACTTTGTTCTTCGTTGATATCGAATTGGATATTCTGGGTCTTTTGCCACTCTACATAAATATTAGTATTACTTTGTGGATATCTACAAAATAACTTGCTGAGATTTTTATTGGGATTGCATTGCATATATAGATCCATTTGGGAAGAACTGACGTCTTGACAATATTTAGTCTTCCTATCCATGAACATGAAATATCACTCCATTTATTTAGATTTTCTTTGATGTCTTTCATCAGAATTCTGTAGTTTTCCTCATATACAACTTATAGATATTTCATTAAATTTATACGTAAGAATATCATTTTGGGGGTGCTAATGTATCCTAAAACCTTGCTATAATAATTTATTAGTTTCAGGATTATTTTGTTGAGTATTTTGAGTTTTCTATATAAGCAATTATGTCATCTGCAAACAAAGACAGTTTTATTTTTCCTTCCCAATCAATGTCTTTTATTTCTTTTTCTTATTACACTAGCCAGGACTTCCACTACAATGTTGAAAAGGAGTGGCTAGAGGGGACATTTTTGCCTTGTTCCTGACCTTAGTGGGAAAGATTTTAGTTTCTGACCATTAAATGTGATGTTAGCTATACATTTTTATAGATATTCTTTATCAAGCTGAGTAAATTCCCCTCCATTCCTAATTTACTCTAGGTTTTTTATCATGAATGGGTGCTTTATTTTGTCAGGTTCTTTTTCTACATCAACTGATATGATCATGTGATTTTTCTTCCTGAGCCCATTGATGTGATGGGTTACGTTAATTGATTTTCAGACGTGGAACCAGCCTTGCATAACTGAGATAAATCCCAGTCGGTCATGGTGTATAATTTTTTTTGTACCTTGTTGGATTTGATTTGCTAATATTTTGCTGGAGATTTTGCATCTATGTTCATGAGAGATATTGAATTCTGATGTGTTTGTGCCTCTCTACTGTGAACTTCATGCCTGCTTCTCAGTTTTTTTTTCCTCCCCCTTAGGTGGGACAGGATGGCTAGAGTGACCTGGAGTTGGGTATTTCTCTTCCTGCATGTGGAAGGCTAGAGCTGATTGGAGTTGAGTGTTACATTTCCCTAGGTTAGTTATGCTCTGATAAAACTGCAGCAGGTTAGGCTCTGATTAAACAGTTTCTCCTGAGGACAGACCTTGTTAAAGACAGAATTCTTGACTGTATTTCAAAATTTTTCTTTTTTCCCCTCCCCCTGCCAGAGGCATGAGGAGATTTTTCTCCAGAATTTATTGTGAGAACCTGTTAGAGCTTCAAGAGACCAAACTCACAAAAGTGTGGGGCACCCTATTGCTGGGACTTCCAGAAGTTTTAACTCTCAGACTTGTCCACATTGAGCCTCCAGCAATTCATCAATTATAATTCAGGTTTTCCTATCCTGACACTGGTACCTACAGATGTTTCAGCTCCTAGGTTTCTGCTCCAGTAAGTTGTAATTCTCCATATCTGCCTATCTGCCTCTCCAATTTTAGAAATAGTGTTTTGCCTTGTGACCTTCCTTCTTTTATAAATCTAAGAAAATGTGTTAATTTTTCAGTTTGTTTAGATTTTTACTTGTTGTTAGGATGGGGTGGTGACTTCCAAGCTTCTTCCATGTTAGAGCAGAAACTGGAAGTCCCCTTTCATTATCTTTTTTAATCCTGACAACCACGCAAAGAGGTAGATGTTACAACTTTTACCATGTCACAGTTGTGGAAACTGAAGTTCCAAGAAATTAAGTAATCTGCCCAAGGCCACATAGAGAGTGGTAAAACTGAGTTTCAAAACAAAATTGGTCCAACTCAAAAGCCAAGGCTCTTAACCATTATGTAATACTTCCTCTTTTTCAAGTTGGTAGGAGGTCTAATGGAGCATAGGAAAGGACATCCAGAAATTGGGCAAAAATAAAGTGTTTCCAGTGGTTCTGGAAGTGGAAGGGTTGTAGAAAGGGAAGAGGAGTGCATGGGTAGAAAGTGCTGAACTTCATGCAGAAAAATATAAAAACCCCTGGGGCATCAAAGAGATGTGCCATCTCTTACTAGAAATAGCTCATAGTTTCCTGAGAGCTCCACCCAAAAGACCACATTTAACCTCTTCCTCTACTTAATCTATACCTGCTGGTTGCCTTCTGTCTTTCTTCTATAACACCTAAATTTAGCCTTTTCTGACCTACCAACAACTGCCATGCCTACATGGCAACTAGGCACATAGGAAGACCACAGAACATGGTGCCTCCAAAATGGTTCTGAGATAGTAAGCTTTATCTAATGAGATGCCACTCTGGGCCATGTCACTGTTTCTTCTCACTCCTGGTCTCTGATGTCCTCTCCTAACTGGGTTCTCCTCCATTTACACTTGTCCTTCCCAATCTATTCTCCAACCTATAGCCAAAGTGAGCTTCCAAAACACAAATGTTTGGTGTCATACCTGCTTTTCATAGCTTTTAGATGACATCCAAATCCCTAACAAGAAGTGTCTTGCACAGAGTCCTTGTGATAAGAGGAGACATAGTTAGTAGGAGAGTAGAAGACAAAAGGGAAAGTGGTGGATACGAGATTGAGAAGTGACAGAGTCCAGCATCTTTCACTACAGTGCCAACCTGTAAGTTTACCCTCCACTGGGAAGTTATTTGATTCATATCAGTAAATGACAACCCCAATCATCCTGTAGTTCATATAAAAATCCTGGAGTTGTCTTTGACTTCTTTCTTCCTCTCACACTCCAGATTGTATCTTTCAGTAAATCTTGACTGCTTGACCTTCAAAGTATTTTAACTAACACCACCATCCAAAGTCTGGTTCAAGCTTCCTTCATCTTGGACAGAGAATCATCACATAGTCCTCCGTGATGATATCGCTGCCTCCTCCTTTGCTTTCTATAGCCTTGTCTCTATATGCTGGGCAAAGCAAATCTTTCAACACCTAAGTCATAGCAGATGATTCCTCTGCCCAGAATCTTCTGATACATTTTCATCTCACTCAGTGTTAAATCCAAGTCCTCACCAAGTTATACAGGGATCTACTCAAAGCTGCCTGCTGCTTCCTTCTCCCACACACTATCTGACCTCACCTCTCCTTTTCTCTTCACTCCAGCCCACTGCCCTCCCTTTCGTTCCTTAAAAACTTCAAACATACCTCTAGGTCTTTACCCTTGCTGCCCCTTCTCAGCATATCTTTTCCCCAGTTATTCACATGACTTGTTTTCTATCTTTATTCAAATCTCAGTTCAAATGTCACTTTATCAAAGAAAACGTTCCTGATCATCCTGCCTAAAATAGAACTATTCATTGCTCTTTTTCCTATTCTCTCATTTTAATATTATCTTTATCATTTCCTACCACCTGGCATATTACTATTATATTTTGTGTCTGTTGCTCCCCACCCCAACCTGCTCCAGTACAGTGTAAGTGGCATGAAGTCAGGGACTGTACCTGCTCATTCTCTAAGGTATCCTTCATGGCAAGAACAAGCCTTGTTACATAGAGAGTGCCCACTTAATACTTGGTATTGATAAAGAATATCTATAAATTCCAAGAAGCTATGGCTCCCTTGTACCAGTGTTGTTCTCATTATGTCCCCAAGGCATAGCAGAGTTTGGCTTATAGAAGACACTTAATAAACATTGTCAAATTAATGAGTAAATGGGGGAATGAATGAATTAATAATTATGATAGCTTATTGATCAAGGGGTGAGAATCCTAAAAATTGTAGTGAAAGTGCTTAGAAATGTGAGGCAGGATAATCTGCCACCTAAGAACTTCATTTGGGAAGAGCAAATCAATACCCCAGTTTCAGAGGACCACAATTTGATTCTAGGCAGGAGACTGAGACAGGGATAAGGGAATATCCTGGAGTTTAGCAGTGAGACACAAATTAGATCTATAGGATGGGACATTTGATGCTTTATCCTAGGGCATTAGAGCCTATGAACTTTAGGCCTATATTGAGGATTAACTTCAGAAACAGGCAAGAGAGAGTCTCCAGTGGAGTGTCAACTGGAAAGCTGAGTAGTGCAGAGTCTGGGACAGGCAATGCCTGTGATGTGCATAGGGCATTTCCAAGTGGATATTGGTTTTCTCAGGAAGATCTCACTTGGGTGGTTAAAGGAACTGTTGGCCCATGGGGAGCCTCATGACCTGGCCTGAACATGAGCCCAAGCCTGCTACAGAAGCATTGTGAATTTGAAGACATTTTATAACTGTATAGGTACAACTATAGTGCCACATTTTGCTGATCCACCTGAAATGCAAATAAGAAATCCTACTTTGCTTCAGTGGCCGCCTTATCTCCAATTCTGCAAGAAGTCGATCAATAATGATTTTAGTTAAGATACTGGGTTCTGAGGGACTGAATCTGAAAATATGTCTTGATATAAAGAAGGAAAGTAAATGGAGGGTGGTAGAGATATCATTCAAATTTCAGAGAACACACACAATGAGATGTCTGTGCTACGTGTCAAAGAAGCATGTAGGGAAAGAAAGAAATTGAGTTCGGCAGTTGGGTCAAGCCTCACTTCAGAACTTAAAAACTGTAGGACTTTGAGATGACACTTAAGATTTCTGAGCCTCTTGGTCAAAAAAAAAAAAATATTGTTTCCTATATACCTCCTCAAACTCTATCAATAGATTAATAACAACATCTGCATAGCATTTTATGAAGTACTTACATGAATTTGTTAATGTAATCTTATCATTAATCCTACAGAATGGGAGTTAGTATCATTCTCATTTTATAGAGGAGGAAAGTGAAGACTTGAAAGGGCCAGAGCCTGCTCCAGCTCACACACCTGTTGAAGGTGTCGGTGGTATTGTGATGACCCACTCACCTGTCCTTCTTTCAGAATTCTCTTCTGTGGGAGCAATGCTCCAGGGAGCATTAATTATATGAGAAATAAACACTCTATAAATAATCAGAGATACCCCCAGTCTTTCTTAGTATAGGAATCTCCAGTAAGCAACTGGGATTACAGCAATATCTGAATCCTACCCTATTTCCCAGCCACCCCTCTATGTAGTTATCTGGGAAAATGTATGCACAAGATCCACTAAAAAAAGACAAAGAAAGGTCTAGGTTATCCTGTGCTGGATGGATGCTCTGAACTCTTAGTAAACTGAACAGAGTTACAGGGCCAAGCTGGTAAACTGGAGGGCCTCTCCAACCCGGCTCTCAAATTTTACCATCAAGCTACAGAAGATAGATGCAAAAGCGTAGAAGAGCACGTGCATGTGTGTGCACACACACACTTCTAAAGAGGCTTTAATCATAAAGAATGGAAGGAGATAGAAGAGATACTTGAAACCTTTCAGCAACTGGTGATCCCATTTAATGGCCAACCTGAGCACTCTGCAGGGCAGGTCCAGGGTGAGGCAAGCAAGGCCTTACGGTGAGACAGTTAAGGAGGCTTGGACTCAGGTTCATGTCAGCTGCAGGATCAGTGCCTGAGAGTGAGTGCTTCCAGAAATGTTGCACCCTGGGCACCTCCCTGGCATCACCCTCATCCCAGCTCTGCACTCAGGGTCCTAAAATCAAACTAATTTGATCAGTAAGTTCTCCTCCTAGCGAAGATCTAGGTGAAGAGAGAGCCGGGGACCTCTATTTCCCTACAATGCTAAGGATGGGCCTTCTCATTGCCTTCCATTTACCATTCCTCTGGACTCTCAGTCCTTCCCAAACTCTACTGTGTGCATAGATGGCCTGAGAATCTTGTTAAATCATAGTCTGATTCAGTAGGTCTTGGTTCAGGCCTAAAATTCTGAACTTTTAACAAACTCCCATGTGATGTTGATTTGTGTTGGTTCACTTACCACTCTCTGAACTGCAAGGCCTAGTATTGATGATTCTGAAGTCCAAGTGATAACCCTTAGTAATTAACTCAATTCTACCACCAAGTCAGCACAAAGCAAGGGTAACAGAACCTCTGCAAAGTATGGGGCATTTGTGAGGGTCACCTGGAAACAGAAACTCAAGAGCCTGAAGGAGTAAAATGCACATAGGACTCTGGATGCTGCAGAAATCTAGTGAGGTGATAAGATTCAGGGACTTGACAAAGTCTGCTTGAACCAATAAAGTTATATTTGTTTCACACTATTTTATTTCCAAACTGCTTTTTTCCAGATCCAACCATCCTGTCCTCAAAAAGTGTTTAGTTGTTACATAGTGGGATTCAAATGGCAAATTGAGCCTTTTAGACACTTTGCACATGCATCAACTCTACATAATTCCTGATAGTTTATGTATGGAAAGCGACTCAAAATTCATTTTAACTACCATTTTCAAACATTATGATAACACTAGGCACAAAAATGTATACTATTGCAGAAATAGTTTCTATTATGTATATATCTTCTTATTTAAAATATCTTACAAAAAATACAAATAAGATTGAGCTCCTGCTATGTATAAAAATATCATGTGAAACATGATAAATTCTATCTGAGCAAAAGGATCTCTTCTTCCACCAGACCCATTTGCCTCTATATCCCTAATTCCCAGGAAAATGTCTCATACATAGCAAGTAGTTCATTATTATTTTAATATGTATGAATAAATTATTGGGAAAAAAACCCAGACAGATGGAAATGCCATGGTGATGGTTCCACTTTGGAACAGTATTTTAGGCAGGACTGGGGAGAGAAAGACAAGGTACAATTTCTAGCAGAGGGGCCTGGAAAGAACCGATCAGGGAACAAGTTTTTATGTCAAGGGCTTGGCTATTTAAAGCAAAATTTTAATCTTGTTTTTGAACTAAAATATAGGGAAAAAGTAGGCGAGAAGCCCAAATATTCTGGCTGGGTCACTTTGGAGGGGCTCAAGGGAAACCTTCATTGCTGTTGACATTCCACGGTTCAGGGCTCACACCATACGGCTACACCAGGAATAGCCCTAGGCAGGAAACCATTCTTGATTCAGCTGTTGCCAGGCTCCAGGTCCGCATAAACAGTCGCACCTTGTCCAGATAGGCTCAGAGCTGCTTATTTTCTCCCTTATCACTTATCACTATTTATCTTCCTATATATTTCACTTCCTTTACCGACTAGAACACAGGCTTCATGAGGGCAAAGTTTTTGTTTCTTTCATTATTTCAGCATTAATAACAAGGCCTGGCAATGGATCATTATTTAGCCGTAAAATAATGAAATCCTGCCATTTGCAGTAACATGGATAAGGCTGGAGGATATAAAGTAAAATAAGCCAGGGACAAAAAGACAAATATTGCCATTTCTCACTCAAATGTAGGAGTTAAAAAAGTTGATCTCATGGAAGTAGAGAGTAAAAAGGAGCTTACCAGGGGCTCGGGGAGAAGGGGAATGCAGAGAGGTTGGTTAATGGGTACAAGGATACAGTTAGATAGAAGGAATATATTTTAGGGTTTAATAGCACGGTAGGGCGACAACAGTTAACAATAATTTGTTGTATATTTAAAAATAGCTGGAAGAGAAGATCTGGAATGTTCCCAATATGAAAAAATGATAAGTGTTTCAGGTAATGAATATCCCACTTACCCTGATTTGATCATTACACATTTTATGCATGTATCAAAATATCATACGGCCCCCATAAATATGTACAATTATTATATATAAATAAAAACAATGCCTGAAACAAAATAGATACTCAATAAATAATTATTACATGAATAAATTAATGGAGGAGAGAATGAAAGAAATGAATGCATGAATGAACTGGACAGACAGAGGCTTTGGGGGAGGGGCTTGCAGTACCTAACTTTGAATCAGAATTGACCGATGCAGAGGGCCAAGATACAAGCTCCCAGCCTCAGAAGAGATTACAAACTAATTGAGAAAATGTGGCAGAAACATAACAATGGTTAAATAAGGATATAAGAATTAAATAGCA
This sequence comes from Varecia variegata, assembly GCA_028533085.1. Lineage (NCBI taxonomy): Eukaryota > Metazoa > Chordata > Mammalia > Primates > Lemuridae > Varecia > Varecia variegata. The sequence continues at coordinate 32,499,046 of CM052438.1, read as the reverse complement.
GAGTAACAGCTTCAGAAAATGATAAACATTTTTGGCATCCTACATTAGGTTATTTAATTGCAAAATGAATGTAGAAAAGGAAAAGACAGAGTCATGTGGAGTAACCACAAAAGAAGTTTTAGAGATGGGTTTGATATCACTTTTTAAAAATTTTTCACAAGTCTTTGAGATCTTTTCCAAAGAGTCAAAATCATGAGGATCAAAACCACTAATGTCTACTGTCTGATAATGCTATCAATTTCATCTTAAAGTTTGCATGCAAATGCTATTTAAAAGGTTGTCTTAAAAGATGGATGATTGGGCCAGTCTAGCTGAAGAGATTCATGAGATTAACCAGTTCTTTAAAGTCATAGGAAACTATTGCAAGGAACAAGGAAGCTCAGGATACAAGGAGAAGTGGTCTCCTTGGCAGCACCAGATAGCTCCCTGAGTCCACATGTTCTCACTTTTGGTGGGTAGGCTTCAGAAGTTATCTAGAAAATTGCTCAGCTTTGCTCCATGTAGACACCTTGGGCTATGTGGCCCTCCATGTCTTTGTTCTACATTTATAAAAGAGAGGAATTGATTAGTTTTTGTAGCTAGCAATTAGCAGGAAATAGCTCAGTTGGTCAGAATTCTAATTAATCACCACAGAGGCAGTAAAAATGTCTCATGCCCAAACCACACATGGGGGCTTTTTCTACCAATGCAATGTTCAATGTGTTGTAGTTCCTTACAGTGTCTTCTGGCATGGGTAATAGCAACTGCAGGGAGGGAGGATTACTGGGACTTTTTTCCTCAAAAGACATCTGCATGCCAGGAGCTACAAAGATGTTGTCGATTTCTCTTTATGGGCAACAAGATGTTTCTAAAATAATTTCTAAGTTGTTTCTTACTAAAGTCATAATGTCAAAGATAATCTGTTAAAAATTTAAGATGATATTAAATTCAAGTTTATCTGATAGAGAATCATTGTACATAACTTTTAAGTCACACGTAGCTAATGACTACATCACCCTGATGTTTCACTCTTCTACCAGCAGGAGAAAGTTTCTTTTTTTCTGATTAGGAGGAATTCGTCATTAAAACTCAATATACACAGGAATACAATAGAACTCTGCTATTGTTCTCTCTAGCTCTTCTATGTGAAAGAAATAAAAGATAACTTATTAGGAGCTAACACTGATAGAAATCATTTCATTAGCTAGATAGGGGAAAGCAGATATACTAATAAGTCCTTAACTGGAAATACCCATTGCTAGAAAGTTTGAGAATCCTGTGAGTGAATTTTAACATTAAGTTGGTCTGAAGCTACACAGTAGTGCTCAATCTCGTAAAGGTTCTCACAGAAAAATTTGGCTGTAGAACAGAAATGAGCAGGTATGGTTATGCTGTGACTGGTAATTAATAAGGGATAGTGAAGAAGATACTAACTTTTATCTTCAACTTTAATTTCTCTAAAAACATTCATACATGTAGATATGCAGAGTTCCACATGCATATTACATATATAGCTATTTATGCACACCTGTATATATAATCTTTAAAATTATGAAAACTAAAATGGACTATAGAAGTTCAGTGTTGCTATAAAAGTTTACATTTTTAATTTTAAGAGATAGCAAGGAAGAAGGTATATCAACCATTTCAAAGAACCATGAATGAATGGATGATTATTATTATTCAAAGATGGTGATCACAGGTGAGGCCCTTATTTCCACCTGGTGGCAGCATACCCTAATTGAAGAATTAGTTTTTAAGTGAAATAGAGAAGCCTAAACATAGAAAGTGACAGAAGTCATATCACATGAGTTAATATAACTAACACACATGAGCTATTAGAGGATCATAAGCCCTTGTAATGTGAATGCAGTATTTCTTTTTTCATTTTCTATCTCAAGTAAAAAGGAGAAACAAGAGTCTCTGGTTACCACGGAGCATACTTTGGTTCAAGGCTGGTTTTCCATAGACTATATCTGAGAGTGCTCATTTAACGAACCTTGAAGCCGCTTTACCCATAAAGTGATCCAAGGCCTATTCAGTTGCCATATTGACTAAAATGGTTTAAAAATGTTTTATTATATTATTTCTACAGGCATAGTGTATTGAAAATTACATTGGTTATAGATCTAGACTGGCAGTGTGATAACTATCCTGTATTCCTCACAATTCTCTGTAGTACAATGTATTCATGCATGAAATTATTTACAAAAGATAATTTCATTAAACTAATTCCAACACCTAAGCCACAATTCAGACAAGTTACATCAGAATCTCTGAGGATAGAAATAGGCATTGATATTTTTGTTAAAGAATCCCAGGGGTTCCAATGTGCAGCTGGTGTTGAAAATGATTGACCTAAAGTAAAAAGAAGGTTGAATTGTGGGTGAAGGAAAGATGATTTTCCTATTTAAAATTTAGCAAATTTATAGCAACGCTAAATATAAAATCCAAGTATATATTAAAAATATGCAGCAAAAAAATCCAAAATGCTATTGGCATCTATCCTCCAAAATTATTATTTTTATTACTGAAGAGTAATGAAAAGTGAAGAAGCTTTAATCAATAACTTACTATGTAGGTGCTTTCTATTTACCTTTTGTGCAAAAACATTTCATTTAATCTTCACCCACATGTTTACCTACATGTAAATAGCTATTATTATCCCTATGCCCCTTACAGTTTCAGAAACTGAAGCAAAAATAGATTAATTAGCACAAGATCATGCAAGTTGTAAATGCATAAAATGGATTTAAACTTAAGACTGTGGACTGGCCCTCCCCTCCCTGACCTGGTCAGGGACAAATCTTTGGTGACTCAGAGACAGGTCCATAAGCCAGCCCTAGCAGCCTTAGCTCTCGATTGAAAGGCCTGATAAAAAGGAACCAGTGAAAGAACTCCAGAAATATGAAAAAAATCAAAGTGAAAGGACACCCCCAAAAGAAATGAATAACTGTTTACCAATGGATATCAACCTACATAAAAAAATTAAAATGACAGATGAAGAATTTTGAATACGGATTGTAAAGAAGCTCAATGAAATACAAGAGAAAATAGAAACCCAACATAAAGTAGTCACAAAAACAATGCAGGAAATGAATGAGAAATTCTATAAAGAAATCAAATTACTAAAAAAGTACCAAACAGAATTTCTGTAAATGAAAAATTCATTCAAAGGTTTACAAAACACCGTGGAAAGCCCTAAGAATAGGCTAGATCAGGAAGAAGAAAGACTCTCAGAGCTTAAAGATAACACTTTGAGCTAAACAAGTCAGTCAAAGAGAAAGAACAGAGAAATAAGATGAACAAACAAAGCCTATAAGAAATGTGGGATTATTTAAAGAGGCCAAACATAAGAATCATAAGCATCCCAAAGGGTGAAGAAGAAAATACACAAGAGTTGGAAAATCTACTAAAGGAATAGTTGAGGAAAATTCCCTTGGCCTTAATAGAAATCTAGATATCCAGATACAAGAAGCTTAAAGGACTCCTGGCAGATTGATCACAAAGAGGCAATCACCATGATACATAGTCATTAGACTTGCCAAAATGGACACAAAAGAGGCACTACTATGAGCAGTAAGGCAAAAAAACTCAGGTAACTTACGCAGAAAAACCTATCAGACTAACTGCAGACTTTTGAACTGACACCTTACAAGCCAGAAGAGATTAGCGCCCCATTCTCAGTCTTTTCCAACAGAATAACAGCTAGCTTAGAATTTTCTATCCTGCAAAACTAAGTTTTCTTATACAAGGAAGAAATAAAGACCTTCTCAAACAAGCAAACATTGAGGGAATTTGTCAAGACCAGACCTGCCCTGCAAGAAGTACTCAGAACTGCATTATACATGGATCAGCACAATAGACATTCAACAGTGTAAAATCACCCAAAAGATAAAGATCAGAGTCCAGATACCAAAATGGCTCAAGAGGTAAAACAGAGCAATAAAGTTCTACTCAACAGGATGAAGACAAATCCAACCCACTTATCAATTCTTTCAATAAATGTGAATGGCTTAAACCTCTCACTCAAGAGACATATCCTGGCTGAAAGGATAAAAAAAAATATGAGCCAAGTATTGGCTGTCTCCAGGAAACACATATAACCCACAAAGACTCATTCAGACTCAAGGTGAAGGGATAGAAAATAATATTCCATGAAAATGGAAAACAAAAGAAAGCTGGTAGCCATTCTCCTATCAGATAACATAGACTTCAAATCAACAAAAGTAAAGAAAGACAAAAATAGTCATTATATAACTGTAAAGAGAACCATTCAACAAGAAGATGTAACACTTCTAAATATTTATGCAACTAATACAGGTGCATCCAAATTCATAAAGTGAATCCTACTTGATCTAAACAAAATAAACAGCAGCACAGTAATAGCTGGAGACTTTAACACCCCATTAACAGAACAGGACAGACCCTCCAAATGGAAAATAAACAAAGAAACAATGGACTTAAACAGAATTCTAGAGCAAATGGGTCTAACAGACATCTACAGAACATTCAACCCCCAAACCACTGAATATACATTTTTCTCCTCAGCTCATGGAACATTCTCTAAAATTGATCACATCCTAGGCCACAAAACATGTTTCATATAATTAAAAAAATAGAAATTATATCATGTATCTTCTCAGATAACAGTGGAATAAAATTAGAAATCAGCTCCAACAGAAACACTCATCTACACACAAAGCCATGGAAACTAAACAATCTACTGCTCAAAGAAAGCTGAGTCAAGGAGAAAATTAAGATGGAAATCAAAAGATTCTTTGAACTAAATGATAAAGGGGACATACATAAGTTATCAAAATCTGTGAGATACAGCTAAATCAGTCCTGAGAGGAAAATTCATAGCCCTAAATGCCTAAATCCAAATGACAGAAAGATCACAAATCAACAATTTAGTGAATCATCTCAAGAAACTAGAAAAGGAAGAGCAAACCCATCCCAAACCCAGCAGAAGAAAAGAAATAACCAAGATCAGAGTAGATCTAAATTAAATTGATAATAAAAGAATTATACAGAAAATTAATGAAACAAAAAGTTGGTTCTTTGAAAAGATAAACACATTGAAAAAACTCTCACTAGATTAACCAGAAGCAAAAAAGGAAGGACTCTAATAAGCTCAATCCAATATCAAAAAGGAGAAATCACAAATGATACCATGAAAATGCAAAATATCATCTCGGAATAATATAAAAACCTCTATGCACATAAACTTGAAAATGTTGAGGAAAAGGACAAATTCTTGGAAGTAACAGCCTCCCTAGACTCAATCAGGAAGAGACAGAATTCCTGAACAGATCAATATCAACTATCAATACTGAAGCAATAACAAAAAACCTTCCAACAAGAAAAGTCCTGGATCAGATGATTTCACATCTGCATTTCACGAGACCTTCAAAGAAGAACCAGTACCTATACTACAGAAATTATTTTATAACATAGAGCAGGAAGGAATTCTCCCCAACTCATTTTACAAAGCCAATATCACCTTGATACCAGAGCCAAGAAAGGACACAACAAAAAAATAAAACTACAGACCAATATTCCCTATGAATATAGATGCAAAAATTCTTAATAAAATCTTAACAAACTGAATTCACTTCATCCTAGAGATTCCAGGATGGTTCAACATATGTAAATCTATAAATAGAAGTCACCACATAAATAGAAGCAAAAACAAAGGCCTCATGATCCTCTCAATAGCTGTAGAAAAAAGCATTTGACAAAATCCAGCATCCTTTTGTAAGTATGCTTAACAAAATAGGTATAGAAGGGACTTACCTCAAAATTATAAAAGCCATAGACGACAAACCCAGGGGCAACATCGTACTGACCAGGGAAATTAGCAAGGAAAAAATAAAAAAATTCCATAAAAATGTGGGCAAAAGATCCAAACAGAAGATTTTCAAAAGAAGATAGACTAATGGCCAATAAACATATGAAAAATGGTCATCTCTAATCATCAGGGAAATGTAAATCAAAACCACAATGAGATATCATCTAACTCCAGTGAGAATAGCTTTTATCAAAAAGTCTCAAAACAATAGATCTTGGTGTGGATATGGAGAGAAATAAACACTTACACATTGTTGGTGGGACCACAAGCTAGTACAACCTCTGTGGAAAATAGTATGGAGATACCCCAAAGAATTAAAAGTAGACCTATCATTTTATCCAGCAATTCACTATTGGGTATTTACCCAAAGGGAAAAAAATAATTTTATAAAAAAGACATGTGCACTTGAATGTTTATTGTAGCACAATTCAAAATTGCAAAGATGTGGAATCAAACCAAGTGCCCATCAATACATGAGTGGATTAATAAAATGTGGTATATGTATACTGTGGAGTACTACTCAGCCATAAAAAATGATGAATACCTTTTGTAACAACCTGGAAGGAACCTGGGCCCATTCTTCTAAGCAAGGTATCATCAGAATGGAAAAACAAAAATGACATGTACTCACTATTAAATTGGAACTAATTGAGCAACACCTATGTGCACATGTAGCAATAAAACTCAGTGGAAACCAAGCAGGGGGGAGGGGGATAGGTAAATTCACACCTAATGGGTACAATGCATGCTATCTTGGTGAGAGGCACACATAAAACTTTGACTCAAACTGCACCAAAGCAAATCATGTATCCAAAACGTTTATAACCCATAATATTCTGAAATAAAAAGATAAATAGATAAACTTAAGACTAACTCCAAATCTCATGGATATTTCCATGACACCTTGCTCAATTCAAATTTCTTAAGAAACAGAATAACCATCAGACTTCCAAGGATCTCCTTTGATTCATAAACAACTTCTTTTCAAACCTGACAAACCACTAAGGCCAAAGCCTTAACAGTTGTGCCCTAGCCAGGTTCTAAGCTTGTAGATGTAATTGATTCAGCAACAGGAATTTTCACTAGCACTTAACAGCTTTAGAGATAGAAACTCAACTCAGTGATTCATCTGACTTTCTCTAGGTGTTGTCTCCATTTTTACCCACCAATCTGGTCAAAGAAACCCTACTTCAAATGCAAAGAAGGAAGTAGGTCAGCTGATGAGTTTAATGAGTTAAAGACAGATTTTCAGTGGGAAACCTTGGTCGAAAGAATTACTTTTTCAGCCATAAATAGACTGCCCCAATAGTTTCAAACTGAGGTGGGTTGCAGTGTTGGGTTCATTGTGCCCTTTACTTTTGTACTTTTCCCAGACACCTAGGCTATTTCACTTTTTCCTGCTGGGTATCTTGATGATCCAATCAGTCAAAGAGTACAACAGGATTTACTGAACTTCTATTATGTATGCTTAATGTAGGTCCCTGCCACAACGAGTTTACATCTGGTAAAAGAAAAAAATCTATACACATGTGCAAGTCTAATGATGTTATTTCCCACCTCAAAATCCTTCCAATCACTTTATTTTGATTTTAAGGATAATAACTGAGGTTTTTGACATATTCTGAAAAACGCTGATTGATATGGGCCTTGTCCATCCTTCCAAAATCTTCTGTTTTGTTATCGCTCTTTTGGGTCTCCAAATGTGCCTTCTTCCCTCCTCAGGACCTTTGCATATACCTTTCTCTATGTCTAGAATTCAGCCCCAGATCCTCTTGGTGTATCAGTAATCTAGTGCCATGTAACATGCCATGACCAAACTCAATGTCTTAAAATCACAGTCATCTTAATAGCTCATGATTCTATGATCGACAATTTGGGCTGGGATCAGCAGGGTACTCTTCTGTTGTTATCATCTGGAGTCACCTTTGCAGCTTCAGGCATCTGCACTGGGACTGGGTGGTCTAAGATAGCCCAACACACAATTGGCACAGCTGTCAACTGTTTGGGCTCAGGTGACTTAGCTGGAAAAGCTCTTCTTTCATCTACTGGCTTCTTATCCTCCAGTAGACTAGACTAAACTAGATTTCTTCAAGTGTTCTCAGGAAAGTGTTCCAAGGGAGCAAGAGCAGAAGATTTCACTTCTTCCTCAGTTTTTTTTTGGATACAGCAAGTCAAAGGCCAGCTCACATTCAATGGATGGGGAAATGGATTCTACCTCTTCCTAGAAAAGCTGGTCATTTTTTATCTACTATACCTGGCTGACTAATGCCACTGCTTCAGGCGTCGGTGCCCACATCTTTCCTACAGAAAAACATTATTCTGAATCATTAAATACAAGAAGATCCTCTGTTATATGCTCTCAAATCACCCTACTCTTTTTCTTTGTAGCATTGGTCTCATTTTATAAGCAAATATTTATTTGTGTGGTTATTTGATTAAATCTGGTTTCTCCCCTGAACTGTGAGCTCTATGAGGGCAGGGAAATAGTCTGTATCTTCAGTGTCTACCACAAAGCCAGGCCCAAAGTCACTATTCAGCAAGTGTTTGTTGATGAACACATGAACGTGAAAGTAAATTGGGAGTAAGGTGGTTTAGAAGGTGGACCTACCACTTCTCAGCTGTGGGAACCTCATCAAGTTACATAACCACTTTATCATTCGGTTTTCATATGTGTATACACATAGTAGGTGCCAATAAATATACTTAAAAGCAGCATGAGGTTAATCACTTAATTGTTAATGAAAAATATATATACATTTCATCCTTACATATTTTTAGTGCATGAAAAGTCACCAAAGAAAACCCAGGAAATTGTTAACTCCTACACTGATCAATATCAGCACATTTATAAATACTGTTCTAATTAATCTTGTGCCATTTATGTATAAACAGGGGCAGAAGTAGGATGGTAAAGGAAGACAGGAGCCTTAGGTCAGCTACTGACAGTCTTTGTAACCCTCAGGTGGCACATGTCTTTTTTTCTAGCAGATAGAGTGAATTTCCCAGAGCTAATCTACTATCTTGTCAAAAATACCCATGATTTGTCAGTTAAGTCCCTGATATTTTTAGTGCTGGAAAATCTGTCAGAATGACCAAAAAGGATCACATTTTACAGACTATGAGAAACAAAACCACGGGGGTAGACTGAAATGAAACACAGTCATTAGTAGTAAGTTTGAGGTTGACTGCTCTTTTAAAAAAGAAACAAACTCGTCTCTTCTGTTTTTCCAGTGGTGTCAGTCTTCAGGGGCCCTCTTTACTTTGTACTCTTTGAGAGTCAGAAATGTACCTACCCATTTCTGGTTTCCTGCTATTGTGTTTGAAATGTGGATTTCACATATTTAGGGTAATCACTGGGCTAATTTCATCAGTAAATTTGGCCTTCGTAAGTTAAAGATACTCAAATTCAGAAACTCAATGCTCTGTGGGTTACACACGACTGACCACCATCCTGTTCCCACTGGGGCAGACATCTTTTGGAAATCCTGCAACATAGGTGCTATTTTTTCTTCTCTTGCATTCTCTCTCTTTTTAATTTCTCCAAAGCACCGTATGGCAGAAAGAAGTTTCAAAAAGCATGAGAGAATTATATCAAAGAGAAATAGCTCACGCTAAAAGTTTAAAATATGTCGGGACTATAAACTCTCATGATTTCAGCATTATTTGGATCAGAGATGTATCAGTTTAGGCTACACTGTGACAACGAATAGACCAGACTTGTAATGACTCCACACAATAAAACTCTTTAATTGCATCATTACATAGCAGTCCAGGGAGGTTGCAAAATAAAGTATGTATTGGGAGTAGGAAGTTTTGCTCTGCAGTTATTCAGGAATTGAAGCTGATAGTGATTCTGCCATCTTGAACATGTGCTGTCAGTGTTATTCTGATGGAGGTTGCTATCACAGTCAGCTAGAAGGAAAAGGACACAGAGAAGCCTGTATACGAGTGGCCAAATCACACCCATTCACATTCCGTTGGCCAAAGTAACTACATGGCCACACGTAACTACAGGAGAAGCCAGGAAATGCCATGTCTATATGGGAAGAAAGAAGATCAAGATGGTCTTTGTTAAACAGTACCTGGTATAAGATACTGGCAAAAGAAAAATTTTTATTAAGAGCATTAGTCTTCAATATTTCAATATTCAACTTTCCATCAACTTCACAAAGTGACCCCTAACTCTGCACTAGACCAGCTTTCATACTGTTCTCAAAATACAGTGTTCTTCCAGTTTTTGTCTCCAGCTTCCCCATCTCCTCAACCTTTGCTCTGCACAGTGGTCAGGACCACTTTTCTAATTGTGCATTCTTCAATCAATCACTCCCAGTGACTCCCTGGATAAAGTAATATGACACATGGTGCACGAGCTCCTTCCTAATCCAGGCCTTAGGCTGTATGAAGCAGAGGTTAGGAACATAGTCTCTGCAACCAGACTGCCTGGGTTTGACTTTTTGTTTTGTTTACTGGTTTTCTAACCTCAGGTAAGACTTAACGTCTCTCAGAATTTCTTTCCTTATCTCTAAAATGGGGGTAATGCTAATATCTACCTCATTGAGTTGTAAAATTTAGTTGATTTTATGTATGTAAAGCACTGAGAATAAGAAACACTTGTCTAAATTACTATTATTCTGTAACCTTACCTTCCATGATTCTATCCAATGCACATCCCAACTCCGTTATGCACGGTATCGAGAACAGCTACATCATCAACAAGGGTAACCATCACCTACACGGTGCTTCCTATGGGCCAGAAACTGTAAGATAATGAATGTTTGTTGTTCTAAGCCACTGAAGATTGGGGTGATTTGTTACACAGCAATAGATAAGGTAGTGAAAGGTCATGTCTAATTTATTTAACCTTTCCATGCCTAGTTTCTTGTAGTCTCTGATTTTTCATCTGTAAAATAGTGATGTTTCCCCTTTTGCCCAATTTTTGTGAGAAGTACATTAAAGTATTACCTTAGACTAAGTCACATGTTACAGGGAGTGTGAAAGGGTTTGACTCAATGCCCAGCACAGAGAAGGCATTTAGTAAACATTTCCATAGTCTTTCTTCTGGAGCAAATCACTGCAGCTCTCTTCTCACTACCAGCTTGAGTTTCTGCCAATCAAGATGGTTTCTTTAATGGATTCTTACACATAATTATCAGACCCTGTATAGGTTGCTATCTGAGAAAATTGGGGAAAAAATCATTTTCTAGACTAATGCTCAGCATGCCTGAACAGCTTACAAAGGAAGCTCTTTCGACTTTTAGTGTCACACCCCAGGATTTTAGTGTCCTGTTTCTGAGAAACCATTTCAAACTGCAGTAAATGCAGTTCAAATGTATAAGGACTTGGTACATTGGTAACAAAGCAGATGCAGCAAAAATGTGCAAACTCAGGAAAAATGTAAATTTGAAACAATAAGAGATTTCACATTGTCATGAAATGCCCCAGGGAGTGCACCAGAGCAGCGATTTATTAAGAGGACGTATAAAAGTAAATTCAAAATTCCGAGTGCTGTGTGGGTTTCTATGGACCACTTTTTTACAATTGAGAGAGACTAGATGCTGATGAGCCTGTAATGATCTGTACTTAAAAACCTAAATAATAAACATTGCAAGGATTCAGCCAATTCATAATTATCTTCATGACAATGACTCTCTTGGGGTTTTGCTGATTTATTCTCACTTGGAAGGTGTAAATAGAGTAGACAAGTGGGGAAAATAAAACGTAAAAGAGGCAGTGCGTCTCTCTGCTTGAGGAAAATTCACTTTGGACAGTATCTGTAATGATTGCAGGGAAGCTAGATTGTTCTGTTCTTTGCTGTCCTTGTCAGTGTCTTTTCCTGAACTCATGTCAAAAGTATGCCTCCAAGGGAAAGCCACAACAATGCTAATAATAATGGGTAAAATGTATTAAGCACTTTTGTGTTAATACATTTTGTTCTGTTCTCAGGCACAAACATAAATATGTGTATTATACACATATACACACACAGATGCTCCTTGACTTACAATGAGGTTATGTCAAACTATCTTTTTTTTTTTTTTTTTTTTTTTTGAGACAGAGTCTCGCTTTGTTGCCTGGGCTAGAGTGAGTGCCATGGCATCAGCCTAGCTCACAGCAACCTCACATTCCTGGGCTCAAGCAATCCTACTGCCTCAGCCTCCCGAGTAGCTGGGACTACAGGCATGAGCCACCATGCCCAGCTAATTTTTTCTTTATATATATATTTTAGTTGGCCAGATAATTTCTTTCTAATTTTAGCAGAGACGGGGTCTCACTCTTGCTCAGGCTGGTCTCGAACTCCTGACCTCGAGTGATCCACCCGCCTCGGCCTCCCAGAGTGCTAGGATTACAGGCGTAAGCCACCGCGTCCAGCCTCAAAAAATCTTAAGTCGAACCATTGTAAGTCTGAATATGTATATCCATTATTTATATTTTACAAATGAGGATACTGAGGCACAGAGAAGTTAATAATTTGGCCAAGGTCAAGCAGCGAGTAGGTGGTATAGGCAAAATTCTAATCCAGGCACTCTGATTCTAGGGTCAGCCTTCTTAGTGTTATCTGAAAGAATAGCAATAATGAATTATCAAAAAGAAAATTTAAAAACCCAAATTTTCCATACTCTTTATAGTAGACAATGTTTTTACACATAAACTGTCTCTCATTCTGAGATGGGTCCTGATCTTTCCCACTTTCACAGATAGAGAAACTGAGACTAGAAGAGCTTGAGGATCTCAACTAATACCACCTGGTGGGTGAGTGTGAGAGCCAGAAAAGAAAAACCCACATTTATCATGCAAGCCTCACTGCTTAATAGCTTGTGATACTGAGTGAGTTGTTTCACCTATACAAACCTCTCTAAACCAATTTCTTAGTTTATAAAGTGGAAATAATAATAGTTTCTCCCTAATAGGTCATTGGAGCATCAAATGAAGTTATATATATATCTATATCTATATATATGTATATATAAACATTTAGCACAGTTCATGGCACATCACAGGTCTGTAATAAATATTTGTTATCATCATCAGCAAAATCATCTCCATCATTACTGGAGTTGAATTTTCTTTTTGCATTATTGGAATGAAATTTCTCACCTGAGTTTCAGTTCTATCCAGCATTGGGTTATTCTTTAGCTGAGTTTTATCATTTTAAATGTATACTGCCTACTCTTAAAACTACCTACTGAAAAGAAACTCTTCTATGCTTAGTCTTTGAATGAGGAAAAACCCTGCTCTAGCAGGAAGCTGCTGAAGTGGAAAGGTGAAGTTTCACTTCATAAGCACTTTTCTTTCCTCTTGAAGGTGGACACTAAATGATTTGTGTGTGTGTGCATTTGTCTCTGCAGTGCTCAAAAATTACAATTCTTTAGAGGGAACCATTGAAAACTAATCATTCAAAAAGCTTAAAAAAGGACATCTTGAAGAGCTCCTTGGTGCTAATTCATCAAAGTTAGTAATGATTCAACCATGATTCTTTATTCAGATTCATTTCTCCCATAATATTAAATGCCATGCAGCTTTGCAGTATTGTATCCCAATGAGTGGGGACACTAAAGAAAAAGTAGGATGAGTGAGTGGGAAGAGAACCCCAAGATGAGCCCACCCTAGCAGATCTCTAAAAAGAAAGAAACAAATACAACCCCACTGCACCCCAGCTCTTTGCAAGAGTCACTTAACCTTGAACATTTCTGTACTTAATAGTGGATTGATAGAACCACCTATCCAAATAATTGGAGATATGCATGAAGTTTACTATCAACCTCACTATCTCTCTTTGCAAAACACTTTCACCAGGATAACCTCATCCAGTCCTTCCACTAATCTTGTGAAAGGAACATTGCTGTGTTCCCATTTTACAGAGGAGGGAATTGAGCCACAGAGAGGTTATTTACTTATGATCAATGAGTCAGTAAGACTAAAAACCAGGAGGAATACCATCTTCCTTATCCAAATCTCCTGTTCTTCACAGTATTATGAATACCTAAAAAAATTTAAGAATAGTTACAGCTTAATAATAGTAAACAAATGTCCTCATATGTCCAAAGTTTAAAAGTTAGGGTCATCTATCTATAAAATAAATTAAATACCACTCATTTAACAATATGCATCAAGCACATTCTATAAACAAGCATTAGGTTAGGAGCAGATATCAAATATGAGGCTCAATCTCTGCTCACAGAGATGAAATATATAATTTAGTTAGAGAAATGTAAGCATGATAAAAAATGTGTATGGAAATTAGTCATTACTTTAGGACAGCTAAGCCATAAGGTGTCTTCCTAGTTCTGCTGTATATTAATAATTGTTTTGCCTTTAAGAATTAGGGCAAGAAGAGTGCTTTGTGGTGGGAAAACATTCTGTAGCGACACAAGCATCCTTCTCTTAGAGAGTCACAATGCACATTGATCTGTCTCGAGTTCTGACAGCCCTGCAAAACATTAAAACTTGCTTAGTTTTTGTTGAATCGGTATCTTCTAAACATTTCATTATGAAACAAATTTACTCACAAATCTTGTTGAGGAGCTAGTGTCCTAGGAAAGAGTGGTTTTCAAGCTTGAATACACCTAAGTCTCTCTGGAAAGATTGCTAAAATATGGATTAGAGGGCTCCACCCAGAAATTCTGATTCAGGAGTTCTTGGATACAGCCTGAGAACTTGCATTATTGACAAACTTTCAACTGATCTGATGTTTCAGGATTGAGAACTTAATTTGAGTAGTATCTCCACAGAACAGTTTTTAAAATGTTTCTCTAGCATATTAGAGCCTCTACTGGGGCCCCTGGCTTTTTTTTTTTTTTTTACCATATTTATGAATGCATGGAAATATTCTCATCTTTACATACACATATTTTCATTCCTATAACTGATGTAGCAGAAAGAATACACATTCTCAGAAGGAAAAATGAAGGGATGAGAGTACGTTTAGATGGTCTGTTATGACCATAATTCAAATTCTGTGTCTACCATTATTAAGCTGTGTAATTTTGAGCAGGGATGGGAGGGCATTTCAAATTGAGGGGAAATATGCACAAAGCCAAATGAGAAATGTCACATGTCCCTGCATACAGGAAACAAGCTATTTTGTTCGACTGGAGAGGAGGCAACAGAGGCTGTGTGTAAGAAAGGGTGGGTTCAATTTAAAGGAACAGAACACATAGAACAAAATACTTTGAGCAATCAGTGGGGATGTATTGGCTTATATCACTGAAACATCTAGAGGCCCAGCAGATTTCCAGGGGGGTTTGGTCTACAAGCCCTAGCCCCTCTAGGATGTAAGCTCTGAGCAGGCAGGGGGTTTCTGGTTTGTTAACTGCCATTCTCTTGGTGTCTGGTCCACTGCCTGCATGAGGGTAGGTCCTCAATAAATTCATGTTGCATGAAATGAATATATGTCCTCAAAGACATGGTTTGTTTCAGTGTTACCTCTTTCCTCCTGGTTTCAACTTTATTATTATTCTGACTTGTCTCAGGGGCTCGAGATGGCAGCTATTAGCTTCCATCAGCTAAATATTTCTCTTTTCATGTCTGTGAGAGACTAGCTACCTCTTCTATAAACCAATTTCCTCTTCTTCCCGGGCACACAGCTAGTCTGTATTTCACAGTCTCTCTTACAATCAGGCGTGGCCATGCCGCTAAGTCCCAGACGATGGAATGTGAGTAGCAGTGACAGCCACCACTTGCAGACCTGGCGCAGGCACATAAGGAACACGTCTCCTCCTTCCCTGAGCTCCTGCTTGAAGCCAATAAGCACAGCAGCCTTAGCAGCTATATGTTGAAGTTGGCAGAGCTATCATGTTTAAGCCCTCATATATTTTTAGTTTTGTTGTCACTGTTGCTGTTGTTGATACAGCAGTTTACCTAATAAAAAACTGAGTAGACACAGAGAAAAATAAAGCATTTTGTTCTGTGTTTCTCATCAGGAACATTGAGATACGCTCTATTTAAACTGGCTGAGTTCATATGACCATCCCTGAGGTGAGGGGAAAGGAATGTGCTAATTGATTAAGCCAAGGTCACATGGTCCAAACCTGGAATTGTATTTGGGGGTCAGTTCTTCTAGAACCACATAGACACTCAAGTGGAAATCAGGCTGTGTTGACATGGAGGAAATAAATCTTAGAAATGCAACTTACAAATGTCCAGTACAAGTTGGCAAGTTCCAAGTCAGGAAGGCCTTTCCATTAAGGAATTTGGATGTTATCTGGTGGGCAATTGGAGGTCATTGGCATATTTTAAGCATGGGAGTAACATTGTCAGATTTTTTCAATTATAAAATGCTTTAGCATAGAGAAAAATATAAAGAATAATGTAAGTAACAGATATGCACTCACTATCCTGCTTAATCAAATGTCATACTTTGCCATGCTTGATTCAGATTTTTTTAAAGGAAACATTACAGATACGGCTGAAACATCTCTGTGCCCCACTGCTGACACATACCTCTCTTCCCAGTGGTCACCACTTTATGGCTTTGATATTTATCATTCCTATGCATGCTTTAATACTATTGCTGTTTTTTTATATATATACACAATATATGGAGTTGTTTGCATGTTTTAAAACTTTATATTAAATAGTATCACATGACTGAAATTTTTCTACAAGTTGCTTTTTCTCAGCTCAATCTTTTTAAAGATTGCCAATGATGATATATCTTTATATCATTCGTTGTGAGTATAGTACTATTTTTCATTTTATGAATATGCCATGGTTCATTTATCCATTCCCCCATGGATGAAGCTTTATGTTGTTTCCATAATTTTGTTATTAAATATAATGCCATTCTGAACATTTTTGGGTGTATCTCATTGTGTAAATGTACTGGAGTTTCCCTAATGTATTCTGGGGTATATTGCTGGGTCAGAGGCCATGCAAGTCTTCATATTTCCTAGATGTTATGCCAACATGTACATGTATAACTGGTGTGATAGTTCCCAGTGCCCTCCATTCTCTGATTCACATTTACACAGAGCACAAATGGCCGATGCATCAGGTCCACTGATGACAAGATTATTTCCAAAGCCTATGTGAGAGATGCTGAGGATCTGAGATAAAAAGACACAATAGAGGCACAGTAAGGGGGGGGGGAAGAATTTAACATATTCATGAACAAAATCCATAAAACTTGGTGATTGATTATGGGGAGATAAGGAAGAGAAAGTAATCAAGAATGACTTAAGTTTCTAGCTTGAACACAAGGAGAAACTTGTGTGTAGTGAAACTAATGACAAACTTCCTTTGAACATGTTGCTCTTGAGTAGTTTAGAGGAAACCAGAAAGCACTGTTCATGAGATATTTCAATATTTAGGTCTCAGGATTGAAAAGAGATACAAATTGTGGAGTCATCAAAATAGTTAATCACTATATAGAATCACTAGAGAAGTGAATTAGGAAACTATGAATGGGAAACTTTAATATTTAAAGGCATATAGAAGGAAGAGAAGACTGTGGGGAAGACAGAGACTAAAGTAGGAGACAAAGTGTGTGATACTGTAGTAGCCAGAGGAATAGAGAGTTTCAAAGAATGAGTGGTCAACCACATTAAATGTAGCAAGAAAACCAAGAAGGTGAAAACAGAAAATTAAACACTAGTGTTGCAATGAGGCCACTGAACCTATATTATAGATGGTTTCAGTGGAATGGCATAGGTGGAAATTACCGCAATGACATAAGGAATGAAAAGAAAAAGAGCAAATGCAGATAGCTAACTTTCTCAAGTTGAGTTGTTCGACAATAAGACACTGAGATGGAGTTTGGATGCAAGATGCTTTTTGAAAATCAACACATGTGAAAGGAAGGAGAATGAACCCAGGAAATTTGGCTTCAGAGTCCATAAATTCAAAGACTATGTCATAGTGTCTATCTTTGGGGAAAAACATACCCTATTTATTTTGTGTCACTGGAGTCAGATTCATCAAATCGATTCTGTGCCACTATGATCACTAGTTTCATTCTCACAACCTGGGTAAGGAAACTAAAGCAAAAGGTTAGGATAGTAAAGAACATAAAAGGAAATGTTATAGATGCCCCTACTTTGCCCTGTTTGATTTTCCCAATTGTTGCTAGAATGAACACTTAGAAAACTATGAAGTAAACTTGTGCCTACAATTGAAGCTCCTTGGTTATGAATTCTGAATCCCTAGAATGTAAAGACCAATGGGGCTGACATACTACTAGGGACTGGAAGGCAGGCAAGTTTGCTGAGCCCCATCCTAGTGAAATAGCAATGATCATAGCATCCCTCCTTTATCTTGAGGTTGCTATGAAGTTTCAATAGAAAGCCTACTGTATTAAAGTCCTTAGCACAGCTCCCGGCACGTGACAGGACTCACGCCGTGGTAGTTCTGAGTACCTTTCCCCATCAGTGATGAAGAGGGAGGAGCGAGGGCAGCCTGCAGAGCCCTGGATGCTCACTGGGGAGAGAGGTATGAGGCTGGGAACAACAGGGACCTGGCAAAAATGTCTCTTGTCTAAGAGAGACTTCAGTTAAATTTCAGCCAACTTTCTGAGGAGCTAAGAAGTGAAAGTTGAACTTGACTATCAAGGAACACACTGGTTGTTAGCTGGGCCCCCAGGAGGAAGTCAACAAGCTCCACCACATCTAACAACACCTACTGCTTGCAGCCCTTCCCCCATGTCAGGCAGCTCTGCACCTTGCTCTTCCAACTGGGGCAGGGGATGAAGGGGCACCAACAGGATATTATTTCACTTCCTTCCCAGGGATGAGAAGAGGTTGAAAAAAATCTGCATGTATTAGACGTCTACTATGTGATGGCTGCCTTATCTATGCTGTTTAGTATTATTGTCCCCACTACACAGATGAGGACACTGAGGATCAGAGACTTGTTCAAGACACACATCTGGTCAACAGGGAACCAAGATTCAAAATCATGTCAGCCAGGTCCTCAAGTCCCTGTTCTTTCTACAACTACATCAGGTGTTTCTCTAGGTAGTCTGGGTATAAAATCACAAGTGTCACATGGAAGGAGGTGTCTGGCACTTGGAAGACATCTCCTTAGGAGATGCTTCATTGCTTTGCCTCTTCCTCTGTGCAGCCTTGACACTTACTGCTTGGAAATCTCTAGGAGTTTGCAATCTGGGAGAGAGATGGACACAATGTAATATGGCAAATACTAACCTAGAGGAATGCATGTGTGACTATGAGGAACAGAGGATTGGGGTCACCTAACTCAGCGTGAGGCTTCATGGAGGGCTCCTGAGCAGAAACCCCTGAGTCTTAAAGTGTGAGAATTGGCCAAAGAAAGAGAGAGAGGGAATTTCAGGGACAAGTACCAGCATGAATAAAAGCAAAAAGGATTAAGAAAGTCTGGGGTCTTCTGGCAAATTACAATCAGTTGTCAGTCTTAGAGAATAAAATACAAGATAGAGAGAAGGGAGAAGCAAAGCTGAGTAGAAAGGGTCAGCTTACAAAGGGTTCTGTACAGGCTAAGTTTCAGGTGCTGCTATAAAGATACAGGGAAGAAAACTCATATGAAATATTTTAAGACCTTTGTAGAATATTTTAAGACTTTTTGTAGACATTACATGAAGCACTCCTATATTTGGAGACAGCATCTGACATAAAATCAAATATAATAAAATGTATCCACATCACACATTGACACATTTATTCAACAAGTATTTATTGAGCACATACTATATACTAGACACTCTCTTAGTTATGAAGTATCCCAGCACTAAATAAAACACAAAGTACACTCCCCTCCTTGGAATGACAATAAAGAAAATAAGTGGATCATATATCATCTCAATAGATGTGTGTTACGCAGAAAGATATATCAGGGAAGAGGGTAGGAAGTGTTACAGGAGGGATTACAATATTAATAGGATCTTCAAAGAGGTATTACTGAGAAAGTCACACTTGAGCAAACAGTTGGAGGAGATGAGGGAATTGGCCAAGCTGATATTTGGGGAAAGGCATTCCAGGGAGGAGGACCAGCCAGTTCAAGGCCCTGAGGGGAGTGTGTGCTTGGCATATTTAAGGAGTAGTAAGGAGGCTAATGTGGCTGGAATAGAATGATCAAGGGAAAAGGTGATAGGAAATGAGGTTAGGGAAGAAAGAGACAAGGGCTTTTTGGGTTTTAGATTTTCCCTGTTCAGGAAGGGGAGCCATTGGATAGCTTTAAGCTGAAGATAAGATGATCGAACTCAGCTTCTAACTGGATATTTAATGACAAGAGTGGGGGCCAGGGAACCAGTGAGGAGATTGGGGCAATAATCTAGACAAGAGGTGCGGTGCCTTGGTCCAGGGGGTTAGCGGTGGAGGTGGAGAGAAGTGACTGGACTCTGGATACAAGAAAGAGAGGGCAGGAGATAACAGGATTTTGGCCTAAGCGACTGGAAAAAAGACAGTGGAAGAGGTCTCGGGGAGACCAGGTGCTCTGGCTTCAGTTTTGTATTGCTTTAGAAATATTTGTAAGAATTATACTTCTGAGTTGTTTTATTAGCAAATTTTTCCATATGTTCTTACAATTTAAGCTTCACCATATTTTGTATAAACAATTGAGTTGGGTTGAGTTGACTTGATATTATTACATGTCAATACATATTATAGATATTTCATTAATATCTATTAATTTTTAATTCTTAGATTTCCCTTTCAAATTTTATAATAATATACTTGTTTTTCAGATTTCAGGCAGGCCACTGAAAATCTTCTATAGTGTTCCTATATCCCTTGATGACAGCCCAGCCTGTCCTCTTAGAGTTTGCAGTCTAGCATAGGAAAAAAATAACAGCAAGAGCATGCATTTTTAACTAATATGATTTGGGTTCTAAAGCTTACATAACATTTCATTTAATTCTATAGTATTTCCCCCATTTTAATGATGAGGAAACTGGAGCACAGAGAGATTGGTTGACTTGCCCAAGATCACTAAACTCTCTGTCAGCTGAGCTGGGATTTGAACTAAGAAACCTGGGTTTTCCCATGGATCATTGAAAAAATACCAAAACTTAAGCCACCTCTCCATGTGCATTGCCCATTTTCATCATGTGAGTCACATGTGTAGTGACCAAGAAGGCTAGATGTTTGGGGTCTGTGAGTCCTGTGGATCTTAATGCCATATTTCTTGATTTCTGCCCTCTGTATCCTGAATTATCACTACTGTGAGCAGGTGTGAGAGTCAAATCCCATTACACTGGTCTTGGGGGATGGGCAAACTCTTTGGACTGTCCTAAAATTCTAATTATTATTGATCATGTAAGTAACACAGTGATTGGGATGATATTTTCATTTCAGCTTATCTTACAATAGTATTCACTCAATATGCAAAACCAATACATGTAATATCTTTGGAGTATTTCTGAGTAAACATGAGCACCAAGAAAAGAACAAGGGGTGAAAATACCGAGTGTGGACCAAAATCCCACTTTGATGCAGGTACTCTCATAGGGCTCTGAAAGGTTAAGGTCACACAGGTAGCAAAATAGCAGAGGCTGGATCCAATGTCAGGTGTGAGTCCACAGCCCATGTTTTGGGACTCTGCCATATCTTCTCCCTGCTCTGGGAGTCAGAAGCACTAACCTGACTCTAACCCTGATTCTGTTGTTATCTACTTGAGTGACACTAAGCAGACACATAACTTCCCTGAGTGTCAATATCTACATCTATAAATAAAGAAGGCTAGAACACTAAAGCCTCTTCTGTCTCTTTCAATCGCAGGTTTTATAGGGTCTTACTCTATAAATGGTTTATTCTATTTTAGGGAAACTAATTATTTTGTTCTTATTCTTGCTAGACATGTTGCTTTTAACTATTAACTGTTTCTCTTTGTTGAAGAATTTTGCCAGACCAAACTTGATAGGTGTATAAGGTTCTGACATTTTGCCCAGTTCTAGCACATAGGATTCTACTAACAGATATGCTGAGCATCTGAGTCCAGAGGGCCATTCGTCTTCCCATGCCAATTACAGTTGAGCAGAGATAAAAATTAACTTTAATGATTTTATACTAGAGCTTATCTAGAGAGAGAGCAGAGTAGAAAGCCAAAAACATCGTGTTTAGAATTGAGCAGGCATGAGTTCAAATCCCAGCTCAGCCACTTACTGGACATGTAGCCACGGCCAAGCCTCAGTTTAAACGTCACTTTCTCACAGAGGCCTCCCAGGATCCCCCAGGTTACCTTGTCCAGAACACTGTTTTTACCTCATGGTAAAGTTCATATTTATCATTGTATACTGGGCGTTTTATATATACTTTGAGAATATCGAACGAGTGTTTATTAAATAAAAAGTTACTTAATCTTTTTCAGTCTCAAGTCCTCATTCCTATGAAGTGGGTAGAAGGATAGTACAAGGTTCTTGTGCAAACAGAAATCAGGTCAAAGTGCCCTATAAATAGCAAGACACTGTCACAACGTTAGATAGCATGATTACAATCTGAAATAAACTAGTTCAAAAAGCAAATCTCAGACTCAAGTGAGGCTTTTGCTAGTTTGGAACTTGTAGTTGGAGGAAGGAAGGAGGGGACTAACATTTGCTGAGTGTCTATATGTGCCAGCCCTGTATGCAATAGAATAGCATGCATTTAATTTTTCTCTGAAAGTATGATAGTGTGAATTTCCAGAGAAAAGACACGGGGTCCTGACAAAACCAAGGTTTGCTCTAATGTCTCACACACTTGGTGGATCATTTTGCCTTTTTCTCCTGAGCTGGAACTTTTGAGGCCATCGCTGTTAGAAGGGAAATGCTAACGAAGCTTATCTGTGTTCAGAACTAGCAAATGCCCTCTTCCGCTCCCCAGGTTGGCCCCATTGTTATTCAGGTGCTGCCTACAAACAGACCACACCCACAGAAGATGGAAAAGATGAATCCACAGATTGCTTTACACATGCTCATCTAGGTGAGGTGGCAAACACTGCAGATTTGAGGCTACCAGTACCATGCTATCCACTTCGGGATGATCACACCTTCCTTAAAAGTGATGGTGGTAGAACATCATCAAGGAGACTAACTAAAAGGGCAGGTGGCTTTTGTGGATTGTACCTAGAGTAAAAGTCAGAGGATACAAATTGTATCCCAAGACGTATTGTAAGCCTCAGTTTTCTCACCTGCAAAATGTCTCACTGAACATCACATGTTTGATTATTCATTTATTCATTCACTGAACAAGCTGTCAATGAATGCCTGTGATATGTGTCAAGGACTACACAAGGTACTAGAATACGAAAATTTGATTACTACAAATTCATGTCATCAAGGAGTCACAGGCTAATGAAGGAGAAAAATATGGGAGAGAATAGAGAATAGTGAATTTAGCAAAAAGTTCAAAAAGTCTTACCGAAGTAAAGAGAAAGTGCATTGTGACCACATAGAAAAGGAAAAGCAACTCATCCTGTCCAGCAGAGTAGTTTTCACTGAGGTAGAGATATTTGAGTGAGTTTTAAAATATATGTCAGAATTTGTAGGTATAGAAATGTGTACAAGGCAGAGAGTATGTCCTAAGGCAATGGCACAGTGACTAGCACAGAGTCGCCACGTTAAATATTTGTTTTATGAATGAATAAATGTATGAATGAATGAATGAATGAACATTTGGAGAAGCATAATAAATTCATTGTTCCTAGAATGTGTAAGACTTAGAAAAGATAGCAGTGGAGTTATAAACTGTGGGAAAGTGTGGAATAAAACATCCAAATAAGTAGTTTTGATGTAATTGTGTTCTTTTAATATAATTTTGTCTAGAAATTGATGTAACCTCTTGTTTAAATACCAAAGTGCCCTTTTTACCTTTGAGTGTCTCCCAGTTTGAATCATGAACACTGGTTCAGTTGGAAATGTTAAGACTTAAATTGATAATGACGATAACTAATGAAGAAACGTTGCCATTGTAAAAGGTTACACTTTTGAATTTCACAATCATTTATTAGTCACTCATCTATTTATTAAACATAAATCTATCAATAATCAATTCATTATTGATTATTCAGTAAATGTTTTTTAAGCATTGATTGCGTCCTAGGCATTGGGCTAGGACCTGGGCATATAGTGTGGAACAAAACAAGTATGCTTTCTACAGTTAGGGAGCTCATTGTCTATCTGCTGGCCATTTCCTTTTTTCATTGCATCCCAGTTTGGTTTGGGGTGACAATATAAACAGCTCTGGTGGATTCATCATGGCTCAGTTGACCATGATAATCCACTTCTCTGTGCCAGACACTGACTTTCCAGCCTCTCTTGCAGCTATGGGTGACCATGGGGTAGAGTTCTTACCATTGAAGTGTAGAGAGACCTTCAGGGGAACATCTGGGAATGATTTGGCATTTTAACAAAAAGAGGTATATATGGCAAGAAAGCTGTTATAGTACTTTCTTCCTTCCTTGAAAATTTTGGTGGGAAGTTATAATGTTTAGAATTGTAGCAGCCTTAGTGGTTTTAAGATGATCAAAAGCCAACAGCCTGAGGAGGATAGAGAGGAGAGAGAAAAAATTGGGGGTTCTCAATAGAATTTTTGTTGTACTAGTGCTAAAATCAAATACTTCCATACCTCCAGTGGCATAAGAAAATTAGATAGCTCTTTTTTTTTTTTTTTTATTTTTAAGACAGAGTCTCACTCTGTTGCCCAGGCCAGAGTGCTGTGGCATCAGCCTAGCTCACAGCAACCTCAAACTCCTGGGCTCAAGTGATCCTTCTGCCTCAGCCTCCCGAGTAGCTGGGACTACAGGCATGCACCACCATGCCCAGCTAATTTTTCTACATATATATTTAGCTGTCCATATAATTTCTTTCTACTTTTAGTAGAGACAGGGTCTTGCTCTTGCTCAGGCTGGTCTCGAACTCCTGAGCTCAAACGATCCGCCTGCCTCGGCCTCCCAGAGTGCTAGGATTATAGGCGTGAGCCACCGCACCCCGCCCTCTTTTTAAAAAATCTAATAATGTAGACTTTCTATGGCTTTCAGCTGAAAGTCACAAGATAGTAAGCTCGTAAAGACACGGTTGTACCTATTTTGTTAAAAATTTATTTCCCAGTGCCTACTAAAGTGCCTGACAGTTAAGAGCCCCTTAATAATTGACTGCTTAATGAGTGAGCAATGGACAGAATGAATTAATGAAAATTGTTTGGGCAATAGAGGATTGTAGGGAAAGCAATCTGAGGTAGTCTATCAACACATCACTCCTTCACAGGCTGGACCATGGAGTCACTTAGGGCTCTGGAGAAAAGTCCACAAGAATAATTAACTCCGTCCTGGGTAATAGAAGTTTGTTAATGTAACCACAAAATATGCCTCACCAAAATTGCTTCAGAGGCAGTGTGCTTTCTCCCTAAGCCTCATAGAGGACCAGAGATGTTGGTTTTAGTCCCTTCAGTGTCTGTATTTCGTACCATATTTTCCTCACATTCAGATTTTTGCCTATCTTATTTTATCTCCCTATCACCACATGTAAGTCAATATTATAGAAATCCTAGCTAGTGAAATAAGGCGAGAAAAACAAATAAAAAACATACAGATTAAAAAGGAAGAAGTACAACTATCTTATTCAGAGATAATATGCTTGTGTATATAGAAAATCCTGAAGGATCTATAAATTATCAGACTCAAAAGTGAATTCAACAAGGCCACTGGATACAGAGTTTATATTCAAAAGTTAACTGTATTTCTATGTACTAACAGCAAAAAAATGAAATAAATTTAAAAACAATATCACTTATAATCCCATCAAAATATTAAATTAGCAGAAAATTTAATCAAATTTTCCAAGACATCTACACTGGAAATTGGAAATCATTGTTGAGAGAAATTAAAGAAGACTTAAATAAATGGAGAGACTTTCCATGTTTATGGTTCAAAAGGCTCAATGTTGATAAGATGTAAATTTACTCCAAAATTTATCTACAGATTCAATACACTCCAATTAAAGTCTCTGAAGCTTTCTATTTTTGTGTGTCGTTAGAACAAACAAGCTGATTCTGAAGTTTGTATAGAAATACAGAGGACCTAGAATAGCCAAAGAAATTTTGCACAAGAAAGGAGCTGGAAGACTTACATTATCAGATTTTGAGACCTACTGCAAAGCTACAGTTATTAACACAGTACATATAGGAATAAGAATAGTCAAATAGACTGATGAAATAGAAGAGACAGTCCAGAAACAGAATCACATATACACAGTCACCTTATTTATGACAAAAGTGCCAACGCAATTGAACGGGAAGAACATGATGTTCTATATACATGGAGCTACTGGGTATCTGTGTGGTGAAAAATTAACTTTGACTATATGTCATGCAATATATAAAAATTAATTACAGATGGAGTATACACCAAATGTGAAAGATAAAACAAAATAACTTCTAAAAAATAAAAAGGATGGTATATTCTTGCCTTCGGATAGCAGATGTTTCTTAAACTGGACACAAGAAGTAAAAAGGCAAGCCATAGCCCAGAACTGTTGTCATGTATATGTATCTATCTGACAAAGAACTCATACCCTGAATACATTAAGAACTCTTAAAAATTAATAATAAGTTGACAAATAACCACTTTAAATATGGCTATGGCAGAACAAAAAAAAAAAACTTGAACAAGCCTACACACAGATCACTCATCAGGAAAATGTAAATTGAACTATTAGTAAAATGAGTTACCACTACATACTCATCAGAATGGCTAAAATTTTAAAAAGACTAACAAAATCAAATGTTGGTAGGTATGGGGAGTAATTGGAATTTTTATATATTGCTAGTTCTTCACTGTGTGTGAATTGGTTCAAATCCTTTGAAAAGCTGTTGGTCGTATCTATTAAAGCTAAGCATTTGTATACTATGACCCAGCAAACCCATTCCTAGGTCTAAACTCAAGAGAAATGAAATATACAAAAAGGCACATACAAAACTATTCATAGCCACCCTGATTTATAATAATCAGAAACTGGAAATAATTCAAATATTTATCAATATGAAAAAGGATAAATCAAATATATTCTATTTATACAATGGAACACTACTGAATGATAACAAACTGCTGATATATGCAACCACATAGATTAAACCCTCAAATATGTTGAGGGAAAGAAGTCAGACACAATCGAGTACATACAGTATGATTGCCTTTATATAAAGTTCAAGGGCAGGCAAAAAAATTGACACTGATAGCAGTTGGGATAGTGGTCATATCAGGAGATATTGGCGGGGAGGGACACAATGGAACCTTTTAAGGTGACGGAAATGTTCTCTGTATTGACTCGGGTGGTGGTTACACAGATGTATACAGGTGTACTCATACATAAAAAAATCATTGAGTTGTACACTTAAGATCCTAATATATGAGTTCTTTATATACCATACAGCATGTATTTTACATCTCAATTTAAAAATTGGAATAATTATTTTTAAAAAATTATTATATGTCCACATGGGCACATTTGAGTTTAAGTAGTCTCTATTAACCATCAAAATGGAGACAGCCAAATAGAGTTGGGACTTGAATCACCTGCTTTGGATATCTGTGACAAAGCCTTGCTGGATAACTGCTCCAACCCCACTTTATCCTCCTGGTTTCTGGTTTGGATATCAGGGGAAGATGCAGCAGAAGAAGAGAACAACTTTCTAGTAACAGTGGCCTTGACTCATCAAGTTCACTGGATTTGGAAGACTGAGGTTTCAGTTCTACTCACAATTAGCACCTTGGACTTCCAGGCTGATCACATAGTTCTCTGGGTCTCTGAACCCTTACTGGGAACAAGAAAGGGCTAGACTGGCCGGGCGCAGTGGCTCACACCTGTAATCCTAGCACTCTGGGAGGCCAAGGCAGGAGGATTGCTCAAGGTCAGGAGGTCAGGAGTTCGAGACCAGCCTGAGCAAGAGCAAGACCCCGTCTCTACTAAAAGTAGAAAGAGGTTAGCTGGACAACTAAAAATATATATGGAAAAAATTAGCCGGGCATGGTGGCATATGCCTATAGTCCCAGCTACTCGGGAGGCTGAGGTAGGATTGCTTAAGACCAGGAGTTTGAGGTTGCTGTGAGCTAGGCTGACACCACAGCACTCTAGCCCAGACAACAAAGTGAGACTCTGTCTCCAAAAAGAAAAAAAAAGAAGAAGAAGGAACTAGACTGGATGTTCTTAGATACCTTGTTTTGTTCTAACAATATATAATATTAATAGACTTCATTATTCATTCTTTCATGCAACTAGTATTTATTGAGGGCCTGCTGTAAATCAGATGTTTTATATCAGGGATTGGAAGTCAGGAGTTCATTTCTACTTCATTCACTATTAATTACGATTTCACCTTGTGTAAAAGAAAAAGAAAAAAAAACCCACAGTAGCCTGCATTTGATGCAGGGATGATGCCCACAACCTAGCAATGGGGAGGGATGGAAAATAGATGTACAATGGCGACAGTAAGCAGTAACATCCTGCTCCTCTCAAAAGAGAAAAAGGCTCCAAACACATTTGACTAGCAGGGTTCCCATGTGTTCATTTGGGAGTCTAGGAGTACTTTGGGTCTTTCCATTTCCCTTCTCCCACAAAGAATAGAAGTCAGTGCCATGCCAGTGTGTGTGTGTGTGTGTGTGTGTGTGTGTGTAAGGGTGTTTACACGTATAGTGACTGTGCATAGGCATGTATTTAATTTGTATACATGTATGTTTGTGCATCTGTTTCTTACCGTTTTCATGTAAGGATGCAGTTGTGTGGTGTACATTTCCATGTATGTGCATGTGTGTGTGGTATGTACGTAAAAGCTGTCCTAGGCTTTACCTTACTCTAAAAGCTGAGTAATAACACGGAAAGTGTGAGTCAGAAAGGTGAAGGGTTAACTGTTTAATGAATACGAAATTCATTCAGAAAACCACAGTCTGTAACTGGTGAGAGGAAGTATTGAGTAGTTTCTCGTAAAGTTACAATAGCCAGACCTGCAAAGGAAACCCCTCCTAGCCTGGAATTCCAGAGTGTTTCCTTGAATTTGAAAGGTGGCCAAAGAATGAGCAGGCATGTAAAAGAGAAGGGGATGGGGAGGAACCTGGAGTGGAGGACATGAATCTCTCTTCCCTTCTGATCTACCACTCCTTCCCCAACTTCTGTCAAGAACTTTAAGGGAAACTGATGGACCCATACTTAATATCTCCTCTCCTACTTTTTCACTTTTTTTTTCCTCATGACCTTTCTTCTGGGGTGGCCTAGTGCTTAGTACAGGAGAAACTCTGAATTCCAGCTCTTCTTTCTTTTCACTAAATGAACTCAATTTCCTCATCCGTCAAATGGGTACACTGATTCTTATCTCAAAAGTAGTTGCTGTGAGCATCAGATGAACATAAGCTTACAGCTTACAGAAGGCTCTGAGCTCCGTGGAAGTAGGAAACACTGTGGTTTGTACCTCTTTGTCTATGTAGCACAGCACTTGGCACGTGATAGACACCCCAAAGTATTTGTTAAATAAATGAATGTGTTAAAAAGCCTTTTTTAAAAAAAATTATTAATTGCTATTATAAAACCATTTGGTGATAATGGGGAAAGAGAAGTTGAGAGACATCTTTTAATTTGTATTTTATAGAGATTCCAAGGAAGGGTGAAGAGAAGGAAGCAGTCTGGGTGGGAACTGGAGGCTGGAGATGGTAAGGGACTGAGGCCAGTTGGTGCTTCTGGAGCCAGGGGCTCCTTCACTGTCTGCACTCTAAGTCCCCCACCCATCCCCACTCTTTACCTCTAGCACAAACGCAAATCCCTCAGTTGACCAACAGGGGGCGCCCCTCTTATGAGCTTGGCATTGATGTTGCTGAGCTCAGCCCACGACAGCGAGGAGAAAACAGGATTTGCAGATCAGGCATATCCAGGTTCATGTTCCAACTCCAGTACTTGGTAGCCAGGGGACCTCAACTGTTAAATAGACATGGTGACGCCTGCCTTCCAGGGCTGTGAGAGGGAGGGAAGAAGTGGGAGGCGGGAGGAGAGACAGAGAGAGAACGAGCACACATGGCAGGCCTTGGTATTAATAGGATTATATTTACACAAAAAAATCATGATCAGACCAATACAATTTGGTTGAAATAAGATACATAGTAGAACGTAGAACTAATGTAATAATAATATCACAAAGTGTCCCAAGGATCTTTCCTGAAGAAAGATAAAGTTGTGGGTGGATGAGGGGTGGGCATTGTCTACCACTCGAGTACTCAAAATGCCCACACTCTTCCAGATGATTAGCTAAATTTAGGAGGTAAAGCCACATACACACTCTTTCCAATCCCACGTCCTATTCTGCTTGGATCCAAACAGCATCCACCTCTTGCCTGAACTATTTGCAATCATTAGGGTAGAGCTTTCTCCTTGCTTAGGGGTTGGTCCTTAATTCTCTTAAGTGACCTCATGTCAATTAGGCATCACACATTCCTTCAGTGGTAAGTATATGTCAGGCTTGGTTAGGACTTCAAGGCTCAGGGATTAATGAAACAGAATTCTTTTCCTTTTGAAACTCACCAATATGGTGATTTCTTTATTATTACAACTAGCAGCATGACTTTCATCCTCTATTCTAAGTACTATGTAAGGGCTTTAATGTTCATCTCATTTTTAGTCCTCACCACAGTTCTGTGTGGTGGGTACTCTCATTATACCCATTTTATGAATGAAAAACTGAGAGCAAAATTGGTCATATAACTTACCTAAAACCAATCAAGTTACTGATGAGAGGGTAAGAATTCAAATGCAAATAGTCTGACTCCAAACTTCACTTCTGCTCTAGAAAACAGAAATAAATGGAATGGTATAGAGTCCTCTAAATGACTATAGTCATGAGGGAGAATTCCCTGGTGCAGTGTCATTTTAGCAGGGTCTTGGAAGTTGAATAGGAGCTTGCAGTTAAAAAAGAGAGGAAAAGGCATTCTGAGCAGAAGAGACAGCATTTACAAGGAATCTCAGAATTATAACAGTTCCTGTATCCCCAGACAGTGTGATGCCAAGGTCATTGGAGAAAACCTTCCCACCTCCAAGAGGGTTGGCTGGGGATGAAGGGGACACTGGCAGAGGTGAGGCTTGGAAGAGTCCACACTTGTTCAGTCAGGACTTGAATGGCTGAGCCATCTTCTCAATGCCAAAGGGGGGCTCAGCCTCTGTGTGTGCTTTGGATTTGAGACAACCTGGTGATTTAGAGTAGAAAATGTGAATAAATTGGGTGATTCTCCAAAGAGTTATCATGTTTAGTCAAATCAGATCAGTGCCTCCAAAGTCCTAAGGCAATTTTTCTTGTGTGGCTCAGGTACGTCCTTAGAAAGTCGTCCAATATGTTTTCAGCAAGAGCGTCAAAGCTAATGCTTTGACAGAACTGTAAATAAGAGTGTATAAGTCCTAGGGCAATAGATGAGGGGATGTACAGGGGCAAAGTAAGGTGGGTGACCTTTCCCAACCATCTATATTTGACTGAAAATGTGGTTGCTTTTACCAACGTGTCGTGACCTGTGAAATGGAATTGAAGATACAGGCTTCTTATACCAGTTGTCAGGGGTTTTAGGAGACACAGCACACAGAGCTGTGGACAAGATCACCCATCAGAATTTATTTATTTGGAGGAGGAATATTCAAACAGTCAAACAGAAGAGATATTTCAGATATATTTTTTTCATTTTCTCCATGAAGGTTATCTAGCCATCATCTTTCTTATCTAATACATCCTGTACTTACAAAAGGATAATCTGCACATGACACTTTGAAAAAAGAGTCTTTGCATATAAGGGATGGTGTGTGAACCTGGCTGGGAAATTATGACAATAAAGAAATATGTGGGTGTCCTCACTTTTGTTGTCTCAAAATGTCCAGTTCTCATGTTTTCCCCAATGAAATCCCCATTGAAAACAGAAACCAGAACTATGAACTAAAAGAAAAATATCAATTTGAATTTTTCTTCCAGTGAACTGCCTCTTTAGTTATTTTAGTACATTTTCTTGGTGGCTGAAGCATAGCAAACAAGGTTGTGTTTCCTTCCCACAGACACCAAATTTCTTCGAATAATACATAACATGGCACACAGGGCGTTTACCACAAAAAATCAAAGCCACTTGAGAAAATATGGGTTGGGGGAGAGGGAGGAAGCAGTAGGTACCATCTCACTTCAGGATCTAGTTGTCACAGGTCACCAGGTAGCATCAAGGGGTCTGTGCGAGTTTCATGGGGGAGAGAGGGGATCTCTTGTCCACCATCCTGGCCACCATACCTGCATTCCACTAATTCTGAAAGGCAAGTGAGCAAGAGCCTTTCTTCTGAAATCTGATCAAATGTTACTAATGAATCATGGAACCCAGAGTTGGGAGCTGAACAGAAGGTCAGAGGACATCTGAGCCAGCTTCTGACTGGTAGCAGGTGATGGGTTATGATGCCAGTTTTGGAGACCAGGTAGCTAAGGCCCAGGGGTGTTCTGGCACCCTCATCTGTTCCAAAGGTCAGCTCTGGGGACCAAGATGCAGGTCTCTGACCATGAAGAATGATTCTCTTTGCATTATTACACATGCCTCCTCAACTCAACAGCGAAGGACATATAATCTGTACCGTAGCCAAGACTACAACAGCTGTGGAAAACACAGGGTTTCCCCTCCGCACACCCACTATAGAGGAGTGTACTACAAATGTGTAGCAGATCATCGCCCCAGGACCTAGCTTTGTGACTTCCTCATGCTTAGAGAAATGTAGGCAAAACTGCTTCACTTTGCATAGCTGAACTTGAAACTGAACAACAATCATACTGAGTGCTTCATCTTTATTTGTAGTCAGATATTTTTAAATACTCGGATTACTCAATATAAAAGTAATACATACCTATTATGAAAATAAAGATAAATATAACAATGTTTTTTTCAAAAATATAATTCTGCAATTACAAAAATTATCATTAATATTTTGGCATATGCAGAGGTCAGCAAACTTTTTCTCTAAAGAGCCAGTGGTAAATATTTTCTTTTAAGGACCTCTGGTCTTTCTATTGCAGCTATTCAATTCTGCTCTTGCAGCGCAAAAGCAACTATAAACAATATATATAGAATGAGTGTGGCTGTGTTCCAATTATTTACAAAAACAGGTGGCAGGATGGATTTGGCCTGTGGATCATAGTTTGCCAACACCTGGCATATAGAATTTAGAATTTTTTCTATGTGTATTACATCAGATACACAACTGTGCATACTTCTCTTTTCATTTCATGTTATATCGTAAATACTTTCTCAGGTTATTGAACATTTTTCACACAGTACTCTGCACAAAACAATTACATATTGTTCCATTTTATGAATGTAGCAAAATTTGCATGACCATTAGACATTTAGATGTTTTCCAGTTTTCTTACTATTTTATGTGCTTTGATAAATATCCATGTACATTTGACTTTTGTCTTCATTTCAGGTCATTTCCATAGGATAGATTTCTGAAAGTTTCATTTTTTTAAATACTCTTGAAAAACACTGTCAATTATTTGTCTCAAATGACTTCACCAATTTACTCCCAGACTGTGTATGAAATCGTTCATTTCTCCATAAGCACACCAACACTGAATGTTGATACTTTGGAAAGCATTGTTAAATGTGATGACGGCCAGAATATCTCCGGCAAATGAAGAACTCAGGGAAAATGACGCTCAGGTCACTAAGCCTCATCATCCTTCACTCACACAGGTCAGATGACCCTCCCCACCTCACCCCCAGGCCCCAGCCCCAGCCCCAGCTCCAGCCCCAGCTCCAGGCAGAGGGCAGAGAATAGAACCCATTATCTTTCTGAACGTTCCTTCCCTCTTCCTGTTCACCTCACATCTGGATGGAATACAAATCCCCTGATTTCCTGTTGCTCTCCCTACAAAAGTTTCCAAATGTCAAGTTCAAATTAACCCTTTTTTAGCTTTTTGTTTCTCTGACTTTAACCCCAAACTCTTTGCTGACATTGTTTTATTTTCTCAAATTGAGTTTCAATGAGCACTGCCTAGTTAAGATTCTCCATTTGGCCACTCTTGGTTAATTGCCTTCACTGATGCAGACAGTTCACAGGAAATGTGGACAGTAGAGAGTAGTGGGGCCTGTGGTGCAGACATTCTAATTCAAACCCTTTCAACAACGTGCCAGCCAAAGAAAACAGGTCTATTGGTTAAATCAGGCCTACAGGTTATTTTGTTTGCAAAGCTGGCTCCAGCTAATTAGCTGTTCCTACCCAGTATGTCTTTTGCATTTTTCCTAGTTACTGGACTAGAGTCAGATGGATTAGGTTCAAATTTTGGCTGTGGAACTGACTAAGTATGTGACCTAGGAAAAGTTGCTTAGCCTCTATAAGCTTCTATTTCATCTGTAAAATGGGGAAAATAATACCTTTCTTTTAGTTGTTGTGAGAAGTAACTATGATTCCACACTCTTATCATAACTGCCCATTCCCTCCCTTTTATCCTCACTGCTACTGACTTAGTTCTGGGCAAAACTATCGCAGCACAAGTCTGATAGGTCTTTCCACGCTAGCCAGGCACACAAGGCCTTCACAACCCACCCTGCCAACCTTTCCCTGCTTCCTCCCTCCCCAACCTGGGTGGGTGACCCACACCCTGCTGAGCTCTGCTGCCCCTAGATGCCTTCAGTACCTCTAGTCCTCTGTGCATGATGATTCTTTTTTTCTCAAATGTCCTGTCCTACATTTTGAATCAAAAAAGGCTCACCTTTCTCTCTGACAGCACTCTTTTTCAAATATTGCCCCAACGCTCACCCAGCCCATAATCCTTGGGGCACTCCACTGGGGCACATCAGTCTTCTCACAAATGTTTATGGGGCATCTAGTGTGTGGCAGGACCTGTGCTAGGCACTGGAGTTGAGCTGGAGCAAGACAGACCCTGTCGTTCTTCTCAAGCAACATACAATATTGACC
Organism: Varecia variegata; assembly: GCA_028533085.1. NCBI lineage: Eukaryota > Metazoa > Chordata > Mammalia > Primates > Lemuridae > Varecia > Varecia variegata. The sequence goes on along the minus strand of CM052438.1, from coordinate 32,464,373 downwards.
ATTCTATTACTTAGAAGCCAGGGGCTCCCCCCTTCCAGACTGGGAGCCCCATGAGTGCAAAGGTAGTGTCCCATTCGTCACTGAGCCCTGCACCAGGCACAGGGTAGGTGCTAAGGGGATGTTTACGGAATGATTAAATGTTGTGTTGCCAACAGGAAGCAGGGACCTCTTTGAGGACAGGATAGTGTCTGATTCACTTCTGAATCCCCCAGAAGCAGCCAGCACAGAGCCTGGCACCGTAAATCCTAAGTAAATGAGTACGGGAGGAAATGAGTGACTGGCTCCATTTTATTTCCTGATCCCTTTCCCTAAACTCTCGCCAAAGAAAGCAAAATCCAGCAAAAAAGCAACCAGCAGATGGTGGGAAAACTGATTTTCAAACTTGAATATCACCATAAATAAGAAACACTGTTTTATTTCCTGGAAGATGTGAGCTGCACAAGTTATTAAAATTGACGTGTTTTAATTATAATTAATGATAATCATCATTGCTGATGACTGATTTACATATGTACCACTTGTTGGCTGAGGGAACTTGAGTGAGGGAGTGATCACCTCTGAACCTCAGTCTCCTTTTCTGTAAGAGGGGGATAACAAAGCATACACTAGTATGTGAAGTATAATTAAATGAGGTCAAGTATGTTTTATCTCCTATCTCCTAGTACAGAGTAGCCATTTAAGAAGTGTTAGGTTTTTTCTCCCTGTTATTATTCCAAAAATCGAGTGTGACACCAAAAATTAAGCTTGTTTAACAAAAGTGCCTCCTATTTTGCCTCCAATGAAAACTACAGATTCTTATTTCAAGAGAGTCATGGCTATTGAGTGACCCCAGAGAATTCTGAATTCTCTCAGTGTACAGTGTGGTGCTGGAATAAGGGACTGTGTTAAGCTTCTTAATGGGTAGGTGTTAAGTATGGCTGGGTTGAGTCACTCATTCAACACATATTCATGGAGGACTGACCACACGCCAGGTGCTGTACTAGGTGCGGGACACAACAGAGATCAAATCTTCACCATGATGGAGCTGACATTCTACTGATGGAAGACAGACAAGCAATAAGTGTATAAAATTTACATCTGAAATGAGGATGAGGGGATGGAGGAGACTCAGGAAAGGAAAGAGGCCAGGGTATGCTATGGAAGAGGTGGAGGGAATCGAAGTCTCCGGCTTTGAAACTCACAGGATGTGTGTCCGTGGGCTGGACCACCTCCATAATTTGTGTGACGCAAGCGTGAAGTGAAAATGTAGGTCCATTGTTCAACATTTTCAATTGAGGACAGCAGAGCATTAAAGCAAGAGTGGGTCCTTCTAAGCATAAGGTCCCTGGGCAGTCACACAGGTCACACACCCACGAAGCCAACCCTGAACTTGGGCAAGTTGTTTGATTTTTCTCTGCCTCAGTTATTAATTGAGAAGAGAATTGGAAATACTGAAAAATTTGATAAGGGATAATCAATCTAAAGCTTTTGCCCTACGTTCTGTGTTAGACAGTACAAAGGGCATTTTTGTTCCAAAACACTTTGGACCATGAGTTGTTTATCTAGGCCTCATGGAGAGCTAGAATGGATAGGTTTGCTTCTAGAGCCTTATACAAAAGTGTGTGCACGTGTGTGTTTATGTATGGGGGGGTGTATATGTCTTTGTTTTTCCTGTGGGAAGCAGGCCCATAGTCTCCATCACGTTTTTAAAAAGGTATATGACCCCCTAAAAAGTTTAGGAATCATTTACTTGAAATGGAATCAGAATCTCACTTACTTATAGAGAAGCAATAATATTAATTTCTACTGTTTGTATCTCTTACTGTTTATAACATGTTTATAATTCATCTCATTTTCATTCTAGACAGCTGACTGGTCTATACAGGGCAGAGATTCCAACCCAATTTTGCTCAACGACTCTAACATGCATGCTCCTAAACGTCCTCACCATTGGAGGGCATTGCTGTTTACCCTTTCAGTTTTAGCTGTGCTATCGAAAGCAGCAAATCAAGGGCAGGGACCACAGGTTGACCTTAAACTATTCAACTCCACTTAATTACCCATTGTGGTAGAAGCACATAAATACAGGATGTCCCCTCACTCGGCCATTCTGCTTTGCATCATTATCAACAAGACAAAGGTAATTCATGTCCAATTACTCACTCACTACAAGGTCAGAATATTTATTTTTATCATACTTGTGATTTTTAGGATTAGTGATATCAGTATTTATTCATGGCTAACCTAAATCAAACATCCTGTTGATATCTATAAAGGGCCATATAGTTATTGTCACAGGTATGCTGAGTCACAAAGCAAATATGAAGTTTATGAGTTGACAGGGAAAAGGCTGCAGGGACGTAAAGATAAGTGTGCCCTGGGAATCACAGGCGCCTTGCGAAATGTACACACTGTTATTTATAGTGTCCATTTATGGAGCTCAATAGGGGTTTGGGAAACTGAAAGTAGCCAAATAGTAAAGATTTTAAAAAATGTATTAATATTATTTTTTAAACTTGCTACTGGTGGTAACTTTTGGGTTCCATTTGTTGAATACTTATTTTGGAAATCATTCTCTCTTTCTAGCGGAATAGAGCTTTGACCAACTAGAGAAAGATAAAGAGAGGAGTAGAAGGGACAGAGAAATAAAGGAGGCTAGTGTGACAAGGGTTAATTTACTCAGAGATCTAGAGTAGCAATAACTGGTGTCTCTCCAAAACTCTTTCAGTCAATTAATGAGATTAACATAAAGTGGCAGAATTGACAGGGAAAGTCCAAACACTTAGATGTAGCAGTATGCAATTGACCCATGCCTTTTCCCATGCAGATTCACCTAGTCAAATGTATTTTATTGTCTTTCTCCACTGTCATCAAAACTGTATTAGCTAATTGTCTGAACTTCTCATTCCTTCTCTGTCTTTGCAAATGTCACTGTTACAGTTTGTGCCTGCTATCCAATCTTCTTCCTTGCTCTATGTACATTGCTGTCTGTACTAACAGGATATACATGTGTATGTACATACACATACACATATATCTGCACGTCTATATATTTTTTTCTTAGCCCATCCCATTATTCCTCTTGGTGTCCTTGGACAAATCAGTGGCCTGAGAATCAGATTTCTAATAGAGTCTTACTAGGAGAAAGAAACTTTGAAACTTGGGCAAGTATTTTACCCCTGGGCCTCGGTTCCCCCATGTGTGAAAGAAGGATGTGAAACCAAATAGTGCTGTTTGTCCTTTCCTACTCTACATTTCTATAATTTTCTATCTAGTTTCTAGAGGGCACATGGCCATTAGGAATGTTCCAAATGACTCTCCTCAGATAAAATCAGACAAGCCCACTTTGGGAGAGATATAAACAAAGTTTTAGAGTCTTTAGTGGAAAGTAAATGAATATGGGTCATTGATGTGATACAGCCTCCTAAAAAACTAAATTTCATGTTTGAATGCATAGAGATATGTTAGACTTTGGAATATTAAATTTCTATTTTGGTAGATCAAAAATGGTTGAATAAAGGCAATTTCATAAGATTCATAGTCTGCAGAGCAAGATAAAGGCAGAAAAACCCTGCCTTGCTCTGTTTTGTTCTGCTTGCCTCCCACTTTAATCAATAATTCAGTTCTTGACACCATACCGAAAAAAAGGGTGGTAGACAAGACAGACACATATGTTCAGTAGATGGAAACCAAGTTGGAGGGAACTTAAAGGCATATCTGGTTAATGGGGAAAAAAAATAAAAGGGCTCTTTGACTTGTAGATGTTAGCCATCTTCTAATATTTAAGAGATATGTGCAAAAGACAAAATACTTCTGCATATATATAAATATTAATTCAAAGCTATGACAGTGTCTAGAAAGTTCAGAAAGATTCACATTCATATAGGGAAGAACTTACTTTTTGGACAGAGATGTACAAAATTTGAATGTACCATGTCAGTTGGTTGTAATGTGCCACTGCCAGGGATATCTAAGCGCAAACTTAATATCTATATAAGTGAAAGCTTAACTGAAGCATCTAAAACAGCAGTGTGGTAGGTCTAGGCCAGTGGCTCTCTACCTGGGATGAGTTTGTCCCCCAGGGGATATTTGGTAATGTCTGGAGATAGTTTTGATTGTCATAATGTTAGGGGTAGGCAGGAGGGTGCTACTGGCATCTAATGGGTGGAGGTGAGGGATATTGCTAAGCATCTTAAAATGTACAGGGCAGCCTGTCACCAGTGAAGAGTTATCCAGGTCAAAAAGTCCCAAGGTTGAGAAACCTTAGTCTAAACAGTTTGATACAGATGCTTAATTCCTGATATCCCCATAGCTGGGGAGAAAAAAGTGAAATTGACCTATCATAACAATGATTATATAGGCAATTATTTAAAATTACATTTTAAAAAGAATATAAATGACATACAGAAACGTAAATGAAAAAGAGACTTACAACATTAAACAATTATAAAAAAGAATACATCTCTACATTGGAAATATATCAAAATATTAAGGGTGCTTATCTCTGATCAGTGGGGTTATTCATGCTTTTGTTTTGCTTTGTTTGCTTGTTTTTCTCTATTTTCCCAGTAGCTATAATGTGCAGGTACTGCTTTGAAATTCAGAAGCAAAAAAAAAAACTAAGTTGAATTTTTAAAACCTAATATGTCCCTGAGGACTGAATGGCACATGGTAATAAGAATAACAGTAATAGTAACTTCAATTTAGCTGGCAGCATATGGGGAGACAGGTCCGCTTATTCAGTCCCAGTCAGAATGTAAATTTTTATAACCCCTTTGGAAGACAATTTGGCAATATGACTGCAGAGACTTAAAAATATTCATGGCCTATGACCCAGTTGTTCCAATTTTGGGAAGCTAGCCTAAGGAAATAATCAACAATAGGCACAAAGATGTTCATTTAAGCATGATTTATAATAGTCAAAAATTGGATTTATAATGGCTGCAAATTGAAAGTAGCCTAAATTACTAGAAATGGGTGAAAATTTAACTAAATTATAATAAATCCATATGATGTAATACATAGCCATTAACTATTTGATGATGTAGGAAGAAACATGATACACAGCTAACTGTAATAAAATAATGGTCCAGAACTTTTGTACCCCCATAATAAGCTGAAATAAAAAAAAATAGAAAAAAAAAGATATCCCTCAAAATGTAAGTAGGCAAAAGAACCAAGGTGTTTGAAAGAATATATGTTAAAATGTTTACAGATGATAAACATCTTTGGATGTGAGATATGAGTGGTTTTTTTTTCCCTTCTTTATGTATTTATGCCCTTTTCTAATTGTATAAAATGAAAAAATTCAAATTTTATAACCAGATAGAAACATTAGTAAGATTTATCAAATACCAAATCTGAGTGCAGTGCAGTCATCCATGTTAGGATCATCATCTTATTTAATGTTACAACCACTTTTACAGGAGGAGCTATCACGCCCATTTCATAGGTGAAAAAACTGGTCCTGATATTCCTCATTTTTCATACTTTATTTTAGATATTGTTTCCTTCAGGAAGCCTCCTTGGCTTTCCAAGTCTAGTTAAGTTACTCTTTCATTCCCATTGCTTTTATGATTTTCCTTGTATAGGTTGTGGCTAGCAATATGACACAAAATATGGACTATATAAGTGGATAAAGAAATGAATAACTTACCTAAGCTAATGAGTGGCAGGGGCGGCCAGGTCAGTCTAACTTCAAAGTTAATGTCGTCACTAAATGCTCCAGATAGATTGTGGAGAAGACCAAAGTTCATGTCTCCGTACCTTTCCTGATGTACAGGACTCATTGTTGGGACAGAGCGGTGCCTGGCCTGGAAGTTATACATTCATCCAGGTAGCTATTAAGGCATGAATGCCTTCAAAGAACAGCATGGATTTTTCTCTGTGAATCATGAGCATTTTCACAATGCTTAACACAACAGCTGGTAATGATTATTGCTCCTGTTTCCCTTTCAAATTTCATGTTCGTTTACTTAACAGCGCATTGTTAATCAGGAAGAAGGGAATGGGTGAAGAATCCCATTTGTAAAAAGGATAACAGGTTAATGAAAAGAAGCAGAGGTGTATGTGGGTGATAGTGTTTCTACAAGGCTCTATTCAATTGGGACGATTTAAGGGCAAGCCTTGGCTGGCTGGTCATACATAATAAGGGCCACATTATGGAGGGGATTTACGTGGCAATTACCATGGTCCTTGCTAGTGGGATACAATGTTTTAGGGCTCCCTGGATACTTAAGATTAATGTCTGAATCAGTAGTGTTATTGTTGCAAGATCTCAGTGTGATGGGAGCTATTTGAGGAAGGAATTTTTATCCCTTATCAGAACATAAAATATCTCATAGTCTGCAAGAACACCAATGACTATGGCTTGCAGCTGCTCTCAAAATAGGTTAAGCATCATGTCGATTGGGTTTTTTTCCTTGGCAGTTAGAATGCATAAATAAGTCTAGAGCAACTTTTGCTCATACAGGTAATACAATTAAAATGGGAATTAGACATGCTCAATCATTCAGAGTCGAGGGACTAAAAATCACAGACCTAGAGCAAATCAGATGATTATAGAGAATCTGCTTTGTAAATGGCACAGTGTTAGATGGGGGCTATGATTAAGGGCTTTTCCATGCATCCAGGGGCAGTTTCATGGCATTTTGTGCAAACTCACCATGGTTTTTCCCTAGCATATTCCTGACCCTCAAGGAGCCTCAAAAAATTGATGCTTTCAGAACTACATATATACCTGGCCAAGATTAGTTTGGGGAGTCAGTAATTTCCAGAACCACATCATGATTGTACTCAGAGGACTAATTGATTTCTCTCATAGTATGTTTTCTCAAGCCTAGATATCTGTGTGGGAAAAAAAAGTGCAGTGGAGATGGAGAAAATTCCAAGAAGTTCTCCAAGAAAGTGATCAAAATGAGTAGTGCTTATTAATTAATCATTTTGAGACCCAAATCATCCAGTCAGTAGGATCAATGCCTTAACTCCTCTTCCCCAACATCTCCAGTGACATGAGATGAAAACCTAGACATAGAGAATATGGTTGTCCTACAGATGCCAAGTAAACAAACAGAACATTGAGAAATGCTCTTGAAACAAGAAGTTCTTATTACGGGTGTGGGCGAGATTGGAATGCCAGTGCAGAGTGATACTATATTTGGCCAAGAACGTACAAGTGTCTGAATCTTTCCCTTTTCCATGACCATACCTTTCCAATAAATCCTTGAGAACAAAGAAAAAATAATATATTAATATACCATCTGGATTGTTAGTCCCAAACCCCAATGTAGAATGCCAGTAAAACAGACAGGGCCACAGGGAAAATTCCTTTTTCCCGGACAGGGTATTACCAACTAGCCTCAAATTAAAGTATATCAAAGCCTTGAAACCATTTCTACTAGATTTTGGACCTTTCCAGTTTAAAGGCAATATCTGCATCTACCCAGAAAGATCTAACTAAAGCACTATGGCTCCACTTCTACAAAACTATCCAATTAGCATCCTGATACTTGAAAGCCCAGATCAGCCCTCCTTCCCATCTTAGAGCAGGGAGGTATAAATTAGAGGAGCACAAGAACAAAAAAGAGGGTTTGAGCTTCTGCTAGAAGCCAGTATCACAAATCCAGAAGGACAAGCTAAAACCATGATACAGTTGACCTGATGGCAGCTACTATTCTTCACTCTCTCGTTCATTCATTTGTTCTTTCATCAAACAGACATTTGCAGGGCACTAGCAATACTGTCAGGCACCATGTTTGGTGATGAGACAGGAATCCAGTGGTGACCTGAGCAGATGACAAGACTGCAAGCCTGCTGGGAAGGACATGAAGATTATTACCCAGTCATCAGAGCAAGGAAAAGATCAATAAGGGGTGTTGAACCCTAAAGCTTCTTCACTTTCTGAAGTGCAAGAACTGAGCTCAGTATAAAGTTTGGGATGAGGAACGCCATCACGGTCAGCCAAAGAGTGAGTCTAGAGTCTATACAGAAGTTGTGATATTTGGAATTTTCCATGCCTACACACACATACACTTCTCACCTCCACCAGTTACATATGGAAATATGAAGACATAAGAATATGAGTCATGGAATTGGACAGTCTCATGTTTTGAGTCCCAGATGTGCTTGCTATCTGTGTGGCTTTGGACAATATGTTTTTCTTTTCTGGGGAAACAAATTCCTATAGGGCTGCTGTGGGGAGGAACTGGGAACAGTGGGGAGTGTGTGTACCTCGTACAAGGCCTGGGGTGTAACTGCCATCCCATAAATGATGATTTTCTTTCTCCTGTGTCTTCTTTGAGAATAGATTCAGTCTACTGTTTATTCTTTACAATAGACATGAAATAGTAAAAGGAACAAAGCAAAGGAAAAAGGGAAGAAAAGCAAAAAAGAGAAGCAATCACAGGATGAGCAAACAGCTAAGTTTGTGAATGGATTCGAACCACACTTCTGCAATATAGGGACAGGTCCATTACGCTTAGTTTCTGGGCCCCTCCTCATGAATGGAAACAGTCAATGCTTAGCCAATGATGCTTTTGAGATCATCAAGTGAAGAAGAATACCAATGGCAAAGGGAAATGCTATTTATCATCAAGCACCATTATGAAACACTAGCTTGTTGGTGTATCTGTGAATCTGGTTGTAATTTTGGTGGGTGGAGAGGGCAGAATTTTGGAAAGTATCTAGGCTTCTCCCACATCTCAGAATAGTAATTACAAAAGCCATGATGTGTTCGTTACTTGCTCACCTCAGGTATTATTATTATATTTTTTTCTTTTTATCTCAAATATCCCAGGGATGGGAGTAGTTCTAGCCTAATTTTCCAGATGAGAAAACTGAGATTAAGACATATTCGTATATTTTTATTTAATCCTAAGCATCCCCTGAAAAGTAGGTATAATTGGCCTCATCTCAGAGACGAAAAAGTGAAGCTCAGAGAGGACTGTCCTACGAACAGAGGTTGCACTAGTATCTGAACCCATCTGATAAGAGGGTGTGATCTTACTTATAACATTTTCCTGCCTTTGAAGACTACGTGTAGGTCACAGGACACCTGGGGAAGGCAAATGCTCTGCTTTTTTCTCACCAGCACTATAACTTGGTAGCAGCATTTGGCCAAAACTGAGACTAGACATTGACCTCTGTGGATTGAAGTCCACATTCCTAACATGGATTCATTCAGAAGCACCCAGATTGCACAAGCACAAGAGGGAATGATGAGGCGTTTTTCTGATGTGTTGAAATTCCTCAAAGGTAAAAGGTGGCCTTTCTTTTCCTGAAGTTCTGATATAGTCCCAACAGGAAATAGAGGGTTGCATAATTCAGGCCCCTGTGATTCTTCTCTCATTCTTATTAACTGCAAATCTTTGCCACATTTATTAACTGCAAATCTTTGCCACATTTTTTCCTTACTAATTAGTTAAATGCTTAAGCTCCTGAGTCACTGGGTTGTCTACTGGTTTTAGCTTGTCCTAGCTCTTCCACCCTCAAACAGAACTTGCAAGGAATTAGGCACTCCAAAGATCCCACATTCATGTCCTGAAAATAAGCCAACAGTGAAATCAGTCACCGCCAAGAGGGGTGGAGAAGCAGAAGCATTATGAGCCACTAATGCTGAGTCAGGGCCTTCAGATGTGCTGCCAATGGGAAGAAAAGAGAATAATTCTGTTTATTCATTTATAAACGTATGCGTTCTTTCCTCCAAAGTCCAGATTTCCCACTGGTCCGGTCCAGTCCTCCCATCCCTTGTTGCAGGCAGGAGCACAGTTGTATTTAACCTGCTGCTTGAGAATGCATTTCAGCTTCTCTCCAGCAGTGATGGAGCCAGCGAGGACGCTGGCTATCCTTCCCCAGGTGGCTAGTGGAGGCTCCAAGATTGGCCAGAGGTCGATCACAGCCACATGGTCTGGGAGAATCAACCCTGCCCTTCTGGAGGCATGACATGACTTTAGTCAAAAGCACCCACAGAGGGTGGAAACTTTGCCTCTTGTATAAAAGAAGTGCCTTCAGCTTGGATTATTTCTCTTCACAATATTCAGCACCATGTGAGGCTCCCAGTGTGAGCCCCATTAATAATTGTCATGTAAACCACAGGAAAAAAGCCATGGATAGGATTCCCTAGCTATATTTATTGATACAATCTCCTTGGTATGAATGTATGATCTTCCACTGATTGGCCCCAAACACTTTTCCAAAGCTGATCTGCACTTTACTCATCAGCAGTGTAGCTGCTAGAAGAGTCACCGTCCCCAAGTAGCCACCTTCTCTCAGATTTCTCTGATTTACATTCTCCACCCTTCCCTTGCCACCAGGTGTGTCCTAGAAATCAAACCTGATTGTGTAACCTACACACACACACACACACACACACACAAAACACACACATATCCCACATCAGTCCAGATCTCTCTGTTTGCAGAGAACGGAGTCCAAGCCTATTAACATGGCACATAAGATCCTACTCAATCTGGCTCCGAACTGCTCTTCCAGCCTTATCTCCACTCTCCGCTCCTTCATCTTCTTCCTTACCGATATCACCATAAAATTCTCTTACACTCCTCATCATTCCCAAAGGAAACCAGGCCTGAAGTCAGTACCCTTGTACATTGCTGATTCTCCACCAGATTATTGTCTCCTTTATCTCTGCAGAAAAAATTCCTTCCCATCCTTCAAGAGCTAGTCCAAATATCTCCCTCTGAGAAGCCCTTTCTGACGCCCCCAGATGGAGTTAGTCATACCCTGTACCGTGAGCACACCGAGCAGAAACAGCTTTATTCACGTGCATGTCTCACTGCATTATAATGGCTTACCCGCCTATCTCATACCTCACCAATAGATTGTGTATTTCTAGATGGCAGTAGCCATTTTTTAATCATTTCTGATTCCCCAGAACCTAGCACAATGCATATTGCATAAGAGTTGCTTAGTATAAATAGTAAGTGCATTCGGTAAATTGGCATTTGATGGACAGCGTTGGCAGTCCTAAAAGGGCTCCATTTTATCAGTTACACCCTGCATCACCATGAGCCCTGTTATTGGCTTTAAGAACATTCTCCTCTCTCTCTGAATATAATGGTTACGCAAAGACAGCAAAGTCCTAGGGAACAGAAAACAGAATGTGTATTCACTGGTACCTCATACTTGCTCAGGAAAGTAGAGGATGCTAGTAGGAGCTGAAATAATTATCTAGTCTCCTATACATGGTGGAGCCTGAGTAAAGTGCTCAGCAAAGCACACATACTTTTTGAAGCAAGAGAACTGATTCTGTAAGGCAAAATTGTAGAATGCCAAGGCTGAAGGGACCACTGTGTTTTAGAGACAACAGAATTCAGACCCAGAGAGGGAAAGAACAAGGAACATGAATAGACACAAACAATTAACAGATATGCCACAGATAATTGTAGAAAACCCTCCATTTTGTAGAACAAAGAGAGTGTTTGTTGAAGGTGCTAGGTTTTCCCTATTTGCCCAAGAAACGGGCACAGCCCTGAGCCACTCCGTTCTTCAGTAGATCTCAGAGTCCCCTGTGAGGCAGAGCCAATCTAGGAAGCTGCCATGGGCCTTGGCAGCTCTCATTGTGCTTGTAGAACATTGACATTTTTGTCAGGGGTGACTAAGAGACAAGATTTGCATTGGTTAGAAATTAGTCAGATGGCATTTCCTTAGCCTTTGCTTTCATTTCTCAGTGAAAGGTTGTGTAGGAAGCATTTGGCTTTCCTGTCAGATTATTTCATTAACAATTTGAAGTTATTGCATAGTTTCCAGAAGCCTAGGACAAAAGAATTTGATAATGAAGGATACCCCAAAACACCAGAGGGTATTGCGCAGGCACTGACTGTGGGGCATTTGGAAAACTGTTTAAAAGTCCTGGATCTTGATTTTCTTTCTTGTAAAGTCAGGGACTTTAACCAGGTTCTCTCTGGGACCCCTTCCTCTTTGGAGAATCATTAAGGCCTCCGAGTCCACCCATGAACTGTTGTTCACTGAACACAATCATCTCATGCCTCCTGTGTGTGCCTGGTCCTCAGGACACAATGGTAGCAAGACAGGCTTCATTCCTGCCACCATGGAGTTTTGGTCTAGCGAAGAAGACAGACAATGAACTACAGGTAAACACACATTAAAGATAGCTACCAATCGCCATGAATGCAGTGAAAGAAATAATGAAGGTCTGAGGTGTGCAATTACACAATGTAATGGATTACGCAGTGGGGGAGGACTCATTTTAGATTGAGGGTCAGGCTGTCTTCTCTTAGAAGAGGGTTTCTATGTTGAGACTTAAAGGATAAAAAAAGCTAGCCATTCAAAAAAATTAGGGCTCAAGCATTTCAGGCAGTGGGAACAGAGAGAATGGAGTCGGGGAAAGTTAGGCCTGTTTGTGAAACCAAAAGGAGACAGGTGTAAGTGCAGTACGGTGAGTGGGGGGCAGATGGGGATTGTACAGAACGAGGTCAGAAAGAGAGGGAAGTGCCAAAAGGTCAAAATTGAAGTTTCAGTATCAGTATGAGGGAGTTCATTAAGCAGGAAGGTAACGTAGTTTGATTTACATTTTAACTCCATTGTTCCCATGGCCATTTGGGGAATAACCTGAATTTGGGGCCAATCTAGAAGCAGGGAGAAATTTAGGAGGCTGTTGAAGTAGACCCACCAGGGAATAATAGTGGTCAGGTGGAGATGGAAAAAGGTAGATGAGTTTGATTAATATTTTGAAGAAGGCACTTCTTCAAAATAAGACATTTTTAGGGATTCATACATGGGAGAGCAATTCACTGTGTTAGGTGCTGGGTGGGAAGAGTGTACAAAAGTGAAGATGACTCAGTCCTTGCCAAGATCCTCAGGAGGTCACAGTTCATATAATTTTCACAAAATCCAGGTGAGCAAAGGTCACAATAGCAATGATATGTTCTCTTGCTTTCATGACACAGAATGAGGTCTCCACCAGTGGTGGGTAAGAAGGAAAGGTTTCACAGAGGAGCAGACCTGTGAGCTGGGCCATGAAGGGTGAGTTCTAGTCTAACAAGCAGAGAACGGAGAAAACCCTCGAAACAGCAAGAGCTGAGCCAGTGGGGTCTGAAAAACGCGTGTGATTCAGGAACCACGAGCAATGGTAGACCAGGGCCAAAGCAGAGTGTGTTAGGAATTGGAGGTTGGAAGTGCAGGCTGAGACCTGACTGTGGAGGACTTGCAGCTGCACTGAGGGATCTGTACCCATTAAGAATTTCAGAGGAACATGATTAGTTCTGCAACAAGAAAAAAAATTTCTAGAGAGGAGGACTATTAAGGTGTAAGAATTAGCCTAATCAAACAAAGAGTGATTTGAAATTGGAATGGATTTATAAATTACTCTAAAAAACAGTTATTGAGGTGTGAGGGGGGAGCCAGCATATGATATTTGTATTCTGAAGCAACTGAACAATGAAGTAAAAGACTAAAATAATATCAAACACTTATAGAGCATTTACCTGTGCCAGGTACTGTTCTGAATGCCTTATGCATAGTACCTCATTTAATCATTGCAACTACAATTCCAGTTGAGCAGGTAACACAGCAGGAATTTGAATCTCAGCTATCTGAGGACATTACCTATGCACTCACCTATAATATATTTCTGTCTTTAGGCAAATGTGAGGTGAATATATTATTTTTACTCTAGAAAACACCACTTTGGAGAATGGGCTTATATCTGCAGGCATATGGACTTCCCAATCTAAACACTAGAGGTAGACAGATGTACCCACCAGGTCTAAGCAATGCTGGAAAATCCCAGGCTTCAGCTAGGACTGTTTCATAACATTTGCTGCATGGCCAAGAACAGTGGCAAATGCATGTGCTGTGAGCAGGCCATTTGTGGGGCGTGGGTGATAAGACAGAAAGAACCAGTTTACATATACCTGGGTTTTCCTTCCAAATTCACAAATCATATTAAGTGCTCTTCCCTTGGGGAGGAACGAGTAAGAGGGTGAACAGAGAGCAGGAATGTTAGTGTCGTGGAACTTCTTCTCTGTGGATGGAAACACCACAAGCAAAGAAAAGGGCCACCCTTCCCAGCGTCTGTTATCTAGCAAGGCTGACTCTACTTAAGAGTGATATATAGTCTGATGTAATAGAATACAGTATACTCAGCACTAAAATTATGTTGGAGGAAAATCAATATTATGATGTGCTATATTCAGACAATGAACAAATATTTATTTCCCTACCACATGACCAGCATTATAATTAGAGCCACCATTAAAAAATTCCATGATCTTTCATACTACCAAAATATAATTTCCCCCATTTAACCAAGAATCCTGGATAATTCCATGAATAATAAGTTCCTGGATAATAAACAAATTTATTTGTTCTGTTTATCAAAAATTAAGGCATGAATTAAAATAAGAATAATTTAGACCAGAGAAGCCATTGGCTTATAAAAATATTAGAATCAACGCATTTGAAAGATGCCTGCCCTGCACCTTCATGGCCTGTGCGATTATTGTCATACAATTAGTAGTTATAATCCTTTGTACCTAAGGAGATAAATCTAAATTAGAAATACTTCTTTACTAAAGGGTGAATACTAGGAACTAAAATGGATCTTCCACGAGGAACTAGAACTAAATGTACCAACATAGGCTCAAAACACTATAAGATAGTTCCTCAAATTGACTTAAAATTAAGAAGAATGGGTTTACACAATGTTACCATATTGTTACATGATCATTTGTGATAAACAGAAAATGAAAGTTTATATATGAAAAAATTATAAATCAATGGCAAATCACTAGAGAGAGATCCTTGTGCACAGTTTTCCCTACTGAAGAAAGAATAACAATAATCAAACACAAGCTAAGCTTCCCTTCAGTTGTGAACAATAGCAATAAGGTATACCTCTATATCCTTGCTTGACTGAATCTTTGCTGTTTCATTGGTGAGAGATCATCGATAAGAATCTGGTGTGGAGAAACAGGCAGCAAAGGACTGCAGTTCACTGCGGAATGGTGCCCAGGGGGAACCCAATGAATTAGGAGTCAGGAGTCATTGTTCTACTACCTGCTAATATCCCATGAGCTTGGTCAAGTCATTTACGCTTGGTACATGTCAGTTTCCTCATCTGTAAGTTGTTCCAAATCATCGCTGAGTTCCTTCCAGCTTGAACATACTAGCATCTTACATGCAGCTTCTAGAAGTCCAACTCATAACCTCTGTCAATTCCCTGTATCATATGACTTCATACAAAACTCATCTCATACCTACAGCAGCTATTGATATAATAAATGGCCACTATCTGTAGCATCAGTTATTAATATAATGAAGTTCTTCTGATACGCACATAACCTAGGCCATGAGATTATTATCTTGATAATTTCTCAGTGTAGGGGAAAGGGAAGAAAACACTTTTATTTCTGATCTTGAACATTAGTGAGCTATTTTCCATATAATTTAATTAAAATAACAAATAAATATACCCATAATTGGCCAATGTCAGTTTCTCCCAGCCAAAGGGAAAGGCAGATATGTATGTTTTAAGAATCTATTTTGTTATTTCCAATATAAACTATTTAGCTAAATATCCAACAAGATGGAAGAATTAAGATGGAAATATACAATGCAATTATCAATGTGCTGATCAGGCATAATTTAGAAAGTTAGATTGTAAGGAAACTTTAGAGCTTAGTTTACAAAATTCTTGCACATTTATAGCTGAATTCCTAATTCTGCCACTTCTTCTTATAAAGATAGGGAAGTTACAAAGAAAGATGGCAGAAGGGTAACCTTATACCTCCACAGTAAAGAATCAAAGGAAATTAAATAATTTACAAATACAAATCAATCTCTGGCATAATAAATCCTACCACTGGGACTTGAAAACTGGAGGCCCTGAGATAGAGCCTAAAAATAGGTCCTTAATTCTAATTAATATTGATTACAAAATGACTAGAAAAACATAGGTCAACCAAATTGTAATTATAATATTCTTACACCAGCCATTCTCAACCACATAGTGTTTGACACAAAGTAATTAACAAATACTCTTTGTGCCTCTTGTTGCTAAAGGAAGTAGGGCAAGAGAAGGAAACACTTAAAGGTGCTCTGCAGGAAGTATGGATTTATTTCTCTATGATACAGGGTGCTTATTTTTAATATGGACTACACAGAAGTAATATTTCTTGACAAAAAGGGCTAAAAATAATCGCCTACTCCCAGAGAGCAGTGACTATCGATTTAACAGAGGAACAAGTAGTCTACAACAAACCAAAAACAAAGACCCAACATTCATGAGAGAGAGGTCTGAAGTTAAGATCACCAGTCATCCTGGCTTTCCCAAGACTGTCTAGGGCTCCAGGTTTTAGGCCACA
The DNA here is from genome assembly GCA_028533085.1 of Varecia variegata. Classification (NCBI taxonomy): domain Eukaryota; kingdom Metazoa; phylum Chordata; class Mammalia; order Primates; family Lemuridae; genus Varecia; species Varecia variegata. The sequence goes on along the minus strand of CM052438.1, from coordinate 32,448,054 downwards.
TTTCCAGACACCCCTCAGTTCTGAGTAAATGAGCACAGTTGGGCACTCTAGCTATAGCATCACACTGTCATTTGTAACAAGCAATGACAAGAAGGCTCGTAATTAGTAAACTAAGCTTTGAGAGTTAGCAGCACCAAGCCACTGTAGATACCACAAGAGAAGTGCTAAACATACTGAAAATAGCAAAATCAAAATGAGATTGTCCCCTTAGCCATGCTGGTTATCAGCAATTGTTTAGTAAGGAAGTGCCTAGATTGAGTGCCTAGATTGAGAACCCAGTGCCTAGATTGAGAACCCATTACATATTCTCTATAGTGTCCTCTGTGTCAATATATGCAGCTGAAATGATAAATGTCTGATTTTCCTAGCACTGGTCCATCTTCTGCCCAGACAAACATAAAACATTCATCACAGCACTTTTTCCTGTTGATCCTTCCTGCAATGGGAAAACAGAAGCTGCTCAAGACACAGCTCTAGACCAGTGCTTCTCAAATTTTAATGTGGATTGGAATCACCTGAGGATCTTTTTGAAATGTAGATTTTGATTTTTTTTAATTTCAGAATATTATGGGGGTACAAACATTTTGGTGACATGAATTACTTTTGTACAGTTTGAATCAAATTTGTAAGTGTGTCCATCACCCAGTGTGCATTTTACCCATTAGATGTGAATTTACCCATCCCCTCCTCCCTCCTCCCTCCTCCTACCTACTTGGTTTCTGTTGAATTTTACTACCGTATGTATACATGAGTGTTGATCATTTAGTTCCAATTTAATAGTGAGTACATGAGGTTTTGTTTTTCCATTCTTGCAATACTTCACTTAGGAAGATGGTCTCCATTCCCATCAAGGTTGTTACAAAAAGTATTAACTCACCATTTTTTTATATATATATATATACCACATTTTATTAATCCACTCATCTATTGATGGTCACTTGGGTTGTTTCTACACCTTTGTGATTGTGAATTGTGCTGGTTTAAACATTCAAGTGCAAGTGTCTTTTTTATAAAATGTCTTTTTTTTTCCTTTGAGTAAATACCTAGAAGTGGGACTGCTGGATCAAATGGCAGGTCTACTTTTAGTTCTTTGAGGTATCTCCATATTACTTTCCACAGGGGTTGAACTAATTTGAAGTCCCACCAACAGTGTATAAGTATTCCTTTCTCTTCGCATCCATTCCAGCACCTATTGTTTGGGGACTTTTTGATAAAAGCCATACTCATTGGAATTAGGTGATATTTCTTTTGTGCTTTTGATTTATATTTCCCTGATGATTAGATACATTGAGCATTTTTTTTCATGTTGATTGGCCATTAGACTATCTTCTTTTGAAAGGCTTCTGTTCATGTATCTTGCCCACTTTTTAATGGGGTTGTTTGACTTTTTCTTGCTGATTTGCTTGAGGTCTTCATAGATTTTGGTTATTAGCCTTTTATCAGGTGTATAGCATGCAGACATTTTCTCCCATTCTGTAGGTTGTCTATTTTCCCTATTGATTGTTTCCTTGGCTGTGCAGAAGCTTTTAAATTTAATCAGGTTCTATCTATTTATTTTTGTTGTTGCTGTGACTGCCTATGGAGTCTTCTTTATAAATTCTTTGCCTAGACTGATGTCTATAAGAGTTTTTACAACCTCTTTTTCTAGAATTCTTATAGTTTCATGCCTTAGGTTTAAGTCTGTTATCCATTGTGAATTAATTTTTGTGAGTGATGAGAGGTGTGGATCCTGTTTCAGTCTTCTACAAGTGGCTATCCAATTTTCCCAGGCCCATTTATTGAATGGGGATTCTTTTCCCCATTGTATGTTTTTTTCTGCATTGTCAAAGATCAGATGGCAAGATGAGGACTAAATGACAAAAGGGACACTAAGTTATCAAAATCTGTGGGATTCAGCAAAAGCAGTCATAAGAGGAAAATTCATAGTCATAAATTCCTACATACAAAAGATAGAAAGATCACAAATCAACAATCTAAAGAATTGTCTCAATTGGAAAAGGAAGAGCAAAACAATACCAAACCCAGCAGAAGAAAAGAAATAACTAAGGTCAGAGCAGAACTAAATGAAATCAATAACAAAAGAATTATATAGAAGATTAATGAAACAAAAAGTTGGTTCTTTGACAAAGTGATCAAAATTGACAGGCTTCTTGCTAGATGAACCAGAAACAGAAAATAAATGACCCTAATAAGTTCAATCAGAAATGAAAAGGGAGATATTACAACCAATATTACAGAAATACAAAATATCATTTCTGAATAATATAAAAATCTCTATACATATAAACTTGAAAATATTGAGGAAATGGATGAATTCTTGGAAATGCACAATCTCCCTAGGTTCAATCAGGAAGAAATCAAATTGGTCCTGAATAGACCAATATCAAGTAATAAAATAGAAGCAACAAAAAAAATTCCCCCCTGCCCAAAAAAAAGTCCTGGACCACATGGTTTCACAGCTGAATTTTACCAGATCTACTAGGAAGAACTGGTACCTATACTGCAGAAATTATTTCATAACATAGAGAAACAAGGAATCCTCCCTAACTTTTTCTATGAAGCCAATATCACCTTGATACCAAAACCAGGAAACGACACAACAAAAAGAAAGAAAACTACAGACGAATATCCCTTATCAATATAGATACAAAAATTCTAGCAAACTGAATTCAGTTTCACATCAAAAAATAATCCATTATGATCAAGTGGATGGTTCAACATATGCAAATCCATGAATGTGATTCACCACATAAATACAAGGAAAAACAAAAACCATATGATACACAGAAATAGCATTTAACAAAATTTAGCACCCCTTTATTTGATAAGAACTCTTAACAAAATAGGCATAGATGGAATATATCTCAAAATGATAAAAGCCATAGAGGACAAACCCAAAGCCAACTTCATACTGAATGGGGAAAAATTGAAAGCATTCCTTCTTAGAACTGAAACCAGACAAGGTTGCCTACTGTCACCACTTCTGTTCAACATAGTGCTGGGAGTCCTAGCCAAAGCAATCAGGCAAGAGAGGGAAATCAAGGGTATCCAAATGGGGGCAGAAGAGGTCAAATTATCACTCTTTGCTGACAATATGATCTTATATCTAGAAAAACCCCAAAGATTCTGCAAATAGACTCCTGGAATTGATAAACAAATTCACCAAAATCTCAAGTTACCAAATCAATGTACACAACTCAGTAACATTCATATATGCCAACAACAGTCAAACAGAACCAAATCAAAGATGCAATACCTCTCACAATAGCAAGACAGAAAATAAAATATCTGAGAAGATATTCAACCAAGGAGAGAAAGACCTCCACAGGGAGAACTATGAAATACTGAGGAAGGAAATTGAAGAGGATGTAAACAAATAGAAAAACATATCATGCTCATGGATTGGCAGAATTAACATTGTTAAAATGACTACACTACCCAAAGTAATTTACATAGTCAATGAAATCCCCATTAAGATAGCAATGTCATTTTTTGCAGGTCTAGAAAATATAATTTTACGCTTTGTATGGAACCAGAAAAGACCTCAAATAGCCAAAGAAAACTTAAGGAAAAAGAACAAATCAGGAGGTACCACTTTACCAGATTTCAACCTATACTACAAGCTATCCTCAAGAAGATAATAGTAAACAGATTCAAATATGAATTGTGGTTCTACCATTTACTAAATTTATGGTCTTGAGCAAGTTACTTTACCCATCTCTAGCCTGTTTCCCTATCTATCAATGGGTATTTAAGGATTATTTCAAAAGATGAATGAGATACTCAATGTGAAGAAGCACCTGGAACTGAATAATGGCTTAATAAATATATTCCCCCACCCAATCCAAATGTTTTCGGGGTATAAGAATGAGTAAGATACTCAACCCAGTTTCCATAGTCTACTTGAGAAAATAGGACACACAGACAAAATATAGCAATGCTTCCTCTTTAAAATCCTTGCATTAGAGACATACCAAGATAAAGAGTTAAAGTCTATTTATAGGAAGTTCATCATGTTTATGTGCTTAGTTCCTTGATATGGTACATCTGGGGATTTGGGATTTTTTTTGTGTGTGTGTGCACGGTTAGTTTTGATTTTTGGTTGGTTTTATATTTGTTACAGTTTTTAAAGCAGACATGATTTGGCAAATGTTTAGAGTAGTAGGTGTGTTTTGCTTTTGATGTCTTTGAGAACACAGAGTTCTTGAGGGCTTACATGATGTCTTTCTATAGGTTGTATTCTCTAATAGCTATGTAGTTCATGAGCAATAAACATGTCACTTCAAATTACATAAGAGCTCATTCCTCAGGAAGCAAAGTGAGTTACTGTAAGAAAAAACAGCACATTCCACATGGGTCTTGTGCAATCCCACTTGACAAGAGGCAAAAGTGACTGAGGAGTTCATAGAGAACTCTGAAATGGATCCTGTAATCACCATAGCATTTAGAAGTATTGAACCTACTAGTTCCCTGATAAACTGTGGTGACTTGAAGTTAATAATGATGGTTCATTGGGAATAGCAAGGCTGACCCAGGACTCAGGAGATAGTTTGAATTCCCAGTTGTATCTCTAACTAGGGGTTTAATTGCATTTAAATACTATTTAACATTTAAATGACACTAATTTATAGGGAATATTTCCAGCACCATCTCATTTGATCCACACATCATTCTGTGTATTATTAGTATCGCATTTTTACAGAGGAGCAAGCTAAGGCTCAGAGTTCATAAGTAACCAAGGCATATACACTCAGCTAGTCTGCAGCAGCACCGTCTATGAACCTCAGTTGTGTCTTGAATCCAAAAGTTCTACTTTTCCCACCAGACAGTGGCCATATGGAGCAATTCACTTTACCTGACTATGCCTCAATTTCTTCATTTCTTGGCCTTTCTTACTTCATAGTAATAATATGATAAAAAATATGAGTTAATTAGAAAAAGTAGTTTTGGAAGCATAAAGTCCCATATAAACCCAAAGTATTATTATGATGTTTCAGGAATGTGGAAGTGGACCCGGACCAGATGTGTGTACAGGTGAAACCCACCACCCTCATTGACGCCCACAAACCAGGCACTCTGAAGTTTTAATTATTTTTTGGTTAATACTCAGCATTTCTAAAAGCCTCCTGGAACATTTCACTTCCAGTTGCCAATTTTTTTAATCCCTCTTGGGCTGAGTCCAAGCTTGAAAAATTTCATACAAAAATGAATGTTTTGGTTTTTTTTTTTTTTTTTAACTTTCATAAAGTTCAGAGCATAAAGTACTCTTTCACAGAGAATAAAAACAAAGTTTACAGTGGAAATCATGTCATAGACAGGCCATGGGGCTCTTTGCTCCCCAGCCAATCCAGCAGAGCTGGGTGAGTAGAGGATGGAATCTGGCCTTAGAGAAGAGCCTTTTAGGGTAGATCCACCTCCCTCTACACGGCTGCTCCTGCTAACTGCACAGTGAACGTCCTGGGCTTACAATGAACTTAGAACGCCATCTGGAGCCTGATTCCATTTGACCGTATACCGTGGGAAGGTGATTTCTCCAATCATCCAAAGGAAACATGGGCTCTCCTTAGCAAGACTCGTCTAAACCAGCTGGACCATTAAACTTAAAATCCAGGACTGTTAACAAGGTGGAGCAAGTGGTCCCCATGCCAACTGGTTTTCAGCCTGGGTAGACTCTATTTCAACAGGCTGTGAACTCTTTCCACCACCTCCATTCTTTAATGCTTCTTAGTGAATTTAAAACAAATAAGTCCAAGCCAGAATGTTGGCTTAGGAGCTGTCAACACCAAGCATATTGAAAGGAAGCCTTCCCATTGCTGTCCACCCTCTGTCCCTATGATGCTGCAAATGCACTGAGCCACCTACAGATGCCAAATGTGCTCTCTTGGTTGTATCCTTACTTTTGAATGTGAGAGGCCCCTCCTTGAATTCCTTTCCTCATTGTTCCATCACCACCCCCACCCTCTTTATGGTGCAGGGCACAGGTCAGATTCTTCCTCCTCCAGGAAGCTCTCCCTGATTCCTCCAACTGTTCTCTGAGCTCCCCGGTCTGAACTCCCCATACAAACTGTGTTTGTTTCCATCTCAGCACTTATTTCCCCATTTCTTACCTGTATTCCCCTGCATTCAAACAGTTGGGAACTCTTCAAACACTCTGGCAAATTCTGTTCTACAGTGTTTGGATAAAGAATGACATACATACAAGCTATTTGATGTCTTTAAGGTGGTAGAAAACTGCTAGCTATTAAGTGCCTTCAATATGCCAGGCACTTTTCTTGGTACTTCAAGTGCCTTTTCTCACCATACCATCCTGAATATGCCATGAAACTGATATCATTACCAACATCATCCTTTTCTAAGTTAAAAAAGCTGATGGTCAGAGAAGCTAAGTAATTTAGAGGAATTGTCCCAAGACTACATCAAGAGTAAGATATTCGTAATGGAATCCCAACTCTGTCTGACTTCTAATCTCAAGTCATTTCTATGCTATCATGTTGCTTTACTTACTCCAGGAACAGTACTGGTTTCATGTTTTCAAATTTTATTTATTGTTTGAACCAGCCAGATGCCAAATGCATTTTAAAATTTCCTTCAGCATGGACCTGTGGATGCTACGGTGTGTCCCTCAATCCCCCTCAGAACCAAAACACTAACTTCCCCAGCCGCTGGGCGTGTCAGCTTCTGATTGGCATTGCCCTGTTTTGCAGATAGCTAGTTTGCCCACAGTTACACTCTCTCCCCAGGATCAGTCTGATCCAATGATTAGTCGATGTGGAGTTACAAAACTAAGGCCCCCTTGACTCAATTCAGAAAAATTCTACAAGGTCACCCCAGTTTCGGAGCTCTGTGTGGGATGGTCTAGTCCTCAACCGCACCTGCACCGCAGTTCAACTCCTCTCTCTGCCCAATCTTGTTTCCCTGAATGTCTTTCAGGTGTTATTACTGAGGAAACTACCCAGGGAACTTCCTGCATGCAAATCTCCAAATTCAACCACAGATAAGACAATAGGAAATCCATGACTACAAATTGGTAAATCAGAGTAAAAATTTGCAAGCAACATTTTGGTTGTGGTTTAAGGATGGAATGCATGGTTCAGACAGGATGCATGTCTCTCCACGTGTATTGTTCTCTGACTCAGAAAGTGCCATAAGTAATTTAATTGGAAGTTGGATCAATTAAATTTGGGGTGAACAATCAGCCTTTGATCTGCATCACTCCGTGTGTTCACTTTGTGACTTGTCCAGGTCTTATACCTTTCATAAGCCTCTGTTTTGCATAGCACTCCACCACAGCATTGGGCAAGGTTTTCAAGTGCATGTAGCAGCCCTGCAAAGCCAAACTCATCCCCTCACTGGGATTGTATATCTAGTGGCAGATTCTGCTTTAAGAAAAAGGAAGAACACGTTTCTCAGTGGAAGTAAGCTGCTATTATTCATTCCAGGCAAGATTTTGAATATGTATATTTTTAATCTGTACTATGATCAGATAAGAGTAGACAATGATACGACCAGGAATCTCAAATCATGCTATATACCCATTTAGCCATCACACATTCCTTTTTAGTCCTAATGCTCATATTTTCAGATATCGTATATCATTGTTATAGCCTTGGTAAGATCACATTGAAAAATATAAAAAATGTATGCCTAGGAATGGCAGAGAGGTTCACCCTAGAAAAGAGATGTCTCAGGGTGAGACATAAGAATTGTAGCTCCCTTTGTAGAGTTATTATTCTATGCCAGACAAATACCTGCATAGGGCGTTGTTACTCAATTGGTATAAAATTTTAGTTATGCAAGATGAATAAGTTCTAGTGATCCATGGTACAACATAGTACCTACAGTTAACAATAAGGTATTGTTCACTTTGACATATGTTAAGAGGATATATTTCATGTTGTGTTCTTACTATAAAACAAAAACAACAACAAAAAAGCACAGTAGAACACAAAGGAATTTTTGGAGCTGATGGATATGTTTAGTACCTTGATTATGGCAATGATATCCTGGGTGCATGCATATGCCCAAATTCATCAATGAGAATACATTAAATATGTGCAAATCCTACCTCAATAAAGCATTAAAAAATCTCGTCTTTGTGCATTTTTTTCTAAGATACCACCAAATTTCCTGGGCATTTACCATTTCAAAATCATATTGCTAAGCAAATTCCAACTTTTATCTCCCAAGAACCATGCAGAACAGGCACCCCTCCCCTCTATTTTATGGATGAGAAAAATAGGCTTACGATGTTTAAATACCGTACTCTAGGCCACACAGCTAGTAAATGTGTGGGCCAAGTTTCAAATCCAGGTCTGTTAGAATTTAAAAACCTTGTTTTTATTTTATTTTATTTGTAACAATCATGTTACCTCCTATGTTTATTTTGAACTATTTCATTGTCATTTTTTAATCTTTAGTAAGATTAACATGAGATTTGCCCACTTAACAATTTTTAAGTGTACAATGCTTCACTGTTGACTATAGGTACACTGTAATAGAGCAGATTTCTGGAGTTTATTCTAATTGCTTAATTGTAACTTTACACTCATGGATCAGTAACTCCCCACTTCCTCCTCCTCTCCCCCACCCCCTGGCAAACCATCATTGCAGTCTTTCAATCTATGAGTTTACCTATTTTCAATATCCCATGTAAGTAGGATCATGCAGTATTTGTCTTTCTGTGACTGGCTTATTTCACTTAGCTTAATGTCTCCAAGGTTCATCCATGTTGTCCATACTGTAAAACTTCCTTATTTTTTTAAAGTTGTATAATATTCCACTGCATGTCTATACCATAATTTTCTTAATCCATTCATCTACCAATAGAGATTTAGGTTGTTTCCACATCTTGACTTTTGTGAATAGTGCTACAATGAATATGGAAATGCTAATGTCTCTTCAGGATCCTGATCAATTCTGTTGGATAAATACACATAAGTTGGATTCCTGGATCATATGATAGTCTTATTTTTAATTTTTTGAGGAACCCCCATACCGTTTTCTATAGCAGCTACACCATTTTGTATTCCTAGCAACAGTGTAAAAGAGTTCCAATTTCTCCACATGCTCACTAACACTTGCTGTCTTATTTTTTTTTTCTGATAACATTCATCCTGACAAGTATAAGGTGACAGACACTTCATTATGATTTTGATTTACATTACCCTGATGACTAGTGATGCTGAGCTATTTTCATATACCTTTTGGCCATTTTTGTATGTCTTCTTTGGAGAAATGTCTATTCAGGTCTTTTGCCCATTTGTTAATCACTGCACATGCACTTACTGCCCCCATCACATAACTTTCTGTATTTCTCTGATGGAATAACAGTTGTAAGAGAGATGGGGCTATTGAATAGTCTTGGGTCAAATAAAAAGAAATTACATGGCAAACGTTAGAGTGTTAAAATAAGGGTCATGGGCAGGATCCAATTCAAAATGATCAAAGTCCAAAGTTCAGGGACAATTAGCTGAATACAGATGCCAAAAAAGTGTAGGTAGAATATGCTTTTTTCTGTTGGCTTCATTTTCAGGATTTGACAAAGATGGCCGCAAGAAGATCTAGACTCACAACTTATCAGTTTAACAATCCCAGCAGAGAGAATACTTTCTCTTTCCTAATTGTTCTAGAAAAATCCCAGGATTGCCTCTGAATAAGTTGTCTTTTACCGTATACCCACCTCTAAGCAAAGCACTATGAGGATCAGATGCTTTCCAATTATTGAACAGGACTAGGTAATGTGCTGACTCTCAAGCTAGAAGATCAGCTAAGAGGAGCTAGCATCAGCTCCTTCCAAATTGCCTGGGCATATGGGATAAGTGAAGGAGAGATTCTCCAAAGGAGGGGTTAGCAAAAGGAGAAGGAGGGATCTGGGAAAGCAAAAATATCAGATGCCTTCTATAGTGAAGAGATTTTTACACCTTTAACAGTGCATTTTTTTGGCACTCTGCTCCTGTCTCCTCAGCAATTACTCTGTCTGTGCACACAAGCCTGACCTCTGACTGCCAGTGCTATGCTCCTTTGCCACAGGCTGAAGTCAGTTCTGTCCATGAAAGTGACAGGTCAACAACTCAGACCTGCAACTTGCATGGGAATTAACTCCTCTCAATAGCAGATTCAATGGGTTATTGTGCAATCTGGTAGATAAATACCACAACCCCCATACCCCTCAGGTTAGATAATTCTGGGTGATGGGCTAAGAACATTGTTCTTAGAGTTCCCTAGAAGAATGAATCTTCATTTATCTGAAACAGTAACTTGATTAAACATATATCCTATATTGATTTCCTTTCAGTCTTTGCACCAGTTCTCTATGTCCCTAACTTATATTCTAGGATGACCTCCCAAATAAACTAATTGTGCTTGAATCCTTGTTTCACAAGTAAAAAAACAATGAAATAGGCTGTTTCATGAAGTAGTGAGGTTCTCAGTAGTAGCCGTATGCAATCGTGAGTGGAAGAATGAATTCGGGAATATTCAGAAATAAAATGGGTGATTGGATTGAAGGACCCACATTTAGACCCTGCAGTCCCTTCTAATGCTAAGTTGAATCACTACTTGTTTGACTTGTGACAGCCTCGCCCTTACATAAAAAGAGATTTCAGTTCATGCTTTGGATTCTGAAATTTGTAAAAGGAGATAATATATAAGGTTATCCAGGCAGGGTTTTTTCCTAAAGGTTGTTAGAAAGTATGAGGTTTATCCTCCTCTTTTGTTGTGACATGTTCTCATAAAAAGACCCTTTTTGACTGCTCTGTTCTTCCTCTGCTTGGGAAGGGCTCAAGGTCACAAGAGCTTGTCATTTCCTTGGTTCTGAGTAGTTTTAAATTTTGACACTCACCATCATCCAGGCAGCAAAAGAGCCTTCACAAGAGAACCTATAAAATGAAGAGCATACGTGGCTACCATGCAGAAGTAGGTGAGAGGGTGTAGTCGTTTAAAGTTTTTTGTGTCGGTTTGGACATGTGCCAGCTACACAGAAGTGTAAAGGAAGTGATTTCTCTCAAAATAAACACATCAATCAAGGAAAGATAAAGAAAATAACTATTTCACCTTTTTTTTTTTTTTTGATGTGTGAAAGAAAGCCTCTCATCTGGAACTTATTCCCAAGTGATATCTTTATTTTCCCAGTGGTAATTTTCTCTAGCTCACTCATAAAAATACTAATAATGGACAAAATTTGTTGAGTGTTAACTATGTGTAGGGAACTATTAAAAATGACTTAATATAAATTATATATTGAATCCTCCCAAGAAATGTAACGGGTTCCCTGTATGGTGTTGACATTTTACAGATAAAGTAACCAAAGCTGAGACAGGTTAGTAGGCTTGCCAAAGTTCACAAAACAATGAGGTATCAGTTTCTCTGTCTCTCTGTGGTACATCAGTTAGTTATTGTTGTGTAACAAGCCACTCCAAAACTCAATGCTTACAACAATAAGCTTTTTATTGCCTACAAGCCTAAAAATCAGCTGGGCAGTTTTTTCTGGTTTCAGCTGGACTCACTCATGCATCTACAATCAACCTTCAGTTGGGTAGACAGCCCTGCTGATCTTGGTTGGACCCACTCACATGTTTGGGGATCAATTTCCAATAGGCTAATCTTGGATATTCTCAGTTGAAACAACTAGGGTCTCCTCCAATAGGTCTCTCATGCTCCAGCTGGCTAGCCCAGGCTTGTATTCATGGCAGTGGTATGGTTCCAACACAAAAGGAAAAAAAATGCACAAGGTCTCTTGAGTCCTAGGCCCCAAACTGACACAGAGTCAATTGTATCACATTATATTGGCTGAAGTAAGTCACGTGGCCTGTCATCACAGTTGAGAGGTAGGAAAATAGAACCTATCTCTTGATAGGAGGATCTAAAAAGTCATGTTGCAAAGGACGTATAACAGGGAGAGTAGGGTACAGGGTTGCAATCAATCCACCATGGATGCTTGTGTTTCTACCACTGTGTCCTTCCTTGCATCCTGACACCTCTCTAGCAAAGCAAATCTGCAGGTGCTCCTCACCGTGGGTTTTGCCTGAACGAACATCTAGGCAAGGGAGCCTATAAATTGTGAGGTTAGAGAGAGATTTTCAGGTCTTGTAACTTATCTCCTACCTAAAGCTAAATTTCCTCTTCCAAATTCCCTTTAAATAGAAATCCAGCTTCTGCCGAAACACTTGCAGTGTTTAATAAAATCGATGGGACCTCGATTTTATTGCATTAAATCGAATTTGATTTCTCATTCACAGTAAATGATTTGGAATAGGGCTCTCACTCTGATATTTGTGCAATTTGTTTTTGAGGCAGGCTGTTCCATTGTTTTTTCCTTATTCAAAACTGAAATCTTTCTTCCAGTAATTCCCTGTCTTTGCTCTTTTTCCTGCTACCTTATATGATCCCCAGAGCCATTCACATACTCTGAATGCCATCTCACAAGTGGAGAGTCCAGTGTGCCTACCAGTTCCCTTAATCTGTGCACTGTGTATTATCAATATAGCCTGAAATTGTTTGTTTCTCCCTCCTCTACTTCCTCTTCCTTTTGTAATTGCACTGCATTCTTACTGCATTAAATTGAATTTGGTTTATCATTCACAGTAAATGATTTGGAATAGGGCTCTCATTCCCATAGATGTATGATTTGTTTTCAAACCAAAGGACAGATGTCTACCTTTCTCCCTTTATCATCTCCTCTATGAGTTCAGTTCTTTCCTTCTAGTCAGTGGTTGTGAACATTGAGGTTGTCATTCTAGTCTGTTTATTTATCATTCAACAGTCCTCTACTGAGATAGTCTGTAATGCCAGGGTTTGTGATAGCTGCTTGGGACACAAAAATGGGTGAACCCCAGCACTGATCCTTGAAGAATTTGCAGGCTCCTGGGTGAGGCTGTGGTTTAAGGTAGTGCCTTTCAGGCAACTTCAGGCTATTTTAGGTACTTGCTTATCTTTCGGGATCTCTCGTATTCCCTTCTTCTACATCTGAAGAGGACACTTTCATAGAGAAAGAAGATTGTGTGGCCCTATGGTGTCAGGGGAGCATTGTCTAGTTCCCATGCTGTCTTCCTCTGCAGACTTCCTTGGCATGTGGATGCTCTTATTGAGTCCGGGATATCAGGCTGGCATCTCTGTCAACAGTTTCAGATACTGCTGTGGACTCCAATCTTGAGGTCCACATTCTGCAGGGCCCTCATTTCAACTCCAGGCCTCCTCCAAGCTCAAGATTTCTATGTCCTTAGAGGGCCAGTGGCAATAAGGCAGTGTGGTTCTCTCTGCACTGGGTAGTGATGTGTAGGAGGTAGTCTCAGCCACCTCTTTGCTTCCCTATTACTCTCTTGCCACAGTGTGGTGCAACTTCCTGCTGACTTTGGAGCTTCCCTGAGGGGCTTGCAGACTCCCTAGCCTTCTCCCAAGGATGCAGGAAACCAAGTTCTGTTGCTCTTAAACTCTCCCAAATGAGATTAAGTATCTATACTCTTCAACTTAACATTTTATACCAAGGAGAAGACAGAACCTCAATAGTCATGTCATGCATGTCACATAGTCATGTTATACTTCCCTCCTTGGTCCCCAAGCTTCTCCTAAGCACTGTGGTGGCTCTATAGGACAACTGCTTCCTGCCCTGAGAACTTCCCTGCAGCAATCAGATCCAGCCTGCTCACTCGTTCTATAATCTGCTCTATGAACAGACTTCACATTCTTCCTCTATGGAAGTCATAAGACGTCTACGGTTTGTTTTGTTTTTCTCTGTCAACAAAACCAACTGTCTGCACATCAAAACCATTTACCTTCATATCATTCATTGTCTCACTAGATTTTATAGAACAATATTCTGGAACTCAAAGTAATAAAGTCCCTGTTTTCAGACAGGTTCCACTTTCACAGAAGGAAAAACACTCATTATCTTTACAGGGGAAAAAAGAAAAGGGACAAGAACTCCAAGAGGTGCTAGCTTCATGGAGATTCATGATACGGTTCTCTCTGTGTAGATATATATGTTTGAAATTGCCATAATAAAAAAACTTATAAAACCTTAATTCCTGTTAAACATATGAAGAGATTTGGCATGCCAAAGACATTAATGGTGACACTGTGAATATGAGGGGAGGTAGGATGCAGGGTCTTTCCTGGAGCACCCAGGGCACTGAGGCACTCTCTTCTCTCTCCTGCCAATGGTAGTATGGAAACCAAGGCAAAAATGGTGTTACTATAAGCAACAAAGCCTGAGCCCCTCTTCATTCTAGCTGATGTTCTTTGCTTTGTTCATTCATTAAACAAATATCTATTTTTGACCCCCTAAACCTGAATACTGGATGACGGAATATAATAGTTTTAAAAAAGTCAGCTTTTTCTTTCGTGGAGTCTTTGGAGTATTGGGGAAAACTTACTTCATTCATTTAATCAACAAATATGTGTCGGATGACATGATCAGATTTGCATTTTTCTCTCTGAGCTTCATTTGGCCACACTGTGGAAAATGGATTCAAGTAAGCAAGAGTGAGGCAGGGAGACCAGTCAGAATATCATTGTCATAGTCCAAATATGAATCAAGAGCACTTGCAGGAAATTTATAGGGATAGAGAGAAGTATTTACCAGATTTGTAAACCATAGATAGGACTTAGTGACGTATTGGGGGTGAGGGAAATGGTGATGTCAAAGACAGTTTCTACACATTGAGCCTGAGCAACCAGATGAATGGTGATGTCATACACTGGGATTGGAAACATGGGGCATGACAAGTTTTGGGGGAAAAGAAGGGAGTTAAGGTAGTTATCAAAAAATGGCAATACCTAATATTCTTTAAATATTTTGCAATATGCCAGTCACTCTTCTATATGCTTAACAGGTATTAACTCATTGATTCCCACAACATTGAGAGGATGATACTAATACCTCCCCATTTCATAAAGGAAGAAACTGAGGCCCCGAGAGGTTAAATAGCATCCCCCAGGTCACACTGGCTGTGAATCTATCCCAAAGCCCATGGCTTACCCATTACTTTGTACCACCTCTCGGAGGGATGCTTAATTATCTGAATCTGAATCTCTAAAACCTCAGAGAAGGGATCTAGGCTAGAAATATAAACTTGGGCCATCATCAGTCACAATGTGACATAAGGAAAGAGTCTACATTTAGAAGAGAAGAACTTTCAATAGTCTGAGAAAGTGGGGGAAATTGGAATGGCTCCAGAATATTAAACGTTGAGAAATGTTTGCTTTTTAAAAGAAGAGTGTATTAGTTTCCTGGAGCTGCCATAGCAAAGTACCACAAACTGGGTGACCCCCCCCCCAAAAAAAAATTATGCTTTCACAGTTCAAGAGGCCAGAAGTCTGAAATCAAAGCGTCAGCAGAGTGTGTTCCTTCTGAGGGCTGTGAAGGAGAATCTGTTCCACGCTTCTGCCCTAGCTACTGCTGCTTGCCGGGAATGCTTGGTGTTCCTTGGCTTATAGAGGCCTCACGCCAATCTCTGCCTCTGTCTTCACATGACATTCTTCCCTGTGTCTCTGCATCTCCAAATCTCCCTCTATCGGGACACCAGGCATTCGATTTAAAGCCCAACCAATTCCGGTATATCCTCACCTTAAATTGATTAAGTCTGCCAAGACCACATTTCCAAATAAGGTCACATTTGCAGGTTCTGAGTGGACATGAATTTTGGGAGGGGAATGCTATTGAAACCACTATAGAGGAAAAGATGAAATTGTAACAAAACCATTTTTTATTCCATGTTGATTATATGCCAGTGACTTCCAGTCTTTTGGATCATTTAATTTGAGCTTATCAGCAAAGTTCCATTTTCTTCCTCACTAGGAATATTTTTGATCACATAGGGCAGTGACTTGCTCATGTCTTTTGTCAGGTAATCATTTTCTCTTTTTTTATTTTTTTTATTTTATTTTTAAATTTTTTTTTCCCTTTTTTTTCCCCCATTCAGCTTGTTGCTATAAGCTAATTTCTTTCTATTTTTAGTAGAGACAGGGTCTCGCTCTTGCTCAGGCTGGTCTCGAACTCCTGAGCTCAAACGATCCACCCACCTTGGCCTCCCAGAGTGCTAGGATTACAGGCGTGAGCCACCGCGCCCAGCCCATTTTCTCTAGGTTAGTGGTTACCAAACTTTTTAAAATGGTTGCTGGTTCCAACCCCCAGAGTTTCTGAGTTAGTAGTTCAAGGGTGCAGGGCCCCAAAATTTGCATTTTTAACAAGTTCCCAGGTGATGTTGGTGTCCATGCTGCTAGTCTGACACCACACTTTGACTCCCAGAAATCTGCTTTCTCCAACTCTATACTTAGAGAAAATTGTTTCACAGTTTTGTTTATTAGTGATTTCTCTGCTTTCTCTATGTGGTTCATGACTAGGTGCAAAAAGAACCCAATAGATGCAGGAATGTTGTTTTTATGCTGAGGTTGTTATCATACTAATGACAAATTATCATTTTTGTATCCCATTACACATTGCAAAGTACCTCCCCATACTCTATTTAATGTAACCTTTGAACCAGTGATATATTGGATATTATTGTTCCATTTTACCCAGGAAACCTTAAGTTCAGAGGTATAAAATACCTTGAGAAATATCGCCAGCTGATGATAGAAGCTGTGTTGCAAATTCCAGCCTTTTCATTCTAGGGCCAATGTAATCTCTGCCACTCGGCAGCTGTTTTATAGCTTTTGAACATGAATTTTGATGAAAAATATCTGGGTGGTGCTCCATGGAAAAATCGCTGCAAATTGAGACAACCCACGGGTTTGTTTTGCATTGCATTTGTGCTACCAGCTGCATCATCAAGGTGGTGGTGTGGTCCAAATGACAAGTTCTGTACATGCTAAGGCACATTTCCTAACACTAATTCTGTGACGTTGATTGGTCCAGAACACTTCCTTCCCTAGGAACAAGGGAAGTAAACATGATGTGGGTTGTGTTCTGTGCGGGTTGCCTCAATTTTTCTACTTCGTAACACTTCTCTTAAACATCACACATCTGCCAAGTGGGAAAGCTGAGATTTGAATCAGTGCAGTCTGTCTCCAGGGTCTGCCTCTAACCACTTGACATGCCGCCCTGTTCTCCACCCAACAGCTCTTCCTGTTCCATAAGAATCTTGCTGAATGCCTGAACCTGACACCAAAGGTGCTCCACCAACTCACCCCACACATTTGCACCTTCTGTGTGCTCCATCCAAGATGGCTGTTCCAGGCACAGGAGCTTTTAGCTCCTTTCCCACACCTGCAGTGCTCACTTAGGGCTCCCTGCCCTCACGCAGGTGACATGTAGCTGAGTAGTTCAAAACACAAGCTTGGACCCAGGCAACTGCAGATATGACGCCCCACTTCTTGCCATACCATGTGACCTTGAGCAAATCACTGATTCTCTGAGTCACCATTTCCTCATCTGTAAAATAGATACAAGATGCATAGTCACTGGGAGAATTAAGTGGATAATTTATATTGCAAGTAGCCTAATCACTGCAGCTCTTATTATTTGTTGTTTTCCCCCACCTCTAGCCCCCAATCTCTCCTGTCTGCCTGAATGTTCCTGCATGCTCACCTCACTCTTTCCTCACAGGCAAACAGCCTGGCCAGTCCTTCCATGAGCTCCATGACATGTTTAACTCTCTCGGAGCCTTAGAGTCCTATACAGCAAGTATCCTCCTAATGCCATTCCCCAGCTTATTGTGGTCTGTTTCATACAATAAATTATTTTTTGAAGTCTTCAATTCTTTATTCAACAATAATAGCCATAATTTTTGGCCCTTAAAATTTGCCAAAACATTGGCACATAGGTTAACAATAAATACTACTGTATATGGAAGGCACTACTATAATTCCCATTCACAGGAGAGAAAACTGAAGCTCTGTGAGTTTAAGTAGAATCATAGTATCCTGGAGTTGGAAGAAAGCCTAAAATCTATTCTATTAATACTTTACTAGGTCCATACTTGGAATTCCTCCCCACCTTAAGTTCTTCTGTGACAAGCACTCACTATCTCTGAGGCTGATCTCTCTCTCTCTCTCTCTCTCTCTCTTTCTTAGAGAGAGTTGAGAACAGCAACTATGCAAGCTTGATATTCTTGTACCCATTTTACAGGTAAAGAAACGGTGGCTCAGAGAAGTCAGTGACTTGCTCAAGGTCATACAGTAAGGGAAGAAGTGGGGAGTCACATCTAGAGTTGCCTGGGTCCAAAGCCTGTGTTATTTATTACTATGATACACACACATATATACATATACAGCATATTATTTATC
Source organism: Varecia variegata (assembly GCA_028533085.1). Taxonomy (NCBI): domain Eukaryota; kingdom Metazoa; phylum Chordata; class Mammalia; order Primates; family Lemuridae; genus Varecia; species Varecia variegata. The sequence continues at coordinate 32,429,832 of CM052438.1, read as the reverse complement.
TCTTTAATGAGACTGCAACTTCATTAGCAACTTTCAGTCCACAACAGTAGCTAAGCCCCTCAACCCAGCATAAAAAGCTTAAGGGCCCTGCATCCTCTCCTTTTCTACCTTCCAGTAGCACCAAACAAACCCTACACATAGGATTTCTCACCGTGGTACAGTTGTCTCTCAGCATCTGTGGGGGATTGTTCCACGATCCCCTTAAGGGACACCAAAATCCACAGATGCTAAAGTCCCTTATATAAAATGGTGTAGTATTTGCATACAACCTATGCACATTTTCCCCTATAATTTGTCACCTTTTGATTATTTCTAATACCTAATGCAATGTAAATGCTATGTTAATAGTTGTTATACTGTAGCGTTTAGGAAATAATGACAAGAAAAACAGTCTGTACCTGTTAGGTACAAATACAGCCATCCATATTTTCCCAAATATTTTGACTGTGGTTGGTTGATTCCACAATGCAGAACCCATGGACACGGAAGGCCAGCTATACTTTGCTCACCTGTCTTTCCTCCTCCTCCCTCCTTGCTTCTTAGCCCTAAGGCTGGGTGAGGAGCTGGCAGGGTGAGTTATCATGTGGTGGTGCACTATTCTGTTTGCATGCCTGTCTCTCTCCACCAGACTTGGAGCCCCTTGAAGATAGGACCTGGGGCTTTGCGCACTATCCTATTTGCAAGGATCCAGTACAGTCGCCGTTGTGTAGCTGGCTGTCAGTATTTATGAAATAAGTGAGTGTCTTTGTGAACTAGCGTGAGAATACCCAACACAATGCAGGCAACGCTGCCTCACCACCTGCTGACTTGGTCGTAGGAAGTATGACCCTTCTGGAGCTCCTGGGGAAGGTCCTGATAGAGATGCCTTGGCCTGAACTGGAGCCTGAGAGTGCTGCACTTAGGCCCTGGCTCCCTCTATGGTGTTTACCTGATGCCACCTTTCTTGCTTCCCTTCACAAACTCGAGCTCCTCTCTGGCCAGGGGAAAGATTGCCTTCAGGGTTGAGATGAATAGGCTGTGGGTAAACCTCTCACTTGGGTTACCACCCAAGTATGGTTGTGAAGTTGCTACAAGTCAAACTATTTTGCCAGGAAGTTTCCATTAATTTATTTACATGGCTTTCCGGTAAGGTGCAAACACACACCTGGGCCTTATCACTTCTAGACATCACCTTTCCCTTCCAATCATCCTTTGGAACATCACCATTATGAGACTCGCTCATTTTCTATCCCCAGTGTTCTTTTCCACCCCCGCTGGGAGTTGCCTCTGTGATGCCCCAGTAAGGTGGTAGCATGCATCCCATCAGACCAGATCTACCAGCCCAGCCAGCCTCCCCAGCTGTAAAGTCTTCGCTGGACTTGAAAACTCCTTCTTCCCCAAGTTCACAAGTGTAAGCCGGATGCAGTTCTCTGATGCTTCAGGATGGGAGAAATAACACTTGATTTATTTCCATTTCCATTCCAGTCACTGGGGCAGGCATGCTTGGTGACAAGGCTGTGATTCTGAGGCTGCAGGTTGGCATAGTCAGCAAACGCCTAATTCTAACACAGTAGTCAATGTTAGTTAAACTGCAGGGGAAATGGGAAAAAGAAAACAGAAGTATCAGCAACGGCACAGTTGGAAATAAAATGTTATCTGGGACAAAAGACTAAGTCAGAAAATGTTAATTCACTCCTATTCAATAAAAAGACCCTGGGGAAATAAAAAACAGTGAAGGAGACAGGATGCTTGCCCTCATTGTGCTTATGGGCTGGTAGGGCACTGGACTCACCCAGCTGTGAGCTGGAGAAGGAACTCACCCCTCTAGGCTTGCTCTTAAAACAGAATCCAGTGGGAGTACTGGTATCCACCCTTTTTAGCACAAGAAACTTCTCTTTTGTTGCTTTTGCCCAAGAACCAAAGGTTTTGAAAGAATTTGATCCAAAAATAAATGATGGGAGTTTTCACAAGTCCTTAATTCATTGACCCAGTTTTTCATTGATTGAAGATATAGAAATTATTATGCAAAACTTCTGATCAACAGGAATCAGAAAATAATTCCGGCTTGAATCATAGTTTAGTTAACATTTTAATTAGTTTACAAAGTATTAACACAAATTTATGTGGAATTTCTTTTAGGCTTTTTAAAATACTGAGAACCATGCCCATTTCCCTCCCCAGCTCAATGTTACCTTTGCTTTAGTTCCTCAATACGTGGTATAAATGAGGAGTGATGGGCTGTGCATTTGTTCAGAAATTCAAGCTATCCCTTTGGTTCTGACATGCAAATGATTTTCAATTCCATAGACTTGAATTTTTGCATTACTTTATTTTAACCTAGTATGAGAGTTCTTCAAGGGTTACTAAAATTTTGTTATTTATAAAAATAAATCCTGCCTATTACTAGCAATTACTGAGGACTCTAATTCAGTACTGTCCTGAGTGTTGGCTGACATAACATTTTAAGATGTTACAAAGCTTCTACTGTGAATGGCTCATGCAACCAACATCATTAGAGAATAATATTTTCATGTTTTAAAAAATATTTTAAAAATTAAAATTAAAAATTGAAATTATTTTACCATTTAAAAAATCTTTCTAGAATGGGTTATGAAATAGAATATGAAACTGATTAAACTTTACCAATGGTCATTATAAAATTCACTGTTACCCTGTTATTACAGAGAGAGAGAGAGAGAAAACCAAGTCCTGAAAGTCTGATTTGGGTACCTGGTCTCAGCCATGCCTGACTCCAGCATGCCTTTAATTGGCAATTATATGAGTCCCTTATTTCCCTTTTTCCCCCCAAAACCTGTTTGAAACAGGCTTCTGTCATGTACTATTTGAAAGAGTTATTAATACTCTTCTCACGTGGTATTAGTATAGTACAAATTACATTTGAGGGCATTAGGTTAAGTAAAATGGCAACCGAAATTTTTGATGCTCAACAGATAAGTTGATGGAAAAATTATTCTAAAGAGACAGTCAACTCTTAATTTTGCACAAATGCTTTATTTGTTGTAAAGGAAATGAAATCATGCTTTATATTTTTAAAGAGCATTTCATAGTTTTCAAAATACTTAGTGGCAAGATTTTACTTTGTCTATAATCACATCTTCACCCCTCCAGCTATTTCCCAGACTGTTGACCATGAAGCAAAACAGAAAAAATGAAGTTTGGGAAGAAGGTATATATGTAGGGGGAGAAATTTCATTACAAAGGCAAAAAGATGTGATTATCAAAAAATATTTATTGGGCACCTTTTATGACAGGGCCTGGGGCTACAGTGGTGAGTAAGACAGGCAAAGTCATTGGCTTCATAGATAGGAAACTTTATAGAACAAGAAAGTCATGTTAATTCCATCCAGGGCTACAGGGAGTCGCAGGCAATCGCCCCTCATCTCCTTTGTCTATCCCCAAATGAACACATCAAAATCAAATGAAATTAAAAAGGGTGTGTTCTGGGGGAAAAACCTTAAAGCCACTTGGCCTGTACTGGACTTAGATCATATAGCTTACTCAACCTTTCTAAGCCTCTAATGGGACTTACCTGCCAAGGTTTCCGGGAAGATTTAGGAAGATGACACATATCATATAATGTACCTGGCACCTCGAAGTGCTCAGTGAGGAAAAGGATACTAAATTGAGGACTACAGGAACCTGATGGCTTTTCTCAATAATGTCTATTCCATATTACACAAGCAGTGCTAAGGAACTGCATAGAAATCTATATAAAATTCATCCATAATGTCAACGCCTTCTAAAAATACTACCCCCATTTGCCTATGTCCTCTTTCTCCCCCTGACCACAAACACACATGACATTTGAGGGGCTATAATCAGTGTAGAGTTACCATTTCTGAATTCATCATTTTCTTCTATGAATATAGCATGGAAAGGTTCTATGTTTACAAACTACATTTGTTATAGCTACGGCAAGCTATTTATTAATAGAAATTATTTTTTCAATGTACACTTACATTGCATCCAGTATTCACCAGTATGAATAGCATGGCATAATGTATCTTCATGCAGAAAATGTGATACTTCTTTCACTATTAAGTCTTCAGAATAGGCCCTTGGGATTGTAGACTAAATTCTATTAACATCTCTCCAGGATTTGATCATAAAATATTATTTCAATTATCAAAGCCCTTTGGAGAATTTAGGGAGACTGAGGGGAATGGGACTTCTTGTGGAGTGTGAAGCAAGGATAGTATCGCCTACCTGGTGGGGTTGTTGTGAGAATTAAGTAGGCTAATTTATATTAGGCACTTAGAAAAGCACCTGTAACACATGAAGCACTGAATAAAGATTAATTACAGTGTCACTCTCTCTGAGCTTCAGTTTTCCATTTATAAACTTGAAGTGACAACATTTACCTCATAAGTTTGTAATGACAATTAGGTTTTAATTATGCATTTGATAATTCATTCCCCTCCCTCCCTCCCTTCCTTCCTTCCTTCCTTCCTTCCTTCCTTCCTTCCTTCCTTCCTTCCTTCCTTCCTTCCTTCCTTCTTTTTTTCCTTCCTTCCATCCTTTCTTCCTTCCAGAATAGGGAAGGGAGGAAATGTGGTTGAGAGGAATCTGAGGACCACCTAAGGCAAACTTGACCTACTATCAATTTTGAAGTGTTTCATCTTCTTTGGGACATATAGAATTAGAACTACAACCCAAGAAGAATGCAAGCATTACCTAGAGAGAGACAGAGAATAAAACAGTTATACGTGTTTACTATATGAAGTTTACTTTTCTCACACAGGTCTGAAACTTGAAGAAGCAATAAAAATATGAAAAATGAAATAAAGAACAAAGATTGAAAAAATAAATTAAGCTTACTTAAGAGTCAAGCAGTTAACATTTATGTAAGTTCCTACTGAGTAAAGAATTTTCAACTAGTTTTTTGTTGTTTTTTGCTTTTTTAATTGTAAATTGACAATTTATAATTGTATAAATTTATGGGCTATAAAGCGATATTATAATTTTCAATGTATAATCACTAAATCAAACTAGTTAACATATTCATCACCTCAAATACTTAACATGTTTTGTGGTGAGAACATTTGAAATGTACTCCCTTAGCAATTTTGAAACATACAATATTATTAACTATATTTACCACAGTGTGCAATAGAACTCAAACTAAGGAATGTATTTCTCCAGTCTAACTGATATTTTGTACCATTTGCCCATCATTTCACCATTGATTCCATCTTCAGCTTCTATAACTACCATTCGACTCTCTGCTTCTCTGAATTCGATTGTTTTAGATTCCACATATGAGAAAATATGGTATATGTTGTTCTGTGCCTGATTTATTTCACTTAGTATAATGTTCTCCAATTCAATTTATGTTGTCCAAATGACAGAATTTCTTTCTTTTTTAAGGCTGAATAATGTATCATCGTATATACATACCACATTTTTATCCATTCATTCATTAACTAACACTTACATTGATTCTATAACTTGGCTATTGTGAATAGTACTGCCATGAACATGGGGGTGCAAACATCTCTTTGACAAACTGATTTCAAATCTTTTGGGTAAATACCCAGAAGTAGGATTGCTGGATCTTGTGGTAATTCTATTTTTAGTTTTTTGGGGAACTTCTATACTGTTTTCCTTAACAGCTGTACTAATTTACACTCCCACCAACAGTGTACAAGAATTTTCTTTTTTCCACATCCTCGCCAACACTTATCTTTTGTTTTTTTGATAAACAACATTCCAACAGTGTGAGGTGATATCTCATCCTGTTTTAATTTTCATTTCCCTAATGATTAGCAATGTTGAGCATTTTTTCATATATCTGTTGGCCATTTGTATATCTTTTTTTTTTCAAGAAAGATATTGTTCATATTCCTTTCCCATTTTTTAATTTGGTTTTCTCTTTTCTTGCTTTTGAGTTGTTTTAGTTCCTTATATATTTTAGATATTAACCTCTTATCAGATGTATGGCTCACAAATATTTTCTCCAAATCTGCAGGTTGTCTCTACATACCAGTAATTGTCTTTATTGTTTTGTTCTGTTTCATTATATTTGTTTGCTTTTGTTGTGCAGAAGCTTTTTAGTTTGATGTAGTCTCATTTGTCCATTTTTGCTGTTGTTACTTACACTTTAGAGGTCAAATTCAAAAAAATCATTGCCTAGATCAATGTCATGCAGTTTTCTTCTCTGTGTTTTCTTTTAGTAGTTTTAGAGTTTCTGATCTTAAATTTAAACCTTTAATCCATGTTGAGTTGATTTTTGTATATGGTGTGAGATAAAGGTACAATTTTATTCTCATGCATGTGTAAATCCAGTTTTCCCAACATCATACATTAAAGAGATTTTCCTTTCCCCATTGTGTATTCTGGATAGGTTTGTTGAAAATTGGTTAACCATATAAACGTGGGTTCATTTCTAGGCTTTCTGTTCTGTTCTATTGGTTGATGGGTCAATTTTCCCCCCAATAACATGTTATTTTAATTACTATAGCTTTGTAGTAAAATTTGAAGTCAGGTGTGTGATACCTCCAGCTTTGTTCTTTTTGTTCAAGATCATCTTGTCTATTCAAATTTTTTGTGGCTCCATATGAATTTTAGGGTTTATTTTCTATTTCTATGGAAAATAATGTTGGGATTTTGATAGGGATTGCATTGAATCTATAGATTACTTTGGGAAGCATGGACATTTTAACAATATTGATTCTTCCAATCTATAAATACAGGATATCTTTCCTTTTATTTTTGTCTTCTTCAGTTTCTTCTATCAACATTTTATAGTTTTCAGTGTACAGGTCTTTCACTTCCTTGGTTAAATTTATTTGTATGTATTTTTATATTTTTGTAGCTATTGTAATTAGGATTGTTCTCTTCATTGCTTTTTTTGGATAGTTCATTGTTAGTGTATAGAAATGCTACTAATTGTTGTGTATGATTTTTATCCTGCAACTTTACTGTATTCATATATTCTAAGAGATTTTTTATAAAGTCCGTAGGGCTTTCTATATATTAGATTGTATTGTCATCAAACATTGACAATTTTACTTCTTCCTTTCTTATTTATTAATAGATATCTTTTATTTCTTTTCTTAACCTAATTATACTGGCAAGTACTTCCAATACTATGTTGAATAAAAGTGGCAAGAGTGGGCATCCTTGTCTAGTTTCAAATCTTAGTGAAAAAGTTTTAAATTTTTCACCATTGAGTATAATGTTAGCTGTGGGTTCTCTTATATATGGCCTTTATTGTGTTGAAGTACATTCCTTTTATACCTAATTTGGTGAGAGTTTTTATCATGAAAGAATGTTGAATTTTGTCAATTTTTTTTTCTGCATCTAATAAGATGATCATTTGGTTTTTGCCCTTCATTTTATTAATATAATTATGGGGTTTTGTTATTGTCTGGCTTTTAAATGTCTTATGTTCCTTTTTTCGGTGATTACAGATTTTTCCTATTTTATACGTTCAGTAAAAATTTGTCAGTAGGTAGAAGCAATTCTTCTTTATTCTCAATAAATATGTTCCCCTCTAAGGAATGCATAATGATTGGAATGTGAGTTCCATCCTCAGGAAATTACTAGGACCACTTTGAAGTACTCAGAATTTTGGAGAAAACACTGAAGAGACTTTAGATCAGCAAAATAGTTGACAGTTCATCCACTGACATCTTTCTTTCCCTCATACAAATTTTGGTTTCTCTATTAATTAGCTTTCTTTTCATTATAAACCATGAAAACCCAACTCAAATTGTCTTAGGGCCTGGAGGAATTTGGCAGGAGTGGCAGATTCATCCATGGCTTGAAGCAGCTCTGCTCTCTTCAATGTTAGCTGCATTCTATGACAAGATGGCAGCTAGGTCTGAAGCCCTATGGTCTCCTAAGTTTGTAGCTTACAAAAAGGGTAAAACTTCTCTTCTGCTTACCCAAGAGATTCCCAGAAAACTCTAGAGACTTTCAGTGAACTGGGTGGGGCCACATGCTCATGTCTGGACCAATCACTACAGCCAGGGAAATGCCATGTTGTGATGATCAAGGCCTGAGTCCCATGTCCACCCAGAGCATATAGATGGAGAGTGGGGAAAAGGTGATGGCACAGTGGAGAATCAGAGAATTGTTACCAAAATAACAAGTAAGAGATCCTGGACAGCCCCCTCAAAACAATTGCTATATCTAAGTTATGTTTGGACCATCAGTTGAAGAAAATTACAGGTCTTTGCTTTAAAATTAATGTATATATCGCTCTTATTGAAAGATGTGCTTGTTGGTTCTCCAACCACACCTGTCACTGGGGTTAGGATCCTGACATTTCAAAGGCACATTCTGGATTAGTGATTTTGAAACAGGCAGAACATTCACACAGGTGGGGATGAGGAAGAGGGCAACTGAATATATTTGGGAAAGGGTTTTGTTGTAGTTTGGAAAATTCTATAATACTTAATGTTATAAGCACATGTTTTTCAAATACAAATCAAAATCTTATTTTTATAAGAGCAACCACAACAGGAAGAGGAGGATAATAGTTTCTTCGCCAGTGGCAACAGGCTGAAGAAACACTTGCTGTATACGTACCTGTCAATGTGTCTCCACACAAGGAGCACTCTGCCCCAACAGAGGAGTGTACTGGAATTTCAAGGACATGGAATTATTGTGTAAAAGGGCTAACACCTCTTATAGACATATGGCATTTTAGATTTGTTAAAGTATTATCTTTTCAGGGATACTTGCTCTGACCACCAAACTGAAATCTGCACCCTGTCATTATTCTCTGCATGTCCTCCAGAGCCCCTGCTACAGGTTGTAATTATTATTTCACCTGTTTGCTGTTTGCCTTCCCCACGAGAGGAAATGCTCATGAGTACTAAGATCATGTGTGTTTTATTCGGCACAGTATATCCAGTCCCTGATATTTTAGGAGGAGCATTATTTTAGTCAGGATAGAACAAGCTCTGCTGTGGCAACAGATACATTGCCAAATCTCAGTGGCTTAGCAAAATAAATGTTATTTATCATTCACAGAAAGTCCGTTTCAGTTTACACATCCTTCTTTTGTCTTACAGCCATGCTATTTAGAACATATGGCTTCCAGAGTCACCACGGCAGAGAGTGAGAGGGATAGAGGAGGTGTGTAATTGGTCAGCTCACACACATTTTGTCCACTCAAGTCCCTTGGCTGCTTTAGCCACATGGCTCTAATCGAACAAAAAGGAAGGGTGAGAAGTGTAGGTGAGCAATGGCTATTTGGAGAGTGTCTACTGGCTCTATCACAACAATTATTCCCAACTTTTTTGGTTTCCACGAGGAGGAATTTACCATAAACCCTAAAGCCTCTCTCCACTTACCACCCATTGGGATGGGGATTGACTTAGCTACTAGGTGCATTTGGGAGAAGGATTTAAGCTTCTTGGTATAGCCTCTCTCTTTCTTTCATTCTTTGGGACTGTGTCTGACAGTAGAGAACATATAATCTGCTCTGCTCCTCCACTATACAAGCTGTACTGGAGAAGGATCCTCCCAACCCCACGAGTGGAAACCCTGAAGTGGTCTAGTAGAACTTGAGAATGGATGAATCAATGTGTTTCACTCTGAGATTTGGTGTTAGGAAGGCCATTACTGCATTCCCTTTAGCATTGAACCCACAGTAGTGTTGATCTATAATGGTGGTGAATTTCTCATTTCCAACTGCCTAATGTTCATGTCTTTCTCTTAATCAATTCTGAACTCAGGCAAGGAACAAGAGTGGTATTGATAGACCTGGAAGCCCAACAACCAGTTTGTCCAGTCCTGAGATGTGCTCAATAAACACTCAGTGGTTGAATGAGCCTGTAGGAGATCTGAAAGATCAGCTATTCCAATTTTCCCTTACAGACAAGATGAGTAAAACCCATCTGACTGCTCAAAATCACCTATCTTGACAGCTGACCCAAATCCCTGCTGCATCTAACATACACCGCTAATACTATGTCCAGATAGAAGACAAAACAGTATCGATTACATGACACATTCTCTCTATAATTTTAGAGACTTTTCCCCCAAGGGAGGTGAGTGAGAGGACTTAAAAAAAAAAGGATTAAACTTGTCCGAGTACATTACACACTATTCTTTTCTAGGAGGTTGCAGCGGGGTGGAGGGGGATTCTTTGCCCCTGCCCACTCCTACCACCCTAACTATTGAATACTTTTGGGTGAATCATTCTCAATCTGAACCGATAATCCTTGCAGAAACCTTTTCTTTACAGACCATAACAACACAGTGGATTGTTAATCATACAACTATTTAACCCAGTCCCTCCCTATTCCTACCACTGAGCTCCAAGCCTGTAACGTATAATCTACCCACCCACACATATTGAAATGAGATTATTGTTCCCACAGAAGAGAGCCTTACAGTTGTACAAGTCCCAACTTTGTTCTAGAGGGTGATAAAAAGGAGAAGGAAAAGGCCTGGAGCTGTTTGATAGGCTTCTAAGGAAAGCACGGGGAGGATGAAAGATTGCCCTCCCAGGCACACAGTGTGAAACAGCATTCCAGCAAACATCCACAGGGCTCCCACGCTCCACCTGGGCATGCTCTCTAACCCTTTGATCTGGAAGCCACCGGGCATTACCGATAGTTACAGCGATGGCTGGAGTGGATGCACTTGTCTGCCCAGAAAGTAAGAGATGCCCAGGAGGAAGACTATCCATGAGACCAACACGGTGCCAAGTGAGAATCCAGGCCGCAGGGCAGCTCGCCACAGCAGAAAGAAAGGTTTGGTGATCATGTAGACCTGGATTCTAGCTCAAACCTTCACTAGCTGTGAGAGTCAAAAACACTACTAATAATGGAGTCCCATTTATGTGCCAGGAACGACATTAGGCACTGTAGTTATAACTGTCCATAAGACCTTGGCAGGCACTACCATCACCTGCCCTGAGTTTGACCTTCTCCAAGTTTAAAATGGAGATGATAAAATCTACACCATATAGTTGTTATAAAGAGAGGAGGAAAATGCAGGGACGATGCCTGGCTCACGGTTAGCATGCAGTCAACAGGAGTGTTCATTCTTCCTCACTCCCTGGGAAGGGCTGGTTGCAGGGTGTCTTGGGGAATGACAGCCATTCACTGGAGGGGCAACTCTGAAGAGAGTCTCAGCTACATGAAGTCTGGGATCAGCAACCTTCAACTCTCTGACCATCCCAGAGACCAGAGGAGCTCCTGGATTAAAATGGCACATCCTTAGGGACACTGGGAGAGAGTTAAAAGGGGCTGGACCTCTGGACTGGGAAACTGGGAGTAGGAGTCAAAGATGCACTGGCTGGGAGGGTGCGGAAAGGTTTCAAAGGAGATAAACTTGCTTTGACTTTCCCTAGTTCCTTCCTAGAGAGACAAACATAAACAGAGCAAATCAATCTGTCCTTTGAAGATGAAGCTCCAGAGGGAAAGAGGCCAGGCTGTCCTTCTCTGTGAATGTGTTTCCCTGATCCCTCTCCACTGCCTCAGCAAAGCCCAAATCCCTTGGGCACGACTGCCCTGCGTGAGGCCCTCTAATGTTGCCTGAAAATCAATTATTAATATACCTATCTCCTCCCTAAACTGGAAACTCCTCCAGAGCAGAGACCGTGTTGTATTTGTGTTGGTGCTAATGGCCTTACGCTCTAACAAGGAAGGAAGCCACTGATTATTGTGTGTCTACTGTATAACGAACACTTTTAAAAGACAGAGATATTTATATATACATATACAAACACACTTTTAAAAAATTAAAATAATGTATTTAAAGTATCTTGTCCTTTACTTTTTCCCTTGAATTTTAGAGTTATAGCCCTCCTTTTTAATGATTACAAATATTTCATCACATGGATAAATAACTTAGTAAGCATTCTGCTATTGATTGATTTTTTATAATTTCCCCTGCTTCCTTTGCTTTCTCAAATGTGCTGTCCATAGTCTTTGCATCAATGATTGGTTTCTAACGGTAGAATCCTAGAAGTGACTATTCCACTGTCTTGTGTATAGTGAGACAATAAAGCATAGTAATAAAGAGCAAAAACTCAGGAACTAAACCACATCAACTAGCTGTGTGACCTTGGGTAGGATACTTCACTTCCCTGAGCCTCAGATTTTTTACTCCAAACTGTAGCTGATAATAGTAACCTATTTATAAGGTTGTTGCAAACAGTAAATCAATTAATATATGTAAAGCACATAGAACAGTGCCTGGCACATAGTGTGTGCTCTATAATTGTTTGCTATTATGATTTATATTTACACAGCTATGTCCCAGAAGACTAGCAGACCCTTGAGGACCGTGGCCATGTCTCACTTATGTACTCCACCCACCCTGCAACCTGGCTCTGAGAAGGAGCTCTGTGCATATTTGCTGATAAGTAAGAGATGCAGATGGGGAAATTAAACACTGACCTGCTTGTGCACAATAGAGCTCCTCAGTAAATGTTTCATCAATTTGAATTAAATCTTTATCCATATATATATATATATATTGAATTTTAGCAGTTCTTTTGAATTTTAACAGTTCTTTGAGCTTTAGTTTGGAATGAGTTTATTTCATATTTTCTAGAGATAAGGATTTATAAGAGGAAAGATAAGAACAGAAAAGATCTAGGTGCCCTTGGAAAAGAGCAGAGCAGACACCATTGGGGGGCAGAGGGCAAAAGGATGGGATGGTCAGTCCAAAAACAATGTCTATGACTCTTCGATTTTGTCCAGTGTTGGCTCTGCACCTATAAAATTATATTAGAATCAGGTTCCTATTCACTTAATTGTGGCTGGTCACTTTCCCTTCCATCAACAAAATAAACCTAGAATAAGAAAGCAAACAAGGAAGGAAGCTGATGATTATTGAATGCTTACTGTATAACAAACACTTTTAGGTAATTTAATTGTTATTTAAATTTCACAGATTCTCCAGCAGTTCTGCATTATTACGCATTTCCTACAGATGAGAAAACTGAGATACAGTCATGCATGGCCACACAGCTAGAAAACATGGAACAATGATTTAAACTCTTTCCATTTACATCTTGGTTATAACTTGTCCTTCCTTGTTTAAGCAGAGAGGGCCCAAATATGGCTCACTACCAAGAAGCAAAACATCGGAAGCTTAGCATTCTGGAATTCTGAACCAAGCAGGAAAGCAAAAAGTCCATCATCTTTAAATCTCATCCATAAAACTGCCAAGAAGCAAAAGCAAGTACAGTCATTTTCCTTTGTTTCTGCTTAGGTATCAAGGTTGGAGATAGGAAGAAGCAATCTCTGCTGAAACAGGTAAAAATAAGCCCTCTCAGTCAACAAGTGGGAGCCTGCATCATCAGGGAGAAGATATTGCCGCATGTTCTTTAGTTGGAGGGAATCCAGGACAGCTGAATATCAGAGACAGCAGTCAAAATTTTATATAAATATTCTCTAACTCACCAGCTTCCATCTTAATTGCAAAAAGAGAAAAGAAAAAAGAATAGAAAAAGATTTTTGTTCTTATTTTTCAGTTTTTGCTTTTTTCTTATTTGACATTTGTTTTCATTTTTTATTGTGTCAAACTGTGATCCTAGTCAAAGAAGGCTGAATTGATTTAGCGTGGTCCCTATGAGGGTTTGGTTATTTTCTGGAGAAAGGTTCATATAAATTTGGAATATATGTGCTGCTTAGACATACAAATCATTTATATCCTAAGGTAAAATCTTAGATTTATTTTCAGTTTTGCTTCCAAGTATTTCATAGCACAAATCTTTTATCATTACCTCATGTGTTATCATCTCTTAATGGGGAAATAAAATGAAGACCAGAATTTATTTTTCCTATACAGGTGGGAAAACTGAAGAACTAGGATTAAGTAACTCACCTAAGTCTAGAAAAATAAAAGGCATATTAAAAAGAAAAACCAAGGGCCTAGAAACGTAGACCACAAAGAGACCTTATTGGATGTCGTATCTAATGTTGCTATAATGTTGCCACCAACACAGCGATCTTCTCCAGTATCCTTAGGTGATAGGCATCCAAATTCTGCTTCTACACATCCAGAGAAGAGAAGATGTTTTTTCTCTCAGTGGGAACCCATATATCAAAGAAAATATTCCACATGAGCAATGTAGATGCATGGCAGGCACTGAGCAGGCCTGGGGAATGCTGGAATCTATCTGCAAGACAGTGTTAATCCCAGGTGGTTAGTGATCACTGATATGGCTCAACTGGTGGTTTATTGAAGTACTAAGGAATTTTGTTTCTTCAGTAACAGTTATGTTTGTGGCTGGTTCAAATGCTGAGTCAAGACCTCACCCATGCTCATGTTACAAACTTATTTTCAATTTTAACCTTTTTATTGGAATAGAATTTGCAGGCAGTAGATATTTACTAAATGCCAAACATTGAGGAAACATCTCCAGTGCTTTTGTTCATTTATCCTTACAGTCACTCTAAAGAAGGGTTATTATGCCCATTTTACAAATGAGGAAATTGAGGGTTAAAAAATTGCCCCTATGGGGAAAGCAGAAGACCAAAGAAGGTCCCTCAGTGCTAAATGCTGAGTCTTGGGATGACATCAAGATTCTTTAGAAAGAAGCTGTAATCCCAGTCGATGGAGGGTGAATTATTGGAGGGTACGACTTCTGAGCTGGGTCTTAAAGATGAATGAAGGAGAAGACAGTATTTCAGATGAAGGGAACAGCCTTGAAAGAAGATAGCTGAATTTGCAATACTTCTTAAAGGTAGCTAGCTCACCTCACTTCAGCCAGGTTTTCTTCACTGTACCCTTATGCAGAGAAGGTATCTGTGTGTATTTATTGATTGCCTTCCTTGTGGTTCAGATGTTTGACTTCACAGTGCTTGCAGCTGAAGGTTAGTCTCCAAGCTCCCAGATACAGAGTTAGCTCTTAAACACCCCTTGATCGTCATGGTGATAGGGATGGCATCAGCTACTCCCCCAACAGGCAGGCAAGGAGTTTATTTCATGAGTGTGCCTTGTATAGATGGAATACTGACTGAGGACTCTCAGAACATTTCATAATAAATGGAAGATTTTCTTTTTCTTTAGGCTATAACTGGCTCCATTCACCTAATGGCAATAGGCTATGAGTATCAACCCTCAGGGAATGATTCCTCTTTAAAAAATTCTCATTTAAATAATTACACATTGGCCTCTTGGTTACTGTAAATTGTGGGATGCACCACCAGGACTTTTGCCAGGAACACATGAGACACTATTTCTAGTAATGCTTTCTGCCTCACGTTATTAACCCATTCTGAGCTTTAGGGAGATCAGCTGTGGACCTAGAACATTCTTGGGAGTTTGACACCGGGGGCAAATGAGAGGAAGGTAGAATCAGAGAAAAGTAGAGCTGGAAAGGCTTAGGGATGGTCTTCTCTAGAGCTTTCAAACTTATTTTTAGCAATGAAAAACCTTTTTCAGATAGCATTTTAAGTGGATCCTTAGACAGACATCCATTACTCCTATTGTGTCTCCTTCTTGAGAAATTATGCCTCACTATTCTTTGAGAAAATACCCTTACTCCATGGATATTATGTAGGATTGACCCCAGCCCAGATCCAGTTTGGGTCTCTGATTGGATTAAGCCATTCATCAGGTCGTATTTCTCTGACACTATGATTGCTTTAGGGTGGGCAAGTAATCTCTGCTAATTCAACCAGACTGATCCTACCCAAATTGTCTGGGACTGCTGGGCTGAAACAACAGCTTCTCTGGTTGAAAGGATGAGGGAGGATGTTAAGGCTGGAATTGCCAGCAGGCATTGCTGCTACTATTAGCAGTTCTAGCCTGCGGCCAAAGCTGGCACAAGAGGCAGATCCATGAGAAAGACAAAGAAATGAGCCCCAAATGTAAATATAATTAACCCACTGGATCAAGCTGTATCCAAAGCCAGTTGCCTCTGGCCTTTTTAGTTAAGTAAATACATAGATTATCTTTTATGCTTTACCCAGTTTGAGTGGTATTTTCTGTTAGTTGCACAGGAAAGCATTTTAAATCCAAAATTTTTAGTCTAAAAGTCCACAGTATAAAAAACTGGATTCCTCTGGTTGAGGTGAGGGTAAGAAACTTGGTATCTCACCCACAATGTACTCTATCCATTTCCAAAATGCTGTGCAGATGGACTCTACTGTCTAGTTCAATACTTTTATTTTACAAATGGGAAAACCATGATTCAAAGTAGAATACTAAAAATATTGACAATACACATGAAGGAATTAAAACATGGGTATAAGTTTGTTTTTTAAGAAGCAAGCTCCAGAAAACTGGACAGAATGAGTAGTTACTACCTAAAAATTATAAAAAGAATTATCTAGGAAGATAACAATAATGCAGGATTTAAAATAACACTAAATAAGCCATTGATAATTACAACACAATCACCCAGGTAGCATAAACATATTCCACAATGTTTATAAAAAGTATTAACAGTTATTTCCCTATAGATAGTTGGTCATGCTTAAAACTTGCATTATGGTTTATGTAGACCTGTTTGCTTACCTTGACCATGCTTCTTATAAACTTGCCAGAGAAATTTCTGGTATGTTCTGGCAAAAAAGATACTTTTCCTAGGGAGGTGGCTTTATATTATGCCATTTATCTCATCTCTTACTTCAGCAGTTGTACACGGCTTGATTAATTGATTGATTGATTAAGACAGGGTCTTTGTTGCCTATGCTGGAGTGCAGTAGTTCCATTCACTGCAGCCTTGAACTCCTGGCCTCAGGTGATCCTCCTGGCTTAGCCTCCGGAGTCCCAAGTAATCAGGACCACAGACAAGCACTACCACACCTGGCCAACCTTTTTTTTTTTCTTTTTTGTAGAGACAGAGTTTTGCTACACTGCCCAAGCTGGTTTTGAACTCCTGGCCCCAAGAGATCCTCCTTCCTAGGTCACCCAAAGTGCCAGGACCACAGGCATGAGCCACTGCACCTGGCCTATGCAGCTTTCTACTATGATATATTACCCTGCGACCTCAACTTTTTTTCTGATGGACTTCACTGTTGCAGGTTATATCCTTAATGCAAAATAAAAGAAATTCAACATACAGATAAAACTTCGGTGGTGCAATAGGAAAGGCAAATTATAGATCATTGTGCCATGCTGGTAAGCTGTTAACACATCACATCTATAAAGGTCAGAAGACTTGGCCAGGTTCACATAGTTAGTCAAAGAGAGGAGAAAGTAGGATCCGTCTATGAATACATAACCCATAAGTGAGTCATTTCTCCTTTAGTTTGAATAAAGTTATCTTCACAGAGGGACTATTCCACAAACCACACTGCTTCCCTTCTCCTTCCAGTGACTTCTACAAAATGTGTCTGACCTACCTAACGGGTACAATGAACACTTTCTGGGTGATGGACACACTTATAACCCCAACTCAAGCATTACAAAAGCGACCCATGTAACAGAAACATCTGTACCCCCGTAACACTTTGAAATAAATAAATAAATAATAAAAATAAATTGTAAAAAGTGTCTGATTAAAAGCTTGGAACTCAATAGGAAAACCTTTCTATCTTTCTGGTTGATGAAATGGAAGTAGTACTAGTAATAGCTCATAAATTCTAGTTAAAAGGAGAAATAATTCCAAAATCTGGGTTAAAGAGAAATAATTACAAAATAATTGTTTTTTGTAATTATATCCAGTGACCTGTCTGAGCCCTTTTTCTATTATTTTTTGTTTCTTTCTCTCGCATCTAAAATTTTTGAGTAAAGGAGGGTTTTAAAACACTTCATGTACCATTTGTGGCAAAGTTGCTGAAGTATCTGAGAAACACTTAAGAGGCTCGAAGTTGGTATATGAAAATATAATGATTTATTAAAAAAAAAGAGGACATTATCTTTTCCCCATATATAGAAAGAATAATTTGCTACTCAAACCTCTTCATCTTGTCTGGGCTGTCTTAGGTCAGTGAAAGCATTATTAACTAGTTACTGGAGTCATAGGTTATTAATGCCAGTTTTAGTGGATTTTAGTAAAATTTGAGATCATGCAGTTTTTCTGAAACCCAGAGAGAGACACTGAGGGATCTAATATCCCATAACAGCATACCTCAGGGTTACCTGATTGAATTCCAACCTGCTTCTGCCACTGACTAATTATGTGACCTTGAGCAAATTACTCATCTTTCTTCAGATGACTTTCTTAGCTTTCTCATCTGTAAAATGGAAATACGTATAGTACTCACTTCTTAGGGTTGTTGTAAAGATTAGATGGATGAATAGATACATTTGAAGCTCTTAAGATGATTTCTGACGTATGGTAAACACACAGCATTAGTCTTTATTAGCATATATGTGTGGTGAAACTGACATAAATAGGAAGGTTGTACCATGAATGGCTTCACCTTGAGGGAAAGTAGCGCAAAAGAACCTGATCTCACCAGCTGGATAAGTGCGAGGCTTGTCTCTCGGGTCAGCCTGGACATTCACCGGTTGTGGTAGGCAGAATCCTAAGATGTCCCCAAGATCTCTGCCACCTCATGTTTAGGGCCTTTATAACCTCTTCCCCATGAACACAGGCAGAATCTTTAATGTGATGGAGCACCACCCCCACGGTTCGGTTACTATTCAGTTGACTTTGTGTTGACCAAAAGCGAGGTTATCAAGGTGGACCTGACCTGATCAGGTGAGGCCTTAAAAGTGACCAGGACTCTCTGACTTGCAAGTAAGCATCATAAAGACAAGGACCTTGTCTGTTTTGCTCACTATTACATCTCTGGAGCCTGGAGAAATGGCTGGCAACTAAAGAATATTTGCTACATGAGAGTATTACAGAGAAAGGCAGCCAGTACCAAAATAGCAAACACATAACACTGTTATACACTCATGTACCAGGCGTTCATACACAGCTTTATTATAAGGTTTTCATAGCCCTTTGTTCATATTCTTGTTATAGAATTTTTGATGTTAGTTTATGAACTCCTTGAGGACAGAGATCATGTCTTCCTACCTTTGTACACTTAGTGCTAAACACTGTGGCCAATGCATGGTGTATGTTCAATAAATGTTTGTGAAATATAAAGAAAACTGATAATTAAGCTATAAAAATCAAATGATTCTCAATATAAATATATATTAGACTAAGTGTAATTCTTTTTTATTTTATGAAAATAAAAAATTATAGCAATTTTATACAGTTTTTTTTTCCTGTCAACACCTTGATTTTAACCCATAGAAATCCATTTTGGAAGTCTGACCCCTGAACTGTAAAATAATAAAGTGTATTGCTATAAGCCACTAAGTGCCTGGTAATTTGTTACAGCAGCAAAAGGAAACTAGTGCATAAGGGTAGAGGGACAGAGCTATCTTCAGTAGATGTTTCCTCTTTACAGAGATCAGCTTGCATTGTGGAATCTATTAATCAATGGTGCTGGGTCCTGCTAAGAATGGAAACCACAGATTTTACCTTTGGCAAAGCTTTTCCCATCCTCTCCCAGGCCTCCTCTCTAAACATGTGCCTGGGTGTGATATGGTAGAATAGAAAGAGCATGGGCTTTGGAATCTGAGAAACATGAATTCAGATCCTAGTTCTAACACTTATCAGCGACATGACCTGGGACAACTAATTACAATGCTCTGGTTCTGTTTCTTAATCTCACTTTCAGTATTGTTACAAGGGTTAGAAAACAAAGAAACAATAACAAAGAAAATAATATTATTATTGATAATCAAGACAGTCTTCCAAGGAGCTGCTCCCATTAGAGTTTTTCTGCTCTGGACGTCCACAGGATTGCACGGGGACAGGAGCTATGGTTAGCTGAGTCCCTTCTCCACATGGTAGAGGGAGAAGATGTGGGGTCACTGGGTTTAATTTTGGAGAAAAGTGAAAAACAGCACAGATTAGATAGGAACAAGGAAAAGGAGACAAATGAATGGCAGAAGGCAGCAAGTTCAGTAATGTGAACTTCCCTGGACTTCCAAATCTTCAGGAATACATCCTAAATTGATAGATCCTCAGCTTGAGTTATTTTTTTATGGAAACTAGCATAAAGGCTAACTCTTAGAACCAGTTTGACTCAGGGTGAAACAGAGGGAAGGTCCAGGCAGAAGGTAATCATGACAGAGTAAAACCCTAGGAATTAATAAAAATCGAGGAAGGACTTTGTATGGGATTGAGATTTGAGCCCAAATTATCAAACTCCCTAAAAGATAAGGTCAGTGTCCTGCTAACAACTCATTATAGCAGTGGCTGGCCAGTTACAGATAATCAAACAATGAGGGCTTCAATTTCAAGGTGTTCTGTATATTTTCTCCTCTCATTTGAAGCATACTGACTTCCCAGTTTGTATAGATAGCAAGAGATACGGAAAGCCGTTGATGAACTAACAGGAAAACAGTGGGGCTGGCAGGTGCTAATAGCAATCAAGAGGTCCATTGCACTTTCAGGGCCCGTATTTTTCCCCTTTGTTCCCAATCACCCCTCTGCCCTCTGGTCCAGTGCTGTCTACTGGGGAGGACTTAACACAAGAGAGCAGATGGCTTCACAGGCCTCTCATTTGGGTAATGAGTTGGAACTTTTACCTAAAGCCCAGCCCAAGGATCCTTCCAGCTGTTCCACACTGGGAGTTGACAGACAGTATACATATGAATATGTGTGGGTGTTGTGGGGAGCTGAAAGATCTTTGTAGTAACCAAAAAGTCTGTAGCTGTTTCCTGCCTGCTTTATAAACCAGGGTAAGAGTTTCCTGGATCACTTGATCTCTATATGTGGTGGTAAAAATAATCAAGCCTATCTTTAAGTAATCAGCTACCTATTCTAGCCATCAGCTTTATACACAATTTTCAGAGAACTCTTCCCTTGCATTTTCTGAACTGCTGTGGAAAAAGATTGGAAAGAGACAGCCAAAGACCAACAATATAGGGCGAGGCCCCCAGGCATGCTCCTTAGCTCTCAGGAAGGTTAATGAATTGCACTCTGGGGACAAAGAGAACTTTAACAACGGAGGTTCTGACAGTTTCATAAGGCAGGAAATGTGGCCATTATCAAGCCAGAGCTGGGTGTGCAAACACAATCTATATGTTTATGTACCTTTGCCCAGTTTGTGGACATTGTTCAAATGGAAGGGGAAGAAAACACAAGAAGGAAATCCTCTTCCTTTTGGCAAGACGCAGACAGAAATTCACATGCTTGACCTCCATCTGTTGTCTCAAGGAGCAACTGTCCCCTCTTCTGTGTTGAGTGTCACAGAGAGAGTTTAAAAGACAGCATCTCCACCATAAAATCATTCATTCAAAAGCCATTTATTGAGCACTGATTATGGGACAGGTGCCAGGGTTACAATGCTGAGCAAAAAGTCAATGTTGTTCCCTTTCCTCATGGAGCTCCCAGTCTAGTCATTGTTGTGGCTCCCCTTGTCATCGTCTTCATTGCCACCACACCACTCCCATCTCCCTTCTTATCTCTTAGGGCAAATCTTAAAGTTAAGTAAGTTTATGAAGCACTTAGGTACAAAAAGGTGAACATAAAATAAAATCTTTAAAAGATTAAAAAAGTGAAAAAGAATCATCTGGGGATTTTATTAAAATACAGATTTTCAGGTGTATTTGTCATGCTATGAATTAGCAAATCTTGAGGAGGGTCTCACAACTCAGCAGAGCAATATAGATGGTTATGATGTGGACATTTCATGGCTCACATTTGGCAAATATTGCCTTATACATTTTGTCACATTCATGGTGTTTGAATGTCACAATAGCCCAATAAAGTAGATAGAATTGGAAATATTGTCTCCAATTGACTTATAAGAAAAATGAATGTGTAAAAATGTTCATTTAACCTAATTTAATACAACTGGCATCTAATTTATTCAAGTTTCTGTGTTAGAAGTTTAAGATAAGAATGAGAATAATGAGTTTGTGTTAGAAGGAGGAAAAAGAAAAGCATATATTGTGCCAGGTGCTTTGTATGCTATATTATATGTAATTTAAGGTGATATATATCAGTATATACATGCATATACATGCATTATGCTAACCATTCATGCACGGAAGGTGATAAATTCATTCATTCACTAATTTGTTCATTCATTTGCCTAATGTTTATTGAACACTTACACTTGCTTTCTTTGTTTGTTTTGAATACAGTAGTATATATAAAACATATCAAAAAAAACAATAAAAAACTTGCCTTCATGGAATTAACATTTTAGTGCAGAAAGAGAGATCACAAAACCACACCATGGTGTAACTAGTTCATACTTGAAGGGACCTATCCAGGAGTCCACAATCCAGATATAATTTTGCAAGCACTTAGCAGCACTAACCATATCTGCACCAGAGGGCTTGCTGATTAACATAAAGGATGACAGAAATTTTTTTTTTTTTTGGTGAAATGAATGATGTACAAAATGTATGAGTAACAAGAATAAAGCAAAAGACTTTGATAAGCCCAATAGCATAACATCTTTGGCATAACTAGGTCTGGAATTCTATTTGATTCTCTCTCTTTTCCGACTTAATGCAGGACTCTGTCACCTTATCTTACTGGACAGTTTGCTGAAACTATATGCATCTCCAAGTAAGGATTGCATGCAAGGTGTTCATTGGATAGAGAGTGAGAGAAATTCACCAAGCTTACAACAATAGGCTGTACAACTGTTTGGGACCTATTTGGTAATAAATGTTTATACAAACGACAGAATTCTGTCCAAGGCTTTCTTTCCTTTCATCAAAACATTGTCCAGAAGTAAGATTTCTTGGGAAGGAGATTCATGACCCCACCTCCCTCTAATTGCCATACGCCATGGCTTGCCAAAATAATCTGACAATTGTGAGCTGCCTAACTGACATATCAATTTTGTAACAGATTGTCTCTTTTAATCTCTTACAATAATAAGGTGGTGTAGATAATCTTATTATCTCCATTTTAAAGATTAAGCATTTGAGGCCTAAAGAGATTATATAATTTACCTGATGCTGTTATTAGGTTTTGAGTGGCAGAACAAGGATTTAAATTAGTTTGTTTCCAAAGCCTGTACTCTTTCCACTTCCCCATCCTGGTTTGAGAAGATCCTGGTGTCACAAATTCATATAAACCCATCTTCCAACACTTCTCAGTGGCCTTGGGTTTTACTTGGTCATTCTCTTTTTTACTGGCCACATTTCATTTTATCTTTGTACCTCCTCTCCAACCTTCCGTCCAGGAAGAGCCAGTTTATGTTTCCCTTACCAAAGAATTTTCCAATAGTTGGTGATGATCACTCTTTAGTCTGATTTAAGTCTTGTCTCCCCAAAGTAACTAACTGAAAAGTTCCTTGAGATTAAAGAGTAATTTTTCCTACAGTTTTCTAATATTCCACAACACCCAGTATGACACAATGTATACAAAAAGCATATAATCTTTGTTGCTTCAATAGATAAATTTTAAACATACAGCTCAGAACAGTGCCTGGCAGATAATAAATCCTCCCTGAGTATTTTCTCTTGAAGTTAGAATTTTGACAGTATTCTGGATGATATAGCAGATGTCACTTTCAGTTTAGATGATCAGAATTAGAAAATCAGTAAGAATTCAATTTTTAATTTAAAAGACTTTGATTCTAAACAGCTATTATTAATATTTACTCATTCTTTTTAATATAGGCCTAGAGGTCTTGGAACAGAGTTTCATATTTAATATATAATGTATGGATCCAGAAGTTTGAGTCAGCAATGAGGTTATCGGAGGCCAACCTGAGGAAATATTTGTGGAGGGAGGTTCTGGATAGAGTGGGCAGGATCGAGAAGGAACACGGACTGTGGGAAAAGGAAAGTATGCAAGGGAGCCAAAGCCTTACATATTAGATTTTCTCCATTTATTATAAACTAGTTAGAACAAGAGGTAGTGGATGCACCATATATTAAACTAAAAAGGGATATTTAAACAGCCCTCCACTTACTTTGGAAATACAAATCACATTTCATATCTTGTCATTTTTAACAATTAATGCACTCGATGCCATTTGATGGCTATTAAAATAGACTGGCTTTGCAATTATTGATTAGTTACATGTAGACATGTGATAGAATCATGGCATTTAATATAATACATGCATGTATGGGTATATAGATGTGTGTACCTTGTTTCTGAGGCCAATACCAAGCTAAATAATTCAACAGGGGACTTTGTTAATTCATAAATTTCTTTAAATTAATGTTTTACAGTGCAATACAAATTCATCACATTTAGGTACATATATTTGAAAAGAATGAAATTATCTGAAATGGAGACTGTTTCCAATATGAGAAATATGGTCCTTATATGAACAAGCATGTACAGTATAATTATAAAAAATGACTGTATAAACTTTATGCAGACTCACAGGGTAAAAAAAAAATCATTTCAGTTAACACTTAAGAAAGAAGTAATTATATAATAAACACACATGTATATAAATACCCATACACACATATTAAACTACTTGAAACAGAGCAATTTTAGGATAAAAGCATTGGTTTTGAAGAGTATAGTCTTAGATATGGGTCCCTGCTCCCCCATTTCTAGCTGAATCTACTTTATAGTTCTGAGCTTTAGTTTTCTCCTCTTTAAACATGAGAGTAAGCATAACTGTTCCTATCTCAAGTAGTTTTCAGAATAAATCAGATGGTGTACATGAAAATGCCTGGCACATGGGGTTGGGGGGAGCAGTAAAGGCTACTCACCTCCCACCCTTTTTCTTGCTGCCATTGGCACTTACCATGGATCTAGCCATACGTATTCCTTTTGGAAAGGCCACAAGATATAGACAAGAGGAGAATATGCCCAGACATTCTCCTGTGTGCTTCACTCTTTGTATGCAGAAACTAGAGGGTGGGAATTTTGAAAAATGCTGTTTGAGGTATTCCCAAAGTTTATCCTATTGGATTATGGCCAGAAATAATTAGAGACAAGATTTCCAATTAGCCAGAAAAAGTCAGGACAAGTCATTGCTGTACTGAATAGATGCCCTGAACACAGGAAGTTCCTGAGGAGCCATGAAGGGCAGCAAGGAGAGAGGAGGGAGGACCAGACTTGCTGGAGGCCAAGGCCATACAGGGAGTTAGGCTGTAAGAGTCAAGTGAGAGGAACCAGTGAATCACATCAGCAGGAGAGGAATCTTCCATCTGAGCCCAGGCTACATGACCCACCAAGTCCTAAAGCTCAAGGATGCTATTATACATCTGCTCAGCACACCCAGGTGCCAAGCAAGGGAAAAGTAAGGAGCAGCTTACACACCTCAACAACATATCCTGATCTAGTAGAGCAAGCACTGAACCAGGAGCCAGGAGACCCAGATTCAAGTTCCCATTCCACTTAGAAGCTCTATAATACTGGGCAAGTAAATTCATTCAGTGCCTTCACTTGGAGAGTGGTGATAATGTTTCCTCTCTTTCATAGGTGGTGTGAGATCCAAAAGAAATAAACATAAAACAGCATAGACTAGTGGTCTATGATACAGACTTCCTGGATTCAAATCCCAAGGTCTGTAGTTACAGCAGCACCCAATCTTGCTAAGTGCGGCTGTACTTCAGTGCCCTTGTTGGGAAAAAGTGATAATGAGATGCTTTTCTCACAGAGTTGTATAAGGATTAAGTGATGCCAGACATTCATGTGAAGTGTTTATAACAGAGCCAGATGCCTAGTAAACATTCACTAAATATAATGTGAACTGTGTTTATTAATCTGAACGTGGTTTGTGAGCAGGTGATGTGGGAAGCACAAAGAATTTGGCTTCAGAATCAGAAAACCTTAAGCTCTGATTCAAACTCCACTGTCAAGAGCTGGATGATTTGAAGGAAATGGCTTAACTTTTCTTAATATCAATTTATTTTAATTTGCACACTAGACATGTTAATTCACTGTTCAAAATGTTCTTAATGAAGATCTGAAATAGCCTATGTCAAGCAAATGAAATATGGTATATTTTCAATGAAGGATAGTTTTGTATAATTATAGGGTGATAGACACATGTAAAAGGAATTACTATTAGAATTGATATTTCTGCACGTTCTTTACTGAGTAAGAGATGACTTTTCAGTTGTTAATACTGTGACATTCTTGAGTCAAGGTAAGAGAGGTTGGCCAGTGCTGCTGGGAAAGTTTAGAACCTTGTTTCAAACAAGCATAAATGCTGCTTCTTTCACAGAAAACCCAATCGGAATAGACTGATTCACACAATTCATCTCTCCCCATGGTTTATATTCACAGTGGCACTTTGCCTAGTCCCTCTCCTCTCTGGTCCCATGTGCCGGTGAGACCAATGAGGAGAACAGCAAAATCTCCTGGGAGAGAAAGGCCACAGAGAGCCTGAGGACATGAGCTCTGCGTCCTGTGGGCCTCAGACCTCGACAATGCTGCCTTGTCCTCCTCAGAAGGGCTGGAATGTGGATGGGGGCCAGCTGGCCCCAACTGCCACAAAGGCATACCAAAGAGTTGCAGACGGGCCAGGAGGAAGGCTGGAAGACGGGTATTTGAGAATGCAGGTGGTGGTGCACTCTCACAGCACTCTTCAAAGTGCTGGGCTCTTCCCAGCCCCAAGCGTGCCAAATACCTGAAGGAGCAAGCAACATGCTTCTGATTCCCGGTACGGAGTCATGCCTCAGAAGATTCTCAAAAAGGAAAATGGACTCAACGATTATTAAGTTCCTTGTACAGGGCAGGCGCTTTAAATGTTGACCCCATTTGGCCCCACAACGCCTGTGTCAAGTTCCAATCACTACCCCATGATACAGATGTAGTATAAGCCTTAAACAATTTTAGTTATTACTGGTACTGTCGTCACTCTGGTTATGAATGAGGAGAAAGAGCCTTATGGAAGTTAAATCATTTGCCAAAGTCATAGAGCTCGTTAGTGACAAAGCCGGGACTCATGCTTAGTTGCCTACCTCCAAATCAGTGTCCTTTGCAGCAATGCCTCCAGCCTATGTGGCTTCTTTAACACCTTCTCTGCACCAGTGGCCACATTAGGTGCAGAAGCAGAGAAACAAAATACTTTGCTCTCCAAAACTTAGAGTCTAGTGCAATGTTTTTCAAATTGTGGACCATGGCCCTCAGTAGTTCATAAACCACTTTGAAGTCATCACAAACGTATTTTGAATGGTATAGCATAAAATTTAAATATAGAATGCATCTTACATAATTCAAGTATTTAATGACACTTTTGTTTTAATCATATATAAATATACATGTATGTGTATACTAGATCACAATATACAAAATATATCTTATCAAGACTATGGTCAGAAACCTTTAGAAGCCATTGGTTTAGTAAGTTTGCAAGCAACAGATGCAGAGATTTATGTGGTGCATTCCCTGCTTGCTAACTCTTGTCGTCAGTCTCTCTGGGACTGCATGGTGCCCTTTATGGTGTCTCAAATGGAAGAGAAGAATCATAATGGCCATGTCAATGCCTAGGATTTTGTAGAACAGACTTCTATAATCTACTGTGAACATCTTAATGTACTACTGAATCCAATGGCATGACACAAATTGAAGTTTGCATCAAGATGGGCTTAATCTAATAATTTCATTCAACAAATATTCAACTAACATTTTTAAATCCCCCTCTTGAGTACCTGTTATTATATTAGGTACTGAAGAAAGGGGGATCAAAAGACATATATATAATTGCCCTGTCCTTGTAGAGCTCACAATTCCTTCCACAAATAGGAATTGAACACCCTCTATGCACTAAGATCTATGCCAAAAGCTAGGAATATAGAGCCATCCCCAACAGTGTTGAAATATAAGGCTAAAGAAAACGTGTGTTTTCCTATTTACATGTTTTAATATAAGTGTTTTATTCTATTTATTTTTAATTCACAAATAATGTGTATATTTATGGAAGACAATGTGATGTTTTGATTTATGTATATACATTGTAGAAAGATTCAATTAAGCTAATTAACACATCCATCACCTCATTTTATCATTTTTTTTTTGTTGTGAGAATGTTAAAACCTATTTTAGTAATTTTGAAATTTACAATACATTATTATTCATTATGGTCACCATGAAGTACGATAAATCAGTAAAACTTATTCCTCCACCCTAACTGAAACTTTGTACCCTTTAATCAACATCTTCCCCTTCCACATCTCTCCTCTCCCTCACCCCCTCCACCAGCCTCTAGTAACCAACCACCTTTCTATTCTCTGTTTCTATGAAATTGACTTTTTTAGGTTCCACATATAAGTGAGATTGTACAGTATTTATCTTCTTGTGCCTAGCTTATTTCTCTTAGCATAATGTCCTCCAGTTCCATCTATGTTGTCACAAATGTCAGAGTTTTCTTCCTTTTTAAGGCTGTATAGTATTCCATTGTGTATATATACATTTTTTTATGATGGACATTTAGGTTGCTTTCATAACTTGGCTATTGTGAAAAATGCTGAAATGAACATGGGAGTACAGATATCTATTTTACATACTGATTCCAATTCTTTTAAATATATACCCAAAAGTGAGATTGCTGGATCATATGGGAATTCTATTTTCAGTTTTTTGAGGAAACTCCATACTTTTTTCCAAAATGGCTGTACTAATTTACATTTCCTCCAACAGCATCCAAGATTCGTTTTCTCTCCATATCCTCACTAACACTTTTTATCATTTGTCTTTTTAATAATGGTCATTCTAACACATGTGAGGTGATATCTCATTGTAATTTCAATGTGTTTTTCCCTGATGATTAGAGATGTTGAGTATTTTTTCATATATCTTTTCACCATTGTATATCTTCTTAATAGAAATTTTTAATAGCTAATTTTTGGTAGAACATTAAAATCATTGAAAAATATCGAAGTCTAAAAGTGGGTATATTAAAACTTAATCTATTATTTTAAGTTTAAATATTTTATTTATACTCCAAACTGACTTTATTATGATTTTAATTTCTTGGTCTTTTTGATGAGTAAACTCACCGACAAATTTAAAATCAATTTCTTGCTTATCTCATTTTTAACCAGGGGAATTGCTATATTTGACAATTTTTCTTGACCAAGTAATGATCTTATATAATGATTAATTAACTTCAGTTTACGGACCCTGTCTTTATTTAAAATATTATGTTCACAATGGAATGTTTGCACTGATTTTGATTTTTTTAAAATAGTATATTAAAATATTAGTTATCTTAGTTGTTTATATTGATGTTTTTTGCCTCCCCCCACCAAATTTTGCACCCAGGCAAATGTCTCACTCATCTCACTCTAGTCTCAGCAATGAGGAAAACATCAACAAAATACAGCAGAGCCTTTGTTCTCTAGAGTTTATAATTCAATGGACGATTGAATATGTAGACATGTACTAGCTTACATAAGTGGTGTTCTAAGTAATTTACATGAATTAATTTATGTAATCCTTTTGGTGATACTGTGAGGTAGATACTACTTATTATTACCATTTTACAAAAATTTTAAAAAAGAAAATTTAGGCACAGAGCAGTTAAGAAACTAGCCCAAGTTCATGCACATCTAAGAGACAGTGTCTGGTTTTGAACCCAGACAGCCCAGCTCCAATACCTGACATATCAACCACTGACAGTCTCCAGGTTAAGACAGGTGGTTGTGGCTTTCCACTTAAAGGAGCACCTGCTCAAGTGGAAGAACAAAAGTGAACATTATATTATGTCGACATAGGACTTTTAAACCAATTATTTTTAAAAAATTAATAATACTTTGAAAGCATTGCATAATCTTCCCCCAGATAGTTCTCCCAGAAGAATGATCTTTCTTCCCTAAGCCATATGCTTCTCATTCCCAAGGAGGATAATAGCAATTCTCTCTACAAATGCTTAAAGTAATTAGAGAGTTCCCTTAGGGTGACAATTCATTCACAAACTGGCACCTCTTAGACTATAACTAGCCACACTGAAACCTACTACACTGTATCTATACTCTTGCATGCTCCATGTTATGCAATCATTGAACAAATATTTATTAAAACACCTACTGTGGGTCAATTTTATTTTTAAATAAAATATGAAATATCTTTAAAGCTTCCCTCCACAAGTCTATTTTACTCTGAATTTCTTGGAAGAGATCCCTGAGGAGGAAGAAGTATGAATACATAAAGCAATATCCTCAAATATAAAACTATATGTAACTCACATCTGTATGATGGTTAATGGGTTACAAAGTGCTTTCATGTGCGTTATTTCATTTGCTATTCATCCTCTGAAATGTCTCAGGAGATAAGTAAAATTAAAATAACACTAATTTAAAACACTAATTAAAGAAACCAAAAATGATAAGCATTAGCAATAGATAAACTCTAATTGTTGCCCCACTGAGGAAGAAAATTTGAAAAAATAGTTTGTACATAATGCTTTCCCCAATTAAGGAGGGAAATAAAATGCTTAGGCCCTGCCACTAACCACTTGGGTGATGTCAGGTTAAGTCATTAAAGTCTGCGTTTCAGTTTCCTTACCAATAAAGTGAGTTCAATCACATGCCAGCTCATCTCACAGAGGAACTGTGGGAATTAATGAGGAGTCCCTCAAGTACAAATATTGTTGATCTTTTCATCTCTGCAGCCCCCATCCCTAGCATAGATCTTAGTATATAAAGTGCACCCAACATGTATGTTGGATAAGGTGGATGGATTGATGAGTTGATCAATCAATTGATGGACAACTAAATGACTATTGACCTGGTTTCTTCTGCTCTTGGCCCTTTACATGAATCTGTATCACCCACCCATCATACGAAGCTGGTAGCGAGCACTAGCCCAACTTTGGCATTTGCCCAGGGCCTTTGCACTTGCTGTGGCTCTGCCTGATATGCTCCTCTACCAGTTCTTCACTACCCTCATTCCATTTTTTATTTGCATTCCAGATCCAGTGTATTTTCTTCAGAGGGATCTACCCTGATTGCCCTATATATTGCCTGCTCAGTCCTGTTTTATTAATCATCCTGCTTTATTATCTTCAGAGCTCTTAGCACTTTTTAAATGATCTTATTATTTTTTTATTTACATATATGTTATTTGTTTTCCTCATTGAATGTAAATGCCATTAAGGCAGAGAATTAGTTTTTTCTTATTCACTATTGAACCCTTAGTCCATAATGTGGCATTGATAGGTAGTGGCACATAATTAATTATTATTGAATGAATGAATTAGCTCAGGCCACTTTTGCAATTCCCAATCTGACCTAATATTTCTTTATTTAAAAAAAAAATCCTGGCTATTGGATTATCTGGCTTTGTGATCTTGGTTCCAACATTTTTCTCTAGGTCTGCCTTCCCATTTTAGAAACCTTTGGACTTTCTTTCCAATCATACCCAGTATGAATCCATCACATACTAACTCCCAGAACTCTAAAAATAAGAATTTTCTCCTTCATCCTCTTTCCCATAAAACTCTCATTCATCAGGCTTAGTCCTAGATTTGCCATTAAGAGAGGAGCTAGAAATGGATGGATGAATGGATGGATAGACAGATAAATGAATGATTAATTTTAAAATGTTTTCACTGTTTGTGACAATTTTCACCAGTTGAGTATTTGTGAAAGTTATTTTGTTTTCTCTATGAAGCCTTGTCCAATGGAGAGAATTGTCATTATCCCAGGACCCCAATACTGCTCTCACAAAGACTGTACACAATTATGTCCTTCATCACTATTCCCATCATCTGTGGTACATGTACAAGCCTAGCTTCCCACTTGGAGTTTAGAAATAATTGCAAGTTTGAAAACAATTAAATCAAAAGATTCAAAGCTGCATCTTAAAATCAAAATGTCAACTTTATTACTAAAAAACAAAAATGGGGAGGATGAGATATAAATGTATCGTGGCAATGGGCTTTGCTTCAATTATCTACTGCAGCATAACAACCATCCAAAAACTGGTGATTTAAAACAGCAATTATTTGTTTTACTTGTGATTCTCCAGCTTGGGCAGGGCTTAGGAAGGACAGCATGTGTCTGCTCCATGTGGCATCATCTGGGGTGGATCGACCAGGGCTAGAGGATCCACTTTTCAGATGTCTCACTCACATGATTGGCAGGTTAGTTGGTAGGTTAGTCCTGGCTATTATTGAGAGCCCAGCTGAAGCTGTCAGCTGGGAGCCTTGGGTCCTCTCCTTAAGCTGCTTGACCTTCCCTGCAACCTGGGACAGTATTCTAAGAGCAAGCATTAGAAGAGAATGAAGAAGTACATAGCATTTTTGTGTCCTAGTCTTGGAAGTAACAATATATCATTTTTGTCCCACTCTATAGATCCAAGTAGTCGCATACCCTATTGCCCAGATTCAAGAGTAGGAGACAAGACTCCATTTCTTGATGGAGGAGTGATAAGACTCTAAAGCAGCAGTCCCCAACCTTTTTGGGACCAGGGACTGGTTTTGTGGAGAACAATTTTTCCACGGATTGGGAAGGAGGGGGGATGGTTTGGGGATGATTCAAGGACATTACATTTATTGTACAGTCAAACCTCTTTGCTAATGATAATCTGTGTTTGCAGCCACTCCCCAGCGCTAGCATCACTGCCTCAGCTCCACCGCAGATCATCAAGCATTAGATTCTCATAAGGAACGTGCAACCTAGATCCCCCGAATGCAGTTTTACAGCAGGGTTCTTGCATCTGTGAGAATCCAATGCTGCTGCTGATCTGACAGGAGGCGGAGCTCAGGCAGTGATGTGAGAGATGGGGAGTGGCTGTAAATTCAGATGAAGCTTCACTCACCTACTGCTCACCTCCTGCTGTGTGGCCTGATTCTGAACAGGCCACACCAACTGGCATTGGTCTGTGGCCCAGGGGTTGGAAACCAGACTCTAAAGAGTCTTTGATGAGAAATATTGAGACCATCTTTAGGAAATAAAATTTGTCACAGGCTTCCTCTAGTCCCAGCACTAGAGAGGCATATCCATGTGGTCACAGGCAGCTCTGGAAAATCCACACAAATTCCTGGCCCTATAAAATTTGGGGCATGGAAGAACTAATCAGAGAAAAAGGTTGCAATGAACTAAATTCTAAAACCCAATCAGAGCCTATTAAACACAAGGAAGCCTGTGTTAGAGTAGAGAAAAGAATACTGTCTTCTATAGGATTTGATAGTGCAAAGATGTGAAGTTTATAGTTGTTTCAATATTTTTTCAGCATTAGATGAAATATCTAAGGAATAAAGTCAGCACACAGAGGAATCAGAGACAAGAAATAATCTTAGTGGCATTATTTAACCGAATCGACCTGTACCTAAAGCTGAATCCAACCCTGACCTGTTAATTTACATGAATCCGTGCATTCCCGCTTATTTGCAAGCCTTTGTGATTTGGCATTTCATTCATTTGCCCCATAATATTATTGTCCTACACTCTGCCTGCCATTAAGAGAGTGTGTCATAATGAACATTACAGATAATCATAATATATAAATTGTGTCTTGGAAATTCCATCTTTCCTATCTGTCCCCTCCTTATCCCAGCAACACGCCTGGGCAACTTCTCCCCTAGACATCTCCAGTTGCTCCCCCTTTGGTGGGATCATCTATGTATTTACAGTGTCTTTCACCTCCAACCTGTTCCCTGTTCCCACTGCTCGGTACGTCCCCTCACCGATAACCACGTCTTATTTGATCTGGTCAGTTACATCCTTTCATCAGTTCCCCATTTCCTACTCCTTTAAGTATAAAGTTCTCAAGCCTGTCTTCTAGAACTTTTATTTTACCTTTCTAGCTTTAACTCCCATCTACTTTATAATCCACCCAGACATTATGACTCAATTCTTTGAAAAAAGTGTACCTCTTTTTCCTCATTCCCCAACTTTGTTCTTGCTACTCTATGATGTATTAAAGATGGTCACAAATTCTTCGCTACCTCTCCCATTAAGAAGGGCCATATGCCTTGAGCCTGGGCTGGTCTTGTTGACATGACTGACTAATAGAATGCACCAGAGGTGACTTTATGGGATTTCAAGGCTAGGTTATAAGAAGCTTTGCAGTCTCTTCCTGGGTTTCTTGGAATATATGCTCTCTTTGTCCTGAGTTTCTTGGAATAGTTGCTTTTTCTTGGAATGCTCTTTCTCAAATCCCAGCCACCAGGATTCATGCTGTCACGAAGACCATGCTAGCCATATAGTAGAAACAAGAGGAAATAAGTGCTTGACCAGCCTCTAGCTGTCCTATCCATCCCAGCCAAGGCACTAGGTGTGTGAGCATAGCCGTCTTGGAACCACCAGACCAACCCATCTGCACACTGAATACCACTGAACGACTTTGGTTAGTGTTGCTTGAGAGAGAAGAGAGCAGCCAAATTCCGCCTAAATTCTAGATGCACACAAGAAAGAGACATCTTAAAATGGCTATTTTTTAAGTTACTGAGTTTTGGAAGTCATTTGAATATAGAAATAGATAATTAGAACACTCTTTTTTATTATTCTTTATTTTTTTATTTATTTTTATTTTTTATTATTATTTCAGCATATTGTGGGGGTATGAAAGTTTAGGTTACGTATATTGCCCTTGCCCCCCCACAAAGTAGGGCCAGGTTCACCAGATCAACCATGAGAAAATCTCACCTTGCTTCTCAACCTGGGTTTAAAAAGTTTGTAAACAAAAAGCTATCAGTGAAGGTAAACAATGCTAGACAAGTTTAAGGAGTATTTCAAGCATGTGATGTCTTTATGTACCTTGTGATAGATGAATATGTAGAGTTGGCCAGGAGTGAGCAATAGAATATTATTAGAATGATGGTAATGTGAGGAAAGAGTGTTATTATGTTAAAAGTCCAGAAAGTGAATGATTGTGTCCTGAATAAGGAAACTATCTGCCTTCGAATGACCCCACACCTAAGAGCCCGTTTCTTAAAATGTAAAAGAAAATCAGCATTGTTTATTCTTCATGATAAGTTTTTGTTAATTTTTTAATTTTTTTTGATAATGAAGATTCACCTTCTCTCTTTCTCTCTCCTTTCTAAAAAGGAAGAGTAAATTATTATCTGTTATTCTAAGTTTTCCTCTTTAAACTCTGTGCTTATAATTTGCAACTGATTATGAAGTTTTATGTATTATTATAAAATAAAGAATAATTTTGTCATATTTGAAGAGGGCCAAGGTTACATTTTTCATTCACCTTATCATTATAAACAAACAATCAGGCAGAAAAAGAAGAGGAGGAGGAGGTAGAGGGAGAAAAGGAAGACAGAGAAGAAGAGTAGAAAAGGAGGAGTAAGAAGGAGAGAGGAAGGGGAAGAAGATGATCTAAAGTGGAAATGTTTCCTTAGAAATAATATTGTATAATTCTTAACAGTTTTTCAAACTCTTACCTAGAACATTAACCTTAAGGCACTCTAGTTTTTTCACCACTCACCATTTTAAGTGCAGTACTATACAAGTAACACATAGGAAGTAAAAAAGTAATTTTTTAGCATAAAGAATGTGTATAAAACAAACAAACAAAAAACCAAATCTGTAAGCATGCCTTGAATACTATTACAGAAATACAATACCAAAATTTAACACCTACATACATATATACATATGTATATACATGTATATATGTATTTGAAGGGCATGCCTCTAATCCGTGCTTGGGTGAGGCAAAGTCATAAAATGTAAACAAAATGTTTTTACCCTCATAATATCCTGAAATTAAATTAAAATATAAATAAAAATAAAAGGCTAGCTCTCCTTTCTATGTCAATATTTACCATTATTAAAATTCTTTTTCTTCAATTCATCTCCACTTACTGAAAAGGCTGTGTTCATCTATTCCTTCTTATCTTTATTCACTTGGTAAGTGCTGGCTGTGTACTGCATGTCAAGCTCTGGGCAGATCCAGGGATACTGTGATAAACAAGACAGGCATTGACCCTTATTCTTCTAGATCTCATAATCTAAGAAGACCATTAAACAAATAATTAGGCAAGACATTAAATAATTAAGAGAGTTTGAGTCATCATAACTTTTGTCACTATTTGTGTATGATTTATCACTAATTTTGTCAACCAACAGCACAGGGTATTGTAAGAAAGCACCCAAACCCTCTAGAGTTCAAAGAAGGCTTTCCTGGGGAGAAGCATCAATTTCTTTTATGTAGCATGTTGTTTGACTTTGTAACAGCCAGCAATTTCCATCACTTTCTTTCTTTCTTCTTTCCATCTTTACTAGAGTGGCTCCCAAAGCTGGATCCTCATTTTCCAAGCCTCCCGTGCAGCGAGGGTTAGACACATGACTCAATTCTGGCCAAAGAGACACTAAGGGGCCTTTGGCAGAGTCGTATGGGAAATTTTTCCCTCCCTTGTTAAAGTGATAGACGTATCTCTCTCCACTCTGGCCTCCCGTTGCTTGCTGAGTTTGGATTCTGCTGGCTACAGGAGATCAGTCATTTTGCAGCCATGAATGACAGGAAGGAGCATCACATCTGTGGGGGCCTAGTGGCCTGATATGACTCTCGAGCCACTGAGCCAGCCTGCACTAGATATCTTGCCATGAGCAATAATTGTGTATTAACTATATTAGTTTGGCTATTGTGTTACTTGGAGCTGAAAGAATTCCTCTCATCTATGCCCCAGAAAAAGTGACATTTAAGCTGATCCTCTTGAATTATTAAAATCTCTAACCTACTCTTGGAGCAAACCCATCATTTTGTTTATATCTCTTCCATAGCATATA
This sequence comes from Varecia variegata, assembly GCA_028533085.1. Classification (NCBI taxonomy): domain Eukaryota; kingdom Metazoa; phylum Chordata; class Mammalia; order Primates; family Lemuridae; genus Varecia; species Varecia variegata. Next base: position 32,393,319 of record CM052438.1, on the reverse strand, counting down.
TTTCTTCACATATTGTATAATCGTTATTTATATAATTTTCTAAGTTCCTCTAATAGACTATTGTTATCCAAGGTAGAAATCATGGCACATTCTTCTTGATACTCACAGGGCCTAGCACGGCGTCTGGCTGCACTCGGCATATAACTGAGTCAATAACTGCTCCGTAAATAACCACTAAATTAAATGAAGGTGGTGACGATGGTGGTGGTGGTGGATTCCATGCTGGTGGAGGGCAGGTTTTGGTGGTGGGCATTCCAGGTGGTGGGCATTCCAGGAGGGCAGGTTTTGGTGGTGACATTGTTGTATCATGTGGTGATGATACTGATGGTGAAGATGACACTGACGATGGGGGTAGGGGTACTGAGGGTGGGGAGGTATTATTGTGGTCTAAATCAGAGAAAGGGACTCTAAATTATCCAGGAGTGGTATCATTCTGATAATGAAGGAAAACTTGGTGGTAAACCTGATTTCCAGTCTATGAAACAGTTTGCAGGAGGAAATAGTAGACTTTCCTTCTCTGTCAGATTTTGGGATCTGCCCAATAATAGATAAGCAAAGGCTACTGGGATAAAATCTGTCAACCTCTGGAGAATCTTTCTAGCTGATACTCTGAGTGCCTCTTTGCCCCAGGACTTACGTTTTTGAAGGAATTGAGCAATGAATATGAAAGAAGAGAGATAAACAGTCACACCCAGAGTGACTTCCCACTCTTCATTGTCTCATGCAAAGAAAAGAAATTCTTTGGAAGAGTTCCTTCCAAAGAAAACATCCTGAGCACCCAAGCAGCCTGCTTGTGGGTCCCCAGTAGCTAGCAGGCTGATTCATTGACGTCCACACAGCTCCCCCATGACAATGAATTACAATAGGAACATTCCAGGCAATCAAATTACTGGGGCTGGAGGGAGTGGAGAAGTGGGGGTTGCACACATAGGTCACTTTCTAGACAGCAGGTTGTGAGAATGTCTTTCTGTGCACTGAGAATTGGATCTCACTGTTCCAACAGAGGATGTTTTCTGCCCATCACATACATAGACTGAAGGAATTAAAATGCAACGAGTTTATTACATTGAAAGCTGATTGTACTTAAGTCCACAAAAATTAGGTGCTTTTCAAGCTTATTTACCCTGCACTGTATTTAAACCACCTCCCTCCTGTCTTTGTTCTGTAAATAACTATTCTAAAATCCAAACTGCCTATCAAAAAATAAGCCAATGATTCAGTTTACAATTATAAACTCTAACAATTCAGCCCACACCCACATAAGGAACTAGATATCACTTGCCTGAAATATGTGACAGTCATACAGGAGAGCAAATGGACTACTTGGACAACGCAGTCATGTTGGGAGCTGTTGGGGAAGGGGTAGGGGTGGGGAAGATTGTTGGTTTTTGAATGAAACTTTGCCTAAGCAGTTCCAGTGGATTCTTTCCCACACAAGCTCAAGCCTACATCTCACAGAGGTATCAGATCTGTTCACTTCCTTGTGCTTTGCTCCAAGAATAAGTGAGTCATGTTTTAAGCATAAATTCTTAACATAGGTGCTACCGGGGAACAAAGGAAAACAAAACGCCTCATTCTTTTATTCATCTTTTGAAAGGAAACTCACGGTGGAAACATTTGTGTAACATTCCATTTATATAACAGGAGAAATATCAGCTGAAGGAAAGAACACTGCAACTGAGGAAGGGGAGTATGTTTGTTTTCTTCTCACGAGACTGTGTCTGTCCTAGCCGATCAGTTCACAATGCTGCACCGCAGACCCTGGGCCGGCCAGGAAATGTGAAGGCCCATCAGGGAAGGCAATGAGGTGGAAGGGAACACATCAGGAGGGCCCCAGATCCTTCAGAAGCTGTTGGGAAATGGTTCAGGGGAATGTTTGTAACCATGGACTCCAGAATCAGGCAGCCAGGCATCAAATCCTGCTTCGCTACTTGGTGGCTGTGTGACTTTGGGCAGGTGGCTGATCATCTCTGTGCCTTATTACTGTCATTGGCAAAATGGGGACAATAGTAAAACCCGCCTCATCGATAATCCATGAAAAACTGTGTCTGATACATAAAGGGAGCTCCATAAAGCCCCTGGGATTCAATTCCGGCTTCTCCTGTTGGACTGGTCATTTTGCCTTTCTTAGTTTCAGTTTCTTCATCTTTCTCTGGAGCTTGTATATTTGAGATTTATGGAAAATTTGCAGGAATGTTTGGAAAATGAGAAAAGTCACTGTGTACCAGCCACAGTCCATAGATGAATCCTCAGTATTAACCAGGCATCAACTGTTTTGTGACCACACACGGGAAAGGAAGAAGAATGCAGGTCCATATATATTGGAAATGTTGGAAAACCTTTATTTACCACCTCTGAGTCAGTTTGTTAAGGGCCTGAGATTTTTTAAAAATTTTTTCATAGTGGATGATGTATTAGATAGGGCTCTGGATACACATGGGCAGGGCTTAAATTACAGATTTTCCACTGTGTGTCCTGGAGCAAGTGAATTGAGCCCTCTTTTTCCCTGCAGCAGGCTTGCCAAGGCTGATTTTATTCAGAGATCTTTTCAAAGAATCCGCTTTTGCTCCTTTCTATCTTTCTAGTGTGTTGTTTTCTATACCATAAATTTCACTTTTTGCATTTGTCAATTCCCATGTACTGCTCATGATTTACTTTGTGTTTTCTTTTCTAGATTCTTAATTGAAGTCACTAGTTTATTTTCAATAATAAAATAATTGAAGACATTTTAAACTATACATGTCCCTCTAATTATAGGTTTATACCCAATAGATTTTGATAACAATTAATCATCTTTTCAGTAATTTCTAGATAAGATTTAATTTCTATTTTTATATCTTCCTTTTTCCCAGGCTTATATTTAAAAATACTCCATATTCACACTCTCCCAATGGTTAAGTTTTTACAAAAATTGATTTGCTGTGTTTTTCTATTTGTCAGACATATGAACTTTGAGTCTTTGATTCCTAGGTTTACTGAATCCTGGTCAGAAAATTGCAACTTTAAAAATCTCTATATGGGGGAATTTTTAAAGATTTTTTATTGTGACCAAATCTAGGCTAAGTTTTTACAATTATTACTTGGATGTAGGAGAATAATTAATATTCTCTATTTGTAGGCTTTATATATATACACACACACATGTATATACACACACATATATATGTAAGCTTATTTAAATCATTGAAATTAGATATAGCTCTGAAATTTTTGTCAAATTTTTCAGTCATTTTGAGACAGGCAGAATCATTTTTTAATGCATTTGTAGGATTTTTAATAATTTTTCCTTGCATCTCTATGACATTTTTCTGTTTGAGGCAAAAAAAATTTATGGAACATCTTTTTCCTGAATTGTCTTATATAATAAGACTCTGATTGGATGCCTTGGGTTTTGATTTCTTCCTTACCTGATTGACCAACTCTCTAAGCCTCAGTTCATTCATCCATAAAATAGGAGTAATAATGCCTACATTGTAGGGTTTCAAAAATATACACTAAGAGAAATATTATAAAGTAGCCAACATAGTGGCTGCCACACAGTAGATAATAACCTATCTTAGTTCTCTTTCTTCCTGCCCTCTAAGCTGTCTCTTAAACCCAAGAATAAAATCTTCATAAATAAAAAAAAGGGCTCTTGACTTCTAACTAGGCACCCTTGCAGACCAGATCACTGGGGTTCTTCTTTCGCATTAATTACTGGGCTATGGGTTTGAGAGAAGCTCTGCTAGAAATATAAGAGCATAATAGCACCATTTTAGACAGAAGCATGGAAAACTAGTGTTCTAAACTGGATCAAAGTGTGTCTTGTGAAATAATACAGTCATTGTTCTCTGTAGTTTTGCTCCAATAGGTCAAGGATGTACTGTTGTATCAGGGTAGCTATGGATCCTGGGATTTCCCCTTTACCACAAAGGATATGATGTAGGTGTGAAACCTCAGGCATCTTGCCCATCTTTTCTAATCCATTCTTCTTTTCTCCTCTCCACTGGTTGGTTCAGATTCTACTTCTACAGAGCTTAGGGCACTGATACTTTCTCAAAGCTCCCTCCCTAAATCTCCCAGCAGCTATGACCATTCCAAGGGAGGTATAATCACTGTTCTGGGAAATGAACTAAAACCACATGCAATGCTTATCAATATCAGAGAAATCCTTTTGAGTAATTCATCCGACATACTAACTTCCACATTTTAAATTGTATGCCCTTGCTCATTAAAGATACACTCATTTGCTTGCTCTCTCTCTCCTCCTTCTCCCATAAGTGTTTGGCAAAATATTTTCTTTTCCCTGTGACTTTAAATACCTCTAAAAAGTTAGCTCTTTTAAGAAAGAGAAATGTTGCTTGGTAGCAATAGGCACATTTGTTAAACAGTTCAGGTAGCATCTGCATACACCATCACCTTGAGTTTTCACAAAAAGCCTGAGAGAAGATATCATGTTCACTTTGGAAGCTCAGAGAATTAGCCGACCAAAGGCCTACTTGGCAGATCTAGGAGTGTAAACCATGACTGTTAGGCTCAAAGCCCATGTTCTTTCCATTTGATTACACTACCCTCCCACAAAACTCCTAGGTTTTAGGAAGGTGCAAAATGTATGTGAAGTGATTGCCTGAATTTTCTCTAGTTAGAGTTGATCAACTGAGACATGTCTACAGCAACAGAGGGAGGAATCCTCTAAGTCCTCAAATCTCTTTAAGACATCCATTGATGGTATTAAATATTCATATAATCCAAATAGACATTTTGTGCATTTTTGTTTGGTGTAAGGGTTGACAGTCTTCAGAGGTAGGGTGCTATAATGTAGATTGATATTCTTTAGCAAATTGACGGAAAGATATTGCAGTAAATAGTCTCCAACAGTGACAATTTCTTTCCTTTCTATATGCATGTAATGTTCTGCCCAGTAAAATATGTGTACTTATTATCCCCTTAAATCTTGGGTGGCCTTTTGACTTGCTTTGGTCTGTGAAATATAGTAGAAGTGATACTATGCCAGTTCCAGGGTCAGCCTTTAAGAAGCATCGCAGCTTCTGCTTTTAGTCTTAAAACCAATCACCATATACAAAATCTGATTATCCTGGGACCACCATGCCATGAGCAAACACAAACTAGCTAGATGAAGAGGCCACACAGAAGAGAATGAGGCACTACACATGTGAGTGAAGGCTTCTCAGATCTCTCGGCCCAGCTGCCAACTGGATATAGCCAAAGACTGATACTACTATGTGGAGAAAAAGAGTCACTCTGATAAGCCCAAGTAACGTGAAGAATCATGAGAAGTATTAATTTTTTTGTCATTCAATTCCTTAAGTTTTAGGGTGTTTTGTTACACAGCAGTGGATAACTGATGGATGTTTATGTTAAGAATAGACAAAGAAGAGAGGAAAATGGCAGACTAGCGGTGACCTCCTGGCTCTCTGCTCCCAGAGAGGGAGGTGAAGAACTCAGATGGCTATATATGAGTGGATCACTCCCTGCCAAGAACAGCATTGTGAATCTGCAAAGAAACAGTGTGGCACATGCAACGCAGGAAAAAAAAAAAAGGTGAATGGGAGATATGATTGCACAGTCTGGAGAGTGTGAGATAAACAATAGAGAATAGAGCATGGGACGGCCGCACCCACCTGGCCAGCCAGTGCACTGGGATCTGACCCACAGGAGGACCCTTGGCTCCTCCACTGACCTCCACACCCACTCAGAGAGGGATACACCTGAAGTCGGTGCAAAGTCGTAGCCCCAGACGATGGGCTCTGTGGAGAGGAGACAATAGCGGGAAACATTTTGAGTTCCCTGGTGTTCTGTGCTAGGACTGTACTGGTCAGGGGAGGGACTGGTCTGAGTGGTCACTTCCCGTGACTGCACAAAGGAGTTTGGAGACAGGCACCTGGCCTCTGGTGGTCAGTGGGACCAGAACAAAGGAGGTGAACACTGAAAAGGGGGCTCTGCCCCTGGAAACAGCTGATGATTCAGCTGGTTCAGGGCAGAACTAAGGGAGCAGGACCCTTTCCAGACAGATGTGAGACTGTGGGACTGTGATGCACAGGGGTCAGCAGGTGGCATATTGATTCAGCCTGCTGAACAGGCATCTGCCAACTCCTGAGGGGTCGCCCCCAGTGCTAGCTCTCTGTGGGTGGCCGGCCGCCATTTTTTGGGTCCACAGCCCAGAGATGTTGCTGCATGCTGTGGTTTCAGACAACATCCCTTCCCCAGCCTGGGGACTTTGACACCAGGCGTGGCAGGCTCTGCCCTTAGAGGTGGGGAGAAGCAAGTAAAGCCACTTTCTCTGTGCAACTGGTGTGAATCCATGGGACTTTGGTGCTGAAAAATAGTCTGTGACCTGTTGATTTGGCTAGCTGGGCCTGTGTGGCTGGGTGAATCTTGAGTGTTTCCCCCCAATACTAGTTCTCCAGGGCTGGGAGGCTGCCATCTGTGGGATCCCCAGACACTGGGGTGCATGGCAGTCTTGGGCAACACCCCTCCCCCAGCCCAGTGACTTTCACACCAGGTGTGGCGGGCTCTGCCCTTGGAGGTGGGGAGAACCAAGAAAAGCCGCTTTCTCTGTGTGACTGGTGTGAGTCTGCCGTGGCCTTGGTGCTGAACGATAATTGGTGGCCTGTTGATTCAGCCTGCTGGACTGGCTCAGGTCATCTAAAAAGAACATAACTCTAGGGCTTGCTTTCTGCAATCAGGCAGCTGCCAGCAGTGGGGTTTGTGGACAGGGAAGGAAAATCCTGGCCAGAGACCTCAGCAATTGTACCAATGGACCCCTCCCATCAGGAGCAGCCTCCCAAGTGTGGTGAAAAGCCCTGAATAACATATTAGCAGCGCCCCCTGAACAGCAGGTCAAGCAACCATAGAAGCACACAAACACAGGCTTGGAGACACCAGCTGCGAACTACCTTGCCCTTACCTGCACCTTAAGGGGGAACAGTGTCCAAGTAACCCATGGGAGGGGCAAGATCCCTCCTAAAGGTCAGGACATTTGTATACCCCATCCGGGGGACCAGAGCCTAACACAGAGGCATCAGATTACCTTGATAACTGGCTCCACCACGCAAACTACAATCAATGACAGAGAGGGTAATCCCATAGCTTAACACAGTGCCTTCCATCTGAAATTACTAGAGGGCAGTGGAGTCATACACACAAGTGCAATCCACCACCTGGGAGCTTAAGCTGGGGAACCAAATTCACTAATCTCCATTGGTAAGAGGTGAAGACAACAGGTCAGAGGTAACCCAACTTGCTAAAACACCTCTAAGGCAATAGAGGACCAGCGTGCCCCTTCCTAACACTATTGAGGAACGACCCTTAGGGACTTGGACATAGATCCGTAAACCAGTCCTAGCACCCTCAGGTCTCAATTAAGCAGCCTAATGAGAAAGAACCAGTGAAAGAACACAGGAAACATGAAAGATTACAGAGAGCAGTCACCCCCTAAAGAAATCATTAGAACATCAACAACAGACACCAATATAAAGAAATGATTAAAATGACAGAAGAAGAATTCTGAATATGGATTGTAAGAAAACTCAGTGGAATTGAAGAAAAAATAGAAACCCAACACAAAGAAGCCACAAGAACAATATAGGAAATGAATGAAAAATTCTCTAAAGAGATTGAAATACTATGAAAGAACCAAACAGAAATACTGGAAATGAAAGAGGCATTCAAGGAATTACAAAACATAGTGGAAAGCCTCAATAATAGAATGGATCACACAGAGGAAAGAATCTCAGAGCTTGAAGATAATGCCTAAGTCCTAAACAAATCAGATGAAGAAAAAGAACACAGAAGCAAGAGACAACAACAAAACATACAAGAAATGTGAGTTTATATAAAGAAACCAAATATAAGAATTATAGGCATCCTGGAGAGAGAAGAAAACATGCAAGGCTGGAAAATCTATTTCTTGGAATACTGGAGGAAAATATGCCTGGCCTGGCCAGAAATCTAGATATTCAGATACAAGAAGCACACAGAACTCCTGGGAGACTCAACATGAAAAGGCAATCACCACGTCACATAGTTATTAGGCTGGCCAAAGTAAACACGAAAGAGGCAATCCTTCAAGCAATAAGACAAAAACAGCAGATAACCTACAAAGGAAAACCTGTCAGATTAACTGCAGACTTCTCAACTGAAACTTTACAAGCCAGAAGGGCCTGGGGACCCTCAATCTTCTAAAACAGAATAATGGCCAACCTAGAATTCTCTACCCAGCAAAAGTAAGCCTCATCTAAGAGGGAGAACTAAAGACATTCCCATACAAGCACTCACTGATGGAATTTGTGAAGACCAGACCTGCCCTGCAGGAAGTACTCAGACCTGCATTATACACTAAATGGTACAACAGACACCCACCAAAGTAAAATCACTCGAGAGTTCAATTCCAGAGCCTATCCTTCAAAGTGAGGTATCACAAGAATGGAAAAACATGCACCACATATACTCACCATCAAATTGGTACTAACTGATCAACACTAAGGTGCTCACATGTTATTAATGTTCACTGGGTGCCAGTTAGGTGTTGGGGGGTAAACATACAACTAATGGAGGGGGAGCACACTGTATGGGGGAAGCGCACGCTTGTAGCTCTTCTTGGGCTAGGCAAAGGCATTACATGTAACAAAAATGTTTGTACTCCCATAATCTCCTGAAATAAAGAAAATGAATAGACAAAGAAAAATCTTGTTCTAATGTCCCCATACATAATCCACCAGAGTTTTGCAACAGTGACTGTACATCAGAATCACCTGGAAAGTTTTCTAAACTGTAGATGATCAAAGCCTACTGGAGGTCTTCAACAGGCAAAACTTTTAGGCTTGCATATTTGCATGTTTTTAAATCCCCCCAGTATGTATGATGAGCAGTCATTGTAGTAACCCACAGAATTAAAGACTCATTTACTTTAAGAAGCTCCTCTTTTAAAATGCAAATTCCTTCTGGGAGTGATAAATCAAGCAGATGGTCACAGGATTATATCTTTAATCAGATTGTTTTCTTAACTCCTGGCTAAGATTAGCAAACGTAGAGTATGGGAGAGCTAAATACAGAACATGCACACACCTGAGCTGAGTTGTTGATTGAAGTCCCAGAAGATGTCATTTGAACAATCTAGGGTCAGCTTGAGTCTAATGGGTGCCCAGAAATTCTAAGATAAGTGCAAAGAGGACGGTGGAAGATTGACAAAGGCAGATTACACCAATTCTGATGGCAAATCACTGAAAATCACCCCAGGAATGACCTTTGGAGCTTGTTATGTAGAGGCCTGAGAAATGATTGTGGAAGTTCCTACAAGCTTCTACCATAAAGATCAATACAATACTGGTGTTCATATCTGACCTCTCAGAAGGCCAAAATATGAAGTTGTCTTGATTCTTTTACTTTAACTGAATAAATGGAATGTGTCTAAAGATAAATCCAGCAGGAGTCAGGGGTCAGTACTGCAAATGAAGTATTGAAGGGAGAAGGCTTGTGGTGTGAGGCGGTAAGCAGTAGGGGATGTCCCTGCGTCTTTCTCTTTTCTTACCCTTTCCTCGCCACCTGTCCCCACCGTCTTCCTCACAAAGCCTCACTAGTTCGTTGCTTCTCCCTGAGGAGCTGTGAGTCAGCTCCCTCTGAGAACTTTTCACTTTTACCCTTTCCTTCCCACTGATCCTGTGCTAAGACATACCTGGGGGTTTTACGCCCCTTAAAGAAAGGAAGTGAAAGGTACTGCGTTTCCTACAAAGCTTAACTTTCCTTTCTTGATGTGAAGAGAAAAAGAAACCTCTAGTTCCTGAAACCTCTTTACTTCCTGTGTTGCTGAGTCAGTAAGAAAAGAACTGCACGTTCTGAGAACCTAGTACATGGTACATACAGTACCTACATCCTCATTTCTTTTTTCTTTTTTTTGGCCGTCCATTTTTCTGGCACATCTTCATATTGGTCCTCATGTCCTGTGAGCCGTCCTTCTTGAGACAGACTTCATGATACCACTGGACAGATTCATACACTGAGGCTATGAGTGTGAGGTAGCTTGCTTAAAATCACATGGTTAGGAATTGACGGAAACAGGAGTTGAGCCCAGATTGGGTTGACCTAAATATTATATGTCTAGTCAACAAAGTATCCCTGATAAGAATGAAAAAGAGAATCATCATTGTGGGGTCTGGGGTGAGAAATTTTCCACAGGGCATTTTGGCATCATCTAGACATGGCCTAATCATGGGCTACTCCAGGTGAGGTTAGGTCCAGCAGCATAGGTCTCACCTGGAGTAAGTACTGGGGACTCATGCTACTCGGGTGAGGTCTACTCACTGGCCACATTGGCATCACCTGGGAGCTTGTTAGACCTGCAGCGTCTCAGGACCCGCCCCAGGCCTACAGAATTAGAATGTGCATTTTAACAAGATCCTCGGGTAACTTAGTATGCACATTAAAGTTTGAGAAGCATTGACCTAAATTAGTGTGTTCTAATTATTTGAGCCTGGTACCTCACTGAACTTAATTCTTTTTCTAGACACGATGCTACTCAAATACTTGAATTCCTAGGGCCCTCAGATCTCACAATGGGAGGATCTTGAAACACAAAGTCAAAATAATGGCTGTCTTAGACATCTTAGTAAATTAGTGGCAGAGTCAAATCTAAAATAAGTCCTTACCAGATGCCCAATCCCTGACATTTAGATGACATCATGTATTAAGCTCTTGGTCTGTGCCAGGCACCTTGCTAGGTGCTGAGGATTCAGTGGTGAAAGGAACAATCTGTGTGCTCAAAGAATTCCCGGTCCACTGAGGGAGGCAGATACACACCCAGACGAATATAAAACAACATGGCAGTGCAGAGACATAGAGAGGTACAAGATAACATGAAGTCACCAACCAGAGACGCTTGGCGTCCCAGGCTTACTGGAAGAGGTGCAGCCTTCCCCAGTCTGTGGGCCACCCTACTTGTAGTATCAGCTTCCCTCCCTCCTCTTCACTTTTTTTCATGCTGTCCCCTTTACAATTTCCCCTGGACAAGGGTCCCTTCTACTCCTCAGATTCTTATGTTATCTTTCAAGGCTCTTGCTTCCTACTCAACCTAATCCAGAGGCTCTCCTTTCTCTCAGCATCAACAACTACTTCATTTACTAGCAGTTCCCAAATCTGACTGCATGCTAAAATCACCCAAGAAGCATTTAAAAAAAAAAAAAAAGCCCCATAATAGGCCCTACCCTCAACTCTGGGGGTGATACCAGGGCATCATTTTTTTCCCAGTGCTCCACATAATTCTAACGTGCAACAAAGGTGGGGATGACAGCTTGGGTGACTCCCCTCGCTAGACACCTGGATCTAGCAGCTTACGACGTTACAGAGACATGCAGAGTTTACAAAAGGTCTCCACATAACTGTCACCTCACTAGATTCGCATGTCAGCCCTGTAAAAATAACAAGTGAGAGGCACTTAGTCCATTGTACAGATAGGAAAACTGAGTCACAGAAAGGTGATGTCATGAGCCCAGGTTGCACAGATCTTGGACCCATGTCTTCTGACTTGCCCTGTGCTATTTGGAAAATATGTGTGTAGTCAGGATGAACTCAAGGCTGTGCCTTTCTCTTTGAATGCCCCTCACCCCAGGCCTAGCACTTGTAAGTTGCTCAGCTCAGGGCTAACAATGGGTGGCAGCTACTCATCCGAGGCACGTCTGACTTCTCAAGCTCTGGAAGGTCTCCACCTGAGAAAGAGGAACTGAGTCCAGTGTAAATCAGAAGCCATGTGACCAGACACACTCGAGCAAACTCTGTGAGAAAATGGAAACATGCAAATAGCCAGAGATATTGGAACTTTCCTCAAAATCAATCACAAGTCACGTTCTGATCAGAAGGGCAGATAACAGGATCGTGAGGACTGAAATGTTCTAGGGTTTTGTTTCTTTCCGCTTAGCCACCACTTGCTATTTTCTCTGAGCGGTGCTCTTGCGAATGGGCCCCTCTTACCTGTCCTTGCTTAAAAAGCAAACGTGGAAACGTGTTGAGCTCCCTTCTCTCCTGTTTCTGAAAGCAGCGCAGGAAGTAGGGCTGACTCCAGCCCTCAGCAGACATAAACTGGGGCAGAAGGAAGGGGTTGGGAGTGAGGGCTGGGCAAATTTTTTTTTTTTCTTTCCTTTCTTTTTATCTCCATTTTGTTGTTGTTGTTGTAATCTCTTCACTAGGTTCCCTCCATGTTCCGCTTCAGAAATAGACTGGACAGGTCCTGTGTATATTTTATTCCTCTCATTTTAGGAATAATTTTCTGTTCTCAGATCAGAGCAAGACAGGGAATGAGAAGGGGCGGGCCGGACGCCTGCCTGCTGAGACACGCACACACAGATGGGGGGGCCGCCTTACACAATCCGCATATCAGCAGTTCTGGGGCAGCCAGAAGGTTATTCCTAAGGGGAGCATGTTCTAAACCAGCAGAAAATAAATGCTGCTTCAAAAATAAGCATTTCAGGCTGTGACTTTCCCGGGTCAAGAAGGCTTGTTGTTATTTTTCAGAGTAAATCTGCCCCAGTGCACACTGGCTGCTGCACTCAAGCACTTATTTCAGAAGGCGCTAGGTCCTCATTTTCATAAATAAATAAACCCCCAAAGGCCTTTAGAATCTGATTATGTTTGGAACAAAACTCCTAAATATAGGGCCATTGTCTGAAACCATGTGACCAACCCCAGTCTTTTCACCTAATTGTGTCTATTAGAGAATGGCATGCATCCAGAGCTGTGATTAGGCTATAAGCTGGCTCTCAACAAACATCATGGGTCCTTTTTGTTGTTTAGGGATGAAGTGGGGACAAATGACTTTCTCTTGATTAGGCAAACCAATACTGCCACTTTCACCAAGAAAACCCACCTCTGCACTTGTGTTTATCATTTCTTTTGGATAGCACAAAGTCCTGTTCTCACAGAAAAACCTAATACACGCATCCATCTTCTGTGCCTCTAACTGGTGGCAAGGTTGGTTTTTGTCTTAGTGCTTTTTGTTAAGTGACCCACCCTAACCTGATTATTTTAAATAAGAAACGTGAAGTCAACTCTATTCATTCACCAGACACTGATCTCCTAGTGTGGACCAAGTCTGAGAGATAACTTGGTCTATCAGACAGATGGACTTCTTGCCCTAATGGTCTGTCTAAGGGTAGGAAGATGTTAATAAATAGTCACACCGTAAGTCACGTAATTGTATTGGAATAAGTGCCTTGGAAAAGGACTGTGAATGCATAGGTCAGGGATTTAGAGTAGAGGCTGGGGGTTCAAGAAGGGCTTTTCTGAGGAGATGACATTTCAAATTAGACTTAAAGGGCGAGAATGGGCTAGGGAAGAGAAGCAAGAAGGCAAGTGTTCTCAGCAGCGGGGAGGGAAAACGTGAGTGCCCTGAATGAAGGCCAGCACCGCCCCCCCACCATGCCCTCCATGGAAACGAGAAGTGGCAGTGGTAAATGCATGGCATGTGATGGAGACACAGAGGAGGGGTAGCACACCTGAGCCAGGGAAAGGAGTCAGGATAAAGTACATTTCTGAAAGAGGAGAGTGGGAAAGGTCACAGAGGCGCCAGGGACATGAGAGGAAGCATAAGTTGACTTGCTGCAAGAGTAGGAAGCGGGGGTAGTGTGGGCAGAGATCCGAGGCCAGAAATGCAGACACGTGGGGGCCAAGGGTGAATTGAAATTGTCGGATGACAGCTTTGAGTGATGCAAAACTGGAAACAGGGTCTCCTGGCAAAATGCTACCGAAGAATCACACTTCAGACTTTCTCCAGGTTAAACTTTATTTACAAAAGCGGGTGGCAGTGGACTGGATTTGGCCTTTGGGCTGTGGTTTGCCAACCCCTGCTCTGGATGATAGACTGGAGGTTCAGGGAAAAGCACATGATGTATTCTGACCACAGTGTCATTCTTTTTTGGGGAGGAATGCATTAAGTGAAACAACCTTGCTGACATCTCTTTCTATGATACTAATAGTTGGTTTCCTGTGGTTCAGGAATACAGTGAGTAAGTCAGTCAACAACTATTTCTTGAGTCTTCTAAGCCAGGTGCAGTGGCTCATGCCTATAATCCCAGTGACTTGGGAGGCCGAGGTGGGAGGATCATTTAAGGGCAGGAGTTTGAGATCAGCCTGGGCAATATGGTGAGACCCTGTCTCTAAAAAAATTAAAAAATTAAAAAAATTAGCCAAGCATGGTGGCACATGCCTGCAGTCCCAGCTACTCAGGAGGCTGAGGCAAGAAGACCATTCAAGCTCAGGAGTTCAAGGCTGCAGTGAGCTATGATCATACCACTGCACTCTGGCTTGGGCAACAGAGTGAGACCTCATCTCAAACAAACAAATAAACAAAGAATCTTCTAAGTATCATGCCTCTTTCTGGGCCCTGAAGAGTCAGTGAGAACAAGATAGCAGGGGCATCTTTCTGTCCATTAAGTGAATAGGCAAGTCTTGATTGTCCACTGTCTTCCAGGTCCTGTACGAGTGCCTCAGAATTCAGGAGGACAGGAGTGGGGGTGCATCTATCCCTCCATCAGTCCATCCATCTGCCCAGCTACCCAACAACCATGCAATGAACTTCTGCTATTGCAAGCCATGTTAGCAGGACTCTGTAGAATTTAGTGGTGACCGAGCCATGGCTGCCGCCTCCAAATTGCTTACCTTCCAGAGGGGGAGAAAAGCCAGTGAATTAACATCCAAAGTCTGAGGTGGAGAGGGCAATGTGCTACCAGAAAAGTACACACTGAGGATGGGGGTGGGGGGTGTGGGTGCTCAGAGCAAAGGAAGATGACTTCCAGCTGGAAGAGATCAGGAAGGCTGACGAGATGACATCTAGTTTCCTGTTAACCCTTTCAAGTGACATGTGAGTCTCTATAAAGATTACAAGCAGATTTGAAAAGACAAGGCCCTTTTGTACACTTTACGAGCCCTAGGAACCCATCATGGCAAGCCTTGCAAATGCTTTGTGATTTCAGAGTCCTGGAAATGGCTCCTCTCTCCTGCCAGCAAAATTACCTTACCTCGAGCAGTTTGCCTATTTGCTAGGAATTTCCATATTTGTCAACCCTGAGATGTGCACCAAAGGGAGCTATTAATATGCAAAAGAAAAAAAAGTTGTTCTCTCAACAACTCAGTGCAGAGTATTGTTGTATCTATTTTGTAGATGAGGAAGCTTAGGCCAAGAGGATTGAGTACCTTGCCCGGCATCACAGAGGAGAGGGAAGTAAGCCTGGAACCTGTCTTTTGACTCCCAGATGGCTTTCTCTTTAACAAATGCTTTCATTGCCAGACTCCGGATTAATAACCTGGAGTTTGCTTTGACTTCTTCTTCCATTCAGGTCAGCTCCCTGCTTGACATTCCTTCTCTATTCCATTTCTCCGAGATGTCTCTTTCTGCTTTACTCCCACAGCCGCGGTACTTGCTCCGTGGATGTAATTCACTGGGTTAGCAAACATTTATTTTCCGCCCACGGGGGATCGTGTCTATTGCCCAGGTCTTTAAATTGATCTTCCCACATCTTTCTTGCCCCTTTCAAATCTTTTTCTTTTTAAAAAAAGTTATTTCAAAATATTAGTGGGGTATAAATATTTTTGTTACGTGGATATAGTGTGTAATGCTATAGTGTGTAAGTTGGGGCTTTTAGTGTGCCCATCACCAGAACGGTGTTCATTGTACCAGATACGTAAGTTTTTACGCCTCACCTCCTCTCACCCTCACCCCTTCTTGGTTTCCAATGTCCTTTACATCTCTTTGTTCCCCTGTGAGCCCATTGTTTGGCTCCCAATTATTAGAGAGTACATGTAGGGTTTGTTTTTCCATTCCTGAGACACTTCATTTAGGATAATGGTCTCCAGTTCCATTGAAGTTGATGGAAAAGACATTATTTCATTTCTTTTTATGGCTGAGTAGTATTCCATATTATATGGTGTATACACACACACACAAACACACCACATTTTCTTTATCCACTTATCAATTTATGGGCACTTAGGTTGATTCCACATCTTTGCAATTGTGAATTGTGCTATGATAAACATTAGAATGCAGGTGTCTTTTTGATCAAGTAACTTCTCTTCCTTTTAGTAAATACCAAGTAGTGGGATTGCTGGATCAAACACTTAAGTCTACATTTATTTCTCTGAGGAATCTCCATACTGTTTTCCAAAGAGGTGGTACTAATTTTCAGTCCCACCAATGTTGTATAAATGTTCCTTTCTCTCTGCATCCACACCAGCATCTATTGTATTTTGACTTTTAATCATGGCCATTCTTACAGGGGTAAGGTGATATTTCAACGTGGTTTTAATTGGAATTTTCCTGATGATTAGTAATGTTGAGAATTTTTTCATATATTTGTTGACCATTTGTCTATAATCTTCTGAAAAACTTCTGCTCATGTCTTTTGCCTACTTTGTAATAGGTTGTTTTGTTTTGTTTTCTTGCTGATTTCAGTTCTTTGTAGATTCTGGATATTAGCCATTTGTTAGATGTATACTTTGCAAATATTTTCTCCCATTCTGTAGGTTGTCTATTTACTCTGCTAGTTATTTCCTTTGCTATGCAGAAGATTTTTAATATAATTAAGTTCCATTTATTTATTTTTATTAGTGTTTCATTTGCCTTTGAGGTCTTAGTCATAAATTCTTTGCCTAAGCTGATATCTAGAAGAGTTTTTGTTTATGTTTTTTTCCCCTAGAAATTTTACGGTTTCATGCCTTACATTTAAGGTTTTTATGCCCCTTGAATTAATTTTTGTATAGGCAAGAGATAGTGGTCCTGTTTTATTCTTATGTGTATTGCTATCCAGTTTTCCCAGCACCATTTATTGAATAGGGCTTCCATTCCCCAGTATATGTTGTTGTCTGGTTTGTTGAAGATTAGTTGGTTTATTTCTGGGTTCTCTATTCTGTTCCATTGGCCTATGTCTCTACTTTTATATCAGTACCTTCCTGTTTTGGTTACTATGGCCTTGTAGTAAAATTTGAAGTCAGGTAATGTGATGCCTATAGATCTGTTCTTTTTGCTTAAGATTTCTTTGACTATGTGTGCTCTTTTGGGGTTCCAAATGAAACATAGAATTATTTTTTTCTAGATCTTTGATATATGACATTGGTATTTTGATGGGGATTGCACTGAATCTATAAATCACTTTGGACGGTATGGATATTTTAACAATGTTAATTCTACCAATCCATGAGCATGGGATATTTTTCCATTTTTTTGTGTCATCTATAATTTTTTTCATCTGTGTTTTATAGTTCTCCTTGTAGAGACCTTTTATCTCTTGGTTAAGTGTGTTCCTAGGTATTTTATTTTCTTTATAGCTATTGTAAGTAGTATTGACTCCTTGATTTGACTCTCAATCTTACTGTTATTAGAATATAGAAATGCTAGTGATTTGTGTGCAGTGATTTTGTAACCTGAGACTTTGTTGAATTTATTTATCTATTCTAGGAGTCTTTTGGTGAAATCTTTAGGCTTTTCTAGATACAAGATCATATTGTGAGTGAACAGGGATTCTTTGGCCTCCTCTTTCCTGATTTAGATACCCTTTATTTCTTTCTCTTGCCTGATTATTCTGGCTATTACTTCTAGTACTATGTTGAATGGATGTGGTGACACTAGGCATCCTTGTCTTGTTCCAGTTTTTAGCGGGAATGCTTTCAACTTGTTCCAATTCAGTATGATGTTGGCTGTGGGTTTGTCATATATGGCTTTTATATTTTGAGGTATGTTCCTTCTATGCCTGGTTTGTTGAGAGTTTTTATCAAGAAAAGGTGGTTGATTTTATTGATTGCTTTTTCTTCATCTATTGAGATGATCATGTGGTTTTTTTTTGTTTTTTTTTTTTTTTGCTTTCCTTTATGTAGTGAATCAGGGTTTTCATTTGCATATGTTAAACAATTCTGCATCCCAGGGATAAAATCAACTTGATCATGGTGAATTATCTTTTTCATGTGCTATTGAATTTGATTTGCTAGTATTTTTTTGAGGATTTTTGCATCTATATTCCTAAGGGATATTGGTCTGTAGTTTTCTTTTTGTGTTGTGTCCTTTCCTGGCCTTGGTATCAAAGTGATACTGACTTGACAGAATGAGCTAGGGAGGAGACCCTCCTTTTTAATGTTATGGAATAATTTCTGTAAGGTAGGTACTACTTCTCCTTTGCAGGTCTGGCAGAATTTAGCTGTGATTCCATCTGGTACAGAGCTTTTGTGTTGTTTTGGGTAGATTTTTTTATTACTACTTCAATCTCATTTCTTATTACTTATCTGTTCAGGATTTCTATTTCCTCTTGATTCAGGTTTGGGAGGCTTTGTGTTTCCAAAAATATTCTCTATGTTTTCCAGTTTGTGTACATAGAGATTTTCATAGTATTCATGGATGATTTTTTTTTTATTTTTGTGGTATCAGTTCTAATGTCTCCTTTTTCACTTCTGATTGAGCTTATTTGGGTCCTTTCCCTTCTATTTCTAGTTAATCTAGCTAGAGGTCTATAGATTTTGTTTATCTTTTTAAAGAACCAAGTTTTTGTTTTGTTGATCCTTTGTATTGTGTTTTTGGTTTCCATTTTATTAAGTTCTGCTCTAAGCTTTGTTATTTTTTTCCTTCTGCTAACTTTGGGTTTGGTTTGTTCTTCTTTTTCTAGTTCCTTGAGGTGTGACATTAGGTTGTTAATTTGTGATCTTTCTGTCTTTTTGATGTAAGTATTTAAGACTATGAATTGCCCTCTTAACACTACTTTTACTGTATCCCATACATTTTAGATGCTTGTGTCATGATTGTCATTCTGTTCAAAAAATCTTTTGATTTCCATCTTGTCATTGACCCAAGGATAATTCAGCAGCAGGTTGTTTTATTAGTCTACTTGTAGTTGATTTCTAGTTTTATTCCACTGTGATCTGAGCAGATAGATGGGATGATTTCTATTTGCTCTGAATTTGCTGAGACTTGTTTATGGGCTAATATATTTTGACTTTATGTTTCAAGATCCTCCCATTGTGAGATTTGAGGGCCCTAGGAATTCAAGTATTTGAGTAGCATGGTGTCTAGAAAAAGAATTAAGTTCAGTGAGGTACTAGGCTCAAATAATTAGAACACGTTAATTTAGGTCAATGCTTCTCAAACTTTAATGTGATACTAAGTTACCCGGGGACCTTGTTAAAATGCACATTCTAATTCAGTAGGTCTGGGGTGGGTACTGAGACGCTGCAGGTCTAACAAGCTCCCAGGTGATGCCAATGTGGCCAGTGAGTAGACCTCACCTGAGTAGCGTGAGTCCCCAGTACTTACTCCAGGTGAGACCTATGCTGCTGGACTTAACCTCACCGGGAGTAGCCCATGATTAGGCCATGTCTAGATGATGCCAAAATGCCCTGTGGAAAATTTCTCACCTCAGACCCCACAATAATAATTCTTTTTTTCATTCCTATCAGGGATACTTTGTTGACTAGACATACAACATTTAGGTCAACCCAATCTGGTCTCAAATCCTGTTTCCGTCAATTCCTAACCATGTGATTTTAAGCAAGTTACCTCACACTCTTTGCTGAGAGGTCTTTTGTAAGTCTGATGGCTTTTCCTTTGTAAGTAACCTGTTGCTTTCATTATGTAAATTGTAGAATTTTCTCCTTCACTTTGACTTTGGTCAGGCTGATGACTTGTCTTGGTGATCTCCTATTTGCTATTAATCTTCCACATATTCGATGATCCTCTCGTATATGAGTATCTAAACCTCTAGTGATATCAAGAAAGTTTTCTTCTATTATTCTCTCAAGTAGGTTTTCTATGTTTATTGCTTTTTCTTTTTCTCCCTCAGGGATACCTATAATTCTTATATTAGTGCACTTTGCATAATCTCATATTTCCCTCAGTGATTGTTCACTCTTCTTTGTTCTTTCTTCTGCACTTTTTACTGACTGAGTTACTTCAAACTCCTTGTCTTCAAGCTCTGAAATTCTTTCTTCTGCCTGGACTAGTCTGTTGTTAAAACTTTGTGATGTATTTTGCAGTTCCGTAAATGACTCTTTCATTTCTTTAAGTTCTGTTATCTCCTTTCTGATGTTATCTATTTAATGAACTTCTCTTTTATGGCCTAAATTTATTCTTTGGTTTATTTGAGATGGTTTTCCACCATCTCCTCAATTCCATTCATCTTACTTGCCATCCATAATCTGAATTCCAAATCTGTCATTTCAACAATTTGCTTTTGGTTGGAGCTTATTACTGGAGAGCAATTGTGATCCTTTGGGGATGTCAAGACAGCCTGTTTTTTCATGTTGCTGGAGTTTTTATGCTGGTGCATTCTCATCTGAGGCCACTTCTCTTAGCTCAAAACAGGCAGCAGATATGGTATGCCTGTTCTCTGCAGAGACCCCTGTTGCTCAGTGAAGACAGGGATAAGTCCCTGGATGTTGTGCTTGGATCCTACTCTGGAAGCTTGAGCAGGCAGAAGAGAGACACTGTGGGCCTTTAATGCTACTGGTCTGCTGAGTCTCCCCTTTTCCCCTGTGTTTGTCACCAGGCTGCTGTGAGCTTACCCCTTTCAAATCGTTCAACCAGATAACATTAATAAGCCACTTCCTTAGTGTAATGTAAGACACATTCACTGATTATCTAACTTGTGCCAGGCATTGTTCTGGGTCCTGAGGAAGAAAAATTAAAAATTTATAGATCTCATAGTTTACAAAGCACTTTACATAAGTCACAAAGGCTTCAGGATGAATAGCAAACTTCCCTTGAATTGGCCATAGGGAGTCTTGGCAAAAGAAACATTCCAGATTCAGAAAGAAAGGGTGAGTTTTCTCAAAGACAGGAGGACTGATCATTGAAGAAGCTTTGCACAGTGTCCGGCATACCCAGCAAACAGCAGGAGAAGAAAGAGAGAAAGAGCACTTCATTCTCAATTGCAGGACAAGGATAGATACAGTACAGCTGCAGAAAGCCCCAAGACTGAAGTGGATGGGGAGGGGGGCTGTTCTGTTGCCTGAGCCGAGGAGTTTAACACTCTTTGAACACCTTCTGTCTACAGAGACAACTCAACTAAGGTCATTGGTTATGATAATTAAGCTGTTTTTCTAAGTAGGAGCAATTTCAAGAAGGCAGGTTGACCTTTGTGAGAATTTCTAGTAGCAATCACTTCATGATTGATTGGAAATATCTGCAAATACACGTGTCCTGAGAGGTAAATGAGAAATGTAGGCTGTTGCTGTTTTCCCAATGAGTCTATTTGTCCTTGTCGAACAGTTTGGGGGAGAGTGGCATTGAGGTAACAAAAATGGCCCAAGGATCTTGGAAGCTCCGTCTGTGAATATATCCATGGTACCAGGACTTAGGGGATGGAGAGAGAGATAGAGAGAGCATAGACAGAAGGCACCGTGGAAGAGGAGAGGGAATGCAATAAAAGACCTTAGGTCATTGAACTGATTTTTGGTAGAAAGAAAATTAAGAAAAAGAGAAGTCCATATTACTAAATTTGAACTTTATCTTTCTAAAAACAGTCCTTCTGTGGGCAAAGTTCATATGCTGGAGGAATGAATCATAATGACACCCTTTGCTATGACCTCGGGGAAAATATCTGTGCCTTTTGAGGTTTCAGCAGATTCTCTCTTGACATTCAGAAAGAAAACAAGAAGAGAGGGAAATACCCTTTCCCTCTGTCACATTGTCAGGCTAGAAATTCACTTCAGGGGCCACAGTCTATGACAAACATGCTCATGCAAATTCTGTGCTTGCTTTCACGCTCCATTTCCTTACCAACTATGTAGCTAAGCAAAATGGAACAAGAAATAGTGTCTTGGGAGAGATGAAATTGCTGGATTAGACACAGGCCACCTTTATATAAAGAAAAAAAGTTAAACTATGCTCCTGGTGAAATGAGTCTATTTGGGTTATTGTGGCATTTTACAGGAGACTGAGATAGCTGATTAAGGTGATGATGCTACAGTATCATCATTCTGGCAATAAATATTTCTAGAATTAAAGTGAATAATGTAGTAGTACAGTGGAGAGGAAGGAAAACTGCATCCATGGGCCAGCAACCTGTTTTGTTTGTTTGTTTGTTTGTTTTATTTGTTACATGGCTCTTGAACTAACAATGGTTTTTACATTTTTAAGTGGCTACATTAGCACCAAAGTGATAGCCTCTATTTTACCTGTTGGCCCACAGAATCTAAATATTTACTATCTGGCCCTTTAAAAATTTGTTTGTTTACCTCTGGGAAAATAAGTAGTAGAGAAGAATGTGTATAGACTCTTGAGTCAAAGACATCTGGATCTGAATTCTGACTAGACACATCATTCATTCCACAAATACTTATCAAGTATATCTCCTTTCTTTACTTGACTTCTAAGATTCCACACTCTCCTGGATTTATTCCTTCCTTACTCACCAATTCTTACAATTTCCTTTGCCAGTTGTCCTTAATCTTACTGATCTCTGAACACTGCATCCAAAACTCAGATCTTGGACCCTCTTCTCTTTTTCATCTGTACTCACCATGTGCTTGGAGTTCATTCTTTCCCACTGCATTTACTAACACCCAATGATGATGATGTTTGACCACAGTCATAAATGCAGCTGTCTTCTTTAATATCTCTACTTAATGTTGAACAGATATCGCAAACTTACAGTGTACAAAATGGAGCTTCTGATTTTCATTGCCAAATCCACTCTTAGTTGAGTCTTCCTCATGTTGGCAAATGATAGCTCCATTCACCCTGTTACGTCAGTTTCTCCACTTGAAAATGTGCATAGCCCCTGTCTCAGAGTTGGTGTGAAGAACAAATGAGGTAATATAATGTTAATGTTTCTCATAATACCTGCCACAGTCAGAATTCCGTAAGAGTAAGTGAATGGAGTATAAACTTTCAATTCTTCCATCCTAATGGCTCTTAGATCCATTTGTTTCTTTTCTCTCCTTTCAGACTCTTATTAGTTTATCTCAGAACCATTACAAAAGTCTCGTAACTGGTAGCATTGATTGAGTAATAAAGTAGTAATCATAGAGAATATTATTCTCCCCTTTTAAAGATGAGGAAAGTGAAACAGCAAGTTGCCCTAAGTCCCACACCTTAGCAGTTTCCGGAGTTGGGATTTAACCCTGGCCAGCTGAAAAGCCAGTGTGCTCCAGGCTGCCAGTGTGCAACGCAGCCTTCTCCAGCTTACTCCCAGGTGAAGAGCAGGGCCTAAAAGGCTAAATATGATAACCAAGAAGGGGAACTGTAATATGGAAAATAAAAGCAGGTGTTCCTTAACTAGGCTGAGATATCAAAATCCTCCGGATTTTTTAAGCAGATTCCTGAGCTTTGTCCTAGAACAATTGAATCCACTGGGGCCCAGGAAAATGCATTTTTTGAAGTTCCAAAGGCAGTTTTGAGCAGTCAGATTTGGGCACTTCCACTCTAGGTTTTAAAAGGAACATCTCACCATATTTAGGGCCAATAAATATAATACCATAACCCAAAACTCCGAAAGAGAAGCCAAAAACCAGATATTCCAATATAAAAATGGGCAAAGGGCATGAAAGGAAAATTCACAAAAGAGGAAACAAAATGGCTACTAGAAATATTGTAAGTTGTCAGACCTATTTATAATCATTTTAATTGCAAATTTTTAAAAGTTAATGGAATACCATTTTTAAATCTATCAAATTCTTTTTTATTTAATGCAAATTCATAATGTCTGTAAGTATGTGATGAGGTGGGCACTTTCATAAAGTACTAGGAAAGGAAATATTGATGCTACCATTTTGAAAAACCATTTGTTAGCACATACCAAAGTCTTAGAAATGTCAGTAATCTTTAATTCAGAAATTCCTTTTATACAAATATATCCAAAGAAATAAACCAAAAGAAATGAAAAAAATACTGCATGTAAAAAATATTTATAGCAATCTGATTTATAACAGCAAAATGAAAATAAGCCAAATGTTCAACAATAGAAAAAGTGAATTATTCTGCATCATTGTATCATCGAGCAGTTATCAAATCTATCAGAATATACTATAATATTTAATTTTACACAAATATGTAAATATATATGCCAGAAAAAAAATTCTGAATGTCCTTACACCAAATTGTTAACAACAGAGTCTATAAGTGAGGCATAATATTATTCTCCCCATTTAAATTTACTTGGACACAAATTATACTAATTCTATGACTCAGGATATGCTACCCTTCTTCTTAGAAGGCCCTACCTTTCTATGCTGGGAAAATGTTTTCATTTTAAGAATTAATGCAAGTGTCATCTTCCCTAGATAATCTCATTTATTTCTTACCCATGTATGACCTATTTATCCCCCTAATTTGCTAGCATAGATTACATTTATTTTAGCTCTTATTTGTCATTTAAACATTATCTGTTAATTCATTTATACCTCCTAGTAGAATACGAGCTGCTTGAAGGCAACATTCAGGAGACCCAGATGTCTGAAAGTGTTTATTGAATTAAATTCTATGGATGACAGAAAGAAAGCTCAATGGAAAATTTCCATTTGGTGTCTGTTACACCATCAGAAAGAATTCTGTGCAAGTTTCTAAGAGGGTATATCCTAAATGTTCTCACTACAAAAAAAGAAAAGAAAAAGAAAGAAAATGGTAACTATATGAGGTGATGATATATTGATTAGCTTGATTATAGTGACTATTTCACTATGTGTGTGTGTATATATATATCAAGACGTCAAATTGTTCACTGTAAATACATACAATATTTATTTGTCAATTACACCTCCGTAAATTTGGAAAAAAAAAAAACAATAAAAGAAAGAAAGCTGTGAAAGACTTTTGGCTTCCACTTAGAATGCAGAAAACAGGAAAGAGTGGCAATCTTAGAAGTACCAAAAACAATGCTGGAGAATCTGCAAATTCACACCATTTTTTTTAACCAAAAGATCATCATGATGAAGTATAGCCAAAGACCACCCCAAGTAAATTTTCAAATAAGTTGTTATACAAAGATGGAGTCTGAGAATCACTCTTGAATGCAAATCAAGCAACTTCTAGGATTTGGCTGGCAACAATGAATGTGTCTCATTTGTGATATCACATAGTTGAAAACCCTCAAAAAGATTACGCTTACTGTAGCCCTCACCTCTTTTTAAAATAAACATTTCTTATCTTGAGGCCTCCTCTCTCCAGATAATCTATTTTGGGAACTTTACACCACCTGGTCTTTTCTAATTATCTTTGTCTCTCAACAACAGACTTAAAACACAAACCTCTCTCCCTCATTATATACTTCCTCTTTCAAGCTTTGTGAATACATTTTGTACAATATGACTTTGAGTTAGTTTGGATATCTCCTTGCATCTCTTATCCGTATTGCTTTATGTGTGCAGCCTGTTGAGATTTTAAAGAAGAGTGTTTACTAGGCTAATAGCCTTGCATAGTCATCCTGAGTGCTGGGCATTCCCCAAAGTTGCTGTGTGCTCACTTTCGTATCTGGGCAGCTTTAAACATGCTCTTCTTTCTACTTGTCATTCTCCAACGCACCTGTTCTGGCTGGTGAACTTTTCACATCCTTCACATCTTGGCTCGAGCACCAGTTCTCTGCAAAGACTTCCTTTTTCATATGTCAGTGACATCTCTGATCTTGTCTAAGATCTCTGTGGTAGGCAGAACAATGCTCCTCCAAAGACATCCAGGTTCAAATCCTGAGAACCTGTGAATATGTTAGCTTACACAGCAGAAGGGATTTTGCAGATATGATTACATTAGGGATCTTGAGATGGGGAGGAAATCCTGGATTATTGAGGTGGGCCAAATGTAATCTCAAGGGCCTTATTAGGGAAAGATGTGGGCAACAGATAGAGGCAGAAATGATGGAAGCAGAATTACAGTGATGCACTTTGAATACGGAGGAAGGGGCTACATGATAAACCAGGAAATGCAGGCAACCTCTAGAAGCTAGAAAAGGCAAGGAAACTAATTCTCCCCGAGAGACTCCAGAAGGAACACAGCTTTGTCTACACCCTGATTTTAGCCCAGCAACATTCATTTCAGACTTCTGATCTCCAGAACTGTAAGATAATAAATGTGTAGACTTAATCCAAGTTTGTCATAATTTGTCACAGCAGCATTAGAAAACCAGTAGAAGCTCCCAAAAAACTGATTGTTTTAGGGAATAAAGATTCTTTATTCATGTGTAGATTTTTTCCTCTAGCTAAAGTGTCGATTTTTCCATTGCTATTAGTACATGGTAAAATAGGAGCTTAGTAAATTAATTATGATCAAGAAATAAATAAATGGATAATTCACTAAAAAACTGTTAGAATAATTTAATCAGCGGTTGAATGGAGCAGTGGACAGAGCTACAGGCTCAGGGTCAGAAACATGAATTACAGTTTTAGCTTTTCCATTTGCATAAGGATGAATCATTTCACCTCTGAATCTAAGCTTCCTTACCTACAAAAAGAAATCAAGACATTCTTTGGTCCCCAAGGTATCTTCCAACCATAAGGCTGTGTAACCATATGCCAAGGAATTTTTGGAAGACATGCCTGAACTGAGTTGGGGGTTGGACTGATGACCTCAGAGGTCTCTTCCAGCTCAAAGATTCTATGGCACAGACACAGCAGGATGCATCTCATATAGAAGGTAATTCTGAGACAACTCATTTTTCAGAGTCTCCCGGAGGGAGAAGTCCTCTGAGAGTAAACAAAGGCACCAGTAGCTTTAGGTCAAGCCCTGCTTCAGATTCGGGCCAAAGGCAACGAGAATGCCACAAAGAACATCAAAGGGCAGAATCTGGCCCTGGAACAAGAAGACGGATGGAGGGAAAGTCATGATCTTCAGTAAAACAAATAAATAACCTTTAAAATCACATCTGCAGACGGTCTAACGTCCTTAAATGCTTTCCAATAAGCTTGGCTGGTAGCTTGCCACAAAGCCTGTCCAAGCGGATTTACAACAGATGGAGGCAGGGAATTTCGACCTAGGCCTGACGCTGCTGCTAACCAGTTGAGTGACCTCGGACCCATCATTTCACCTCACTGGCCTGTATAAATTTTTTATTTCAAAGTGAAGGGACTAAATTAGATGACTTCTGACCTTCCCTCTAGCCTTACAGCCTTCCCTCCCAGCCCCAGCACTGATCACGGATTCTCAAAAGTACAGTGGTTAAATTTGTATTAAACAAGCAGTCATTTACGGGATTCTGCAAGGAACTAAATTTAAATTTAAACCCTAGGCTTAGGAGAAGAAAAGAAAGGAAAAAATAAAAAAAGAAGGGGAAACCAGGAGGGTGGTTGAAGGTTTTTTTTTTTTTTTCTTTTTTCCTTTTTAAACCATTTTCTTATTGTTTCTCCCTGTTGATATAACTGCCCCAAATCAGCCATGGCCACTGTCCTTGTAAATGACTCTGCTCCAGCTAAAGTTGTATAGGTCAAGCTTTGAGCTGCTGCTCTCTGTCTGTGCTTAGGCAGAACTTCATGCATGGGCCTCCCAAGCATGAAACCCCAATCCTGAGATAATGCGTAGAACACTTAATCCTCCTTTGTCCTCAGCTTTCCAGTGTGGGAATCCAGCAAGACGGAGCACTGAGCTGTCTCCCAAATTTCCCACTTTAGGGCAGGTCTTGGACTAATTGATGATGTAAGTGTTTCCATGGCATTTATTTCAGACCTTTACCTATCTAAGCCAAAATTGTTAGAGTAAGAATTTTTAACTTTTTAAGAAAGGCCTAAGCAAAAATCAAAAATGGGATATGTTTACATCTGCCAGATGTCAAAAGGTGTTCTGACCTTGAACTTCAACCAGTGTATAATTTTACCATGACCAATTCTCCACCTGCTCCACAGACACCATATAAACACATAGCCAACTGTGCCCATGGGATCATTTTTAGTTTCTAGACACCAAAATATATTTACCAGGGAAGAATGGAGGAGAATCATAAGGACAATAAAGTGCATTCAAAGATCTAATTATAAATAATTCCATATGTTTGTAAAATGTTTTAAAGAAGTATTTTCCAAAGCATGGTGCATATATATACGGTAGTATGCCATATATAAAACAATTTTAGGTGGGACATGTGTGATACATTGATTGTTCTTACCTCTTTCTGATGGGCATCCCTGTCCTCCTCAAAATCTAGTCCCAGGAAGAAATCCTACAGAACATACAGTGACGAGGACACATATTCCATAGCCACATCTCCTGAATGATCTGCCCGCTTCCTAACTGATGCATTGGTTTATTCTGCTGCAGCGTCACCATGGCCCCACCCAGGTGGCAACTTCAGTTCCTTGAGTTCTGTGCATCATCACCCATCTACCTTTCCTAGGCATTTCCTCCCTTAACTTACCCAACATCCCCTCATTCCCAGACCAGCCTTTTGTCCCTTCAAGTTCGCTCAATTCCTCATTCCTGGCCCTTATGTGATGTCCATAAATTTAATGTCCTGAAACCCCCAGCTCTGCTTCCTTAGCTATAGCCTCTTCCTACCCTCGATGTCCTTCCTACCAGCCAATCAAAAGCTCTACCCCTTCCTATCCCAATCCTCCTTCTCATGTTGAAGTTCTCCTCTTTCAATGGGTGAACCTGCTGTGTTGGTTCTTACTTCTTCTCTCTTACTCATTCCACTAATTAATTTCATACCTATTTCTTGATCCAACACACTGAAACACTGTTCTCAACCCAAGATTCATTACTGTCTGCTCTTCCACAAAACATCCATTGAGCAACATATTCTCTCTGGGGCCATGATCCTTCCTACATTTTGTCCTTGTATTTCCTTCCTTTCCTTTAATTTCCCTTTATAAATAAATTTATTTAAGCAAAATAATAGTAAGTTAACTTAAGAAAAAGATATTTACTAAATACTAAATAAGAGTTCAGGTTATATATGGATGTGGTCAAAATTTTGATGATCATAAATGAATGACAGTTTGACAAAAACTGTCTTAGAATTATAGAATATTTCTCTGTTTTTTAAAATTTGTCCCTGTGATGTACTATAATGGCAAAGAGGATGGGAATAATTAACCCACTGTACAGACAAAGAAGCTAAGACTCAGTTTATATGAATTATCTAATATCATGCAACAAGCACCAGGTAGATGCAGGACTAAAGTGAGAGCCCACTGACCCCATATCCAATGACACTCTTCCACCCACATGTACTTAAATATGAATCTTTCTTAGCTCAAGATATAGATGCCAGACACAGACCCTAGGAAAGGGTACTTCTCAGGAGTAAAGAGACATAAAATAAATATTCATCCCAGGTAGTTTGAATATGTGTCAAATTAAGAAGCAGTGTGATCTATAGCCAAGGAAAAGATAACAAATCACTGAAATATAAATAAGTTTCCCTTATAGAATGTAGCAGAAATACAGAACACAAATATAACTTGAGAAAAATAATATAAGACTCCTGTGATTTCAAATATTAGATTTCTAAAAAGAGTAGTAACCAAAAGGTGAAAATGCAGGTTCTGAATGGAGTCAAATCTGCCCAAGTTTAAACATCAGCCCTCTTGCCAACCTACTGGGTGATAGTAGCAACATGCCTAATATCTTGTTTTATTTCTCCACCTTTAAGAAGGTGGCAATAACAGTGTTTAGCTCCTAGAACTAGTATAAGGATTGAGTGAGAGAATTCTACAAATATTAGCACAGAAAATGTCCAGTTAGGCATGGCAGCTTGAATCTCTGCTTTTACTCTGTTCTTTTATATAAACCAATAAAATGATTGTAAAGGAATAAAAAAAGATAACAAACTTATGATAACAAAGAGAACAGGAAAGGTAATGACATTTGTTGAGAAATGTGAACTAAATGTTTAACTATGGAAAACAGAAGGATAGAGTCAGCCAATTGAGCCAAGCATAGCCAGCTGAAACCCAAACCCATATTGGGAAAATCAAAACCTAATTAATGTCAGAAGACCCAGAAAGGCTCATGGCTTATTGATACCAGGTATATCCCAAAGGAGAAAAAAATGGGAGGATTGATTGAACATATTTATAAGAAGAGGTTAGAACCATAGATGCACTGTCTAGCCCTACTAATCAAAAAACTATTTAGTACTTCTTCCCCAACCTGGCAAAGCACAGGACATTTACTAAATTATAGGGCCTGTATTGGACAAGACAAGGACTTGGAGACACCAGACCCAGCTGAAAGTGGATATGAGAAGATATATAGAATGGAGAAATTAAGTCAAAATATACATTGTGAAAAGTGATATTTATGGTTTTTCCCAAACACTGTCATTCACCTATGACACTGGAGAATTCTTCTCCATGGATATTATCCATCTCTGTAGGTAAGAAAAATAACCTCAAAATAGTATCAGATACTATTACAATAAATGGCAGATCCTCCTCTGATCACTCTACGGTGAGGGCCACTAGCTGACAAGCCCAGTCACACACAAAGAACCTCAATTAACTTTTCAATGCCTCATTCTAGCTATTAGTGGAATGCTAAGAATCATGAGACAATTGAGGAAAATCTTGAATGTAAAAAATAGATACCAAAATAAACATTTAGAGAATGAAAACTTCTTTGGACTTTGTGTGTGTGTGTGTGTGTGTGTGTGTGTGTGAAAGCACACAACTAAAATGCAAAAAGAGAGAGAGAGAAAGAATGATTAGACTATTAAGTTGAAGAACTCTTCAGAAATTTGAAAATTAAAAGTTGACATGACAGAATAGAAAATAATTGGCAAAAGGTAAGAAAATTAAACAATTAATCCTGGAGGTCTAATGTCAATAAATATTAGTTCTAGGGGAAAAAATGATAGAGAGAATAGAGAGGAGGAAATCATCTAGGAAGTTACATATATATTATTTTATATAGATATTATATTTATATATATTATTTTATATATACATATAATGTATGCACATACACACAGAAAATCAAAATGTATGAGTTTCTGAACTAACGAGGTTTAACAAATGCTCCACATAATTAAAGGAGAAAGAAGAAAGACCCATATCATGGGGCATCATGGCAAAATTTAAAACTTTAAGGATAAAAAGATTCTAAAAGTTGCAACAGAGGAATAAAACATTATCTTAAAAGAATGTAGAATTAGAATAACACACTGTACTTAACAGTAACATTAAAGACTAAAAGACAATGGAATAATATTTTCAAATACCTAAGCACAAATGGTTTTCAACCTAGAATCCCATAACCCTTTAAACTACCAGTCAAGTATATGAGGAGATAAGAAGGTATTTTTAGACATTCAAATTTCCAAAATATTGCCTATGAGACACCCTTACTTAGAAAGCTGTTGGGAACCATACACCATCGAAGGAAATCAGGGAAGAGCTCTAGGAAACAGGAGAGCCTTCCCCTAGGGGTATGGACTGTTTACTAATATTGCTAAACTTGGGTACTGTACACTCTGTGTTTATTTCGCCAAACCTTTGCATAAAGTTGCTTAAACTCTCCTCCATTACCCAGTATAAGTGTGGTATTTGTCTTCTGCATGACTGATACACGTTGGATATGTGTAATAATTGCATATTTAACAAAGACTTTCAGGACTAGTCAGATTGGGGGCTAGTCAGTGAGTGAAGCTTTTTGTGATCCTCATTACCCTAGCGAGACTTGTTTGAATTAGGAGAATTTTGCCAGCCCATAGGGAATCTTTTCCAGGTAGCAGAAAGCTTCAATGAGATTCTCTTATGCTCCTAATTACTCCGAAATTACAGGTAGGAAAATGTATATTAGTTTTCTTTTACTGAAAGAAAAATTAATACAAATTTATCACTTTAAAATAATACCTATTTCTTTGTTCATTATTTATGTAGGTCAGAAGTCTGGGCATAGCCTGGTTGATTTCTGCATTTAGGGTCTCAGGAAGGCCAAAATCATCATGTTCACCAAACTCATGCTCATCTCATCTGGAACAAAGGGTCCTCTTCCAAGCTCATTCAGTTTGTTGGCAGAATTCAGAACCTTGTTGCTATAGAACTAAGGTTCCCATGTCCTTTGCTGGCTGTCATCTGAGGACCAATCTCAGCAATTAAACACTCAACGTTCCTTGCTACGTGGCCCCCTCTGTCTTAGCCAGCAGTGGAGAGACTCTATCATGTTGCATATCTCTCATTCTTTGAATTTCTGACTACCTTTGTCCCTGACCTCTAGACCTAGATTTAAAGGGCTCATGTGATTAGGTCAGGCCCACCTGATAATCTCCCTTTTGATAAACTGAACTGATTAGGGACCCTGATTACATCTACAAAATACATTTTGCCATACATCACCATATTCACAGGTTCAGTTCATGCTCAACAGGAGAGGATTATAAAAGAGTGAGGATTGTTGGGGGTTAGGTTATGTTAGAATTCTGCCTATCACACCTTGCCTTTAGCAGGCAGTGTTACCTGGCTCCAACACCCAGGCTCGAGGTCCTATACTGCCAGTGTCATCTTGCTGCATTGTACACACGTTGAGTGGGCAGCACACACATGCAGTCACATTGCAACTAAGTGTGTGAGGATGACCAGGCTGTGGACATGGGCAATGGTTGAAGGCCTAAGAAGGCCTGAGCAGAGTAGAACAGACCATAGCCACAGTTTATTCCTTATGGAAAACTTGGAGCAAAAGTTTTCATGCATAGCCTCCTCCCTAGAACAAACTTACATTTTACTTAAGAGTATTCTAGCCTTACAGTGAGGAACCTAAGCCTCCAAAGGATTGTGTAAATGTCCAAAGTGGGAATTGGTAAGCTAGGATTTAAGTCCAGTTATATAACATTCCAAAGCCATGGCTCCTAATGACTAAGTTGTAAGGCCACCCAGATAGTTCTGTGTTCTGAATCCTGCCTTCCCTTCAACACCCCTTCATTGCCATGGGCCAGAACTTGAGCTCCTTGAGTGAACTTTTTCTTAGGATGAGTTCTTTTTCAGGAATGTCTGATAGCTGCTATTTCATACAAATTCGTCTTAGGTCCTCCAAAGATGATTGCAAAGGTATGGATCTGAACACAGGGACACTGGTCAGCAGAGAGGCTATCACCACATCAAATTGTCAGACATGCTCATCAATGTTACCACATTGTATAAGTGTAATTTCAGCTAATACTAAAGAACCTTGAAATTTTTTTTAATTGCAGCATATTATGGGCATACAAATGTTTAGATTACATATATTGCCTTCGCTCTACCCAAGTCAGAGCTTCAAGCGTGTCCATCCCTCACATGGTGCACACCACACCCATTAGATGTAAATATACCCATCCCCTCCTCCCTCCTCCCACCTGCCTGGCACCTAATGAATGTTACTACTCTATGTGTATATAAGTAGTTATCAGTTAATACCAATTTGATGTGTGCTCATTTTTTTTATTCTTGTGATACTTCACAAGAATGGACTCCAGCTCTATCCAGGATAATATAAGAGGTGCTAGATCACCATTGTTTTTTGTGACTGAGTAGAACCCCATAGTATACACAGACTACATTTTATTAATCCACTCATGTATTGATGGGCACTTGGGTTGTTTCCACATCTTTGCAAATGTGAATTGTGCTGCTATAAACATTCTAGTGCAGATGTCTTTTTTATAGAATGTCTTTTTTTCCTTTGGGTAGATTCCCAGTAATGGGATTACTGGATCAAATGGTAGTTCTACTTTTAGCTCTTTGAGATGTCTCCATATTACTTTCCACAGAGGTTGTACTAGTTTGCAGTCCCACCAGCAGTGTAGGAGTGTTCCTATCTCTCCACATCCACGCCAACATTTATTTTTGGTGTGGAAGAACCTTGAAAATTATTTAGCATGCGCATCCTAATCATTGGCAAATGTGTTGGACTTTTGAAATATCAAAACTAGCTCAAATCCCCTATTATTAAACTGACATTTAGGAACCAAAATAATCAATGATAGGAAACAATAGTCTATTTAAAGCTAATAATTTTTAAGTTACAATTGTCCCAATGGAAAGCTTTGCTTGGAATTCAACTCCAAGTCCAAATCCCAGAATAGAGAATCCAATATATTCTGGAAATACCATAAGGCTCAAGATTCACAGTAAGATTATATTTAGCCAATTATGAGTGTGTCTGGAATTGAATCAAGTAGATGAACAATAAGGTTTTCCTTAAGTCAATCAATAAGTGGGATACTCTTTAAAATTCTGAGAAAACACTGAATGGACTGATTTTCCATCTCCTAATATCAATTCTGTCCTAAAATTTTTCATTATTCCTTGTTCCTTATTGAATAAAATGTTATACCCTTAGTAAAGACATAAGAATATTCCTGGCTTGGCTCCTACCTAATTCTCCAGTTTCATCTTCTGCATTTCCCTTTTTCCATTCATCTGCTTAACAAATATTTATTAACTACCTACTGTGGGGTAGGCTGGAGATGTAAAAGTAAGCAAGGAAGTTACCAGAGCTTTCCTCTTTGATGTGCCTTTCTGGACACACCTGTGGTTCCAGAACATCCTTCTTGCTTCACACCTATTTGCCTTCCTGCTATGTGCTCTTGTTATCTCTCCATTGCCATTCTTCTGATAACTCCTACATATTCTTTATACCCCAGCCTCAATGTTGCTGCTTCTGGAAAGCCTTTCTTGAATTCCCCTCTTCCAGCTCCAGCAGCTACATTTTTGGGCATTTCCCCCTCTGTGCATACCTGCACTTCAGCACTTACCACATTTCTGTAGGATCCTACCATGACTGGCCTCTACGTAACACCTTCAAACTTATGTATGTTATGCCACCCTCTCTCCACTTTATCCATACCAGCCTCCTTTCATTTCTCTAATGCACCAGGTTCTTCATTGCCTACACATGCCATTTCCCTGGCATGGACAGTTCCTCCCCCACACTTCACCCACCTTACTCTGATTCAACTTCCAGGTCTCACCTTAAATGTCACTTCCTCAGAAAGTCCTTTGTTGACTACCCAGTCTCAAGTGAGTCCCTGTATTATAGCTTCCATGACACCTTTTGCTTATATTCACAGCACTTATCACAATTTTAATTCTGTTTTCTTTGTGATGTTATTTAATTCATTAATTTATCCCACAAGTATTATTAAACACATATCACGTGCATGCATAATACTAAAGGTGGAGGTAATTGTGGAGTGACTGTCTTCTCAGCTATGGAAAGAGATAGATAATTAACATATACACAAATGAGTAAATTAGACCCTTTTAAGCACAGATGAATGCAATGAAGAGGGTGATATATGGTGATGTGACTGAGAGTAACTGGGGGGAGAATACTATCTTAGTGCAGGGAAGAAGTGAGCCAGGCAGAGATGAGGGAAGTGATTCCAAGCAGACAACATCATGAGCAAAGGCCCAGGGGTGGGAATGAACGTGGAATGTTCAAGGGACAGAAGAAGGTTCAGTATTTCTGGACCTTAGTGAATGAGCATGGATAGAAGAAAGAGTGAAGCCACAGAGGTCAGCGGTCAGGGGTCAAAACATGTAAGGTCACACAGACCATGATGATAAATCTGGATTTTATCCTGAGAGCAATGAGAGAGCTCCAGCAGTTTTAAGGCAGAGGGGTAGCTTACACTTTAGGAAGATGACTCTGACTGCAAGGTACAGCCTGGCCTGTTAAGAGTGAGTACAAGGATCCCAAATATGAAGCTATTAATATTTCAATAGCCCAGGTAAGAGATGGTACAATGCAGGGATGGTGAAAAATGGTTGAATTTAGGATATTTTGGAGACATAATTGATTAGATTTATTGTTGAGTTGAATGTGCGATATAAGGAATAAGATAAGTCAGGGATGATTTTTAGGTTTTTGGCCTGGAAAACCAGGTGGATTGTGGTATTCTTAAATCAGATGGGGAAGTCTGCAGAGAGACAGATTCCTCTGGGAAACTGAAGAGGATCATTGGTGCAGTGTGGCCCTGCTAAGGGTGAGATGCTTATTAGATTCCAAGTGAAGGTATTTACTCAGTAGTTACAGGTATGCATGTCACTCAGAGTAAGCTTTGGCTGCAGATGTGAATTTGAAAGTGACTAATACATATAGAAGGTATCTCAAGCCATGAACTAGATCAGGCCATGTGGTAAAAGTCAGGATAGGCTGGGCGCAGTGGCTCACTCCTGTAATCCTAGCACTCTGGGAGGCCGAGGTGGGTGTATCGAGACCAGCCTGAGCAAGAGCGAGACCCCGTCTCTACTAAAAAAATAGAAACAAATTATCTGGCCAACTAAAAATATATAGAGAAAAAATTAACCGGGCATGGTGGCGCATGCCTGTAGTCCCAGCTACTCGGGAGGCTGAGGCAGTAGGATAGCTTGAGCCCAGGAGTTTGAGGTTGCTGTGAGCTAGGCTGACGCCACGGCACTCACTCTAGCCCGGGCAACAGAGTGAGACTCTGTCTCAAAAAAAAAAAAAAAAAAAAATGTCAGGACAAAGCCCTGGAGTCCTTGGACATATACAGATCTGTTAGATTTAAAGAAGAGCAGTATCCAGAGAGGGCACTGAGAAAGAGCAGCCAGTAAAATCTGAGAAAAACCAAATAATTGTGATATCAGAGAAATGGAGCCATAGCTAGAAGATTACCTTATTTGGCAGGATTCTAATGGAAATAGATGGCACAGTAAAATTAGAATAATTCTGGGAAGGTTTATTTATAAAAGGACTGTGGATGGTGATACGTACGGAATATGGGAAACCTCAAGGGATGGCACAGTATCTCTCTGCTCAGATGGCATTTTCTAAGGGACTAAATACACTGACTCTATTCTTTCTTCCTCTAGTCTCCTGCAGGGGCTGCTTATTCACCAAATCCAGCTCGAAACCTAAGTACATAGAACTCATTAATGCAGGGTCCAAGGTGGAGAAAGGTTGAGAACAGATCCAGCGAGCCCAGAGAAGATATCGGGCATTGTGACCTAGGCTCACGTCAAGGTTTTTATTTCTCTTGTAAGATAAGTGATACTAAAACATGTTCACATGCTGGTGACATTGATCCCACAGAGACAGAAAGATTGGCAGCACTGAGGAAAAGGGGGATAATTGTAAGAATGAAGTACTTTGAAGTGTTAGAAGAGTAGAACCCAAAGAGCAATAGGAGTGGTTTGTCTTCTAGAGGAGTAGAGACATAACTTCGATTATCACAGGAGGGAAGGCACAATGAAGGTAGGGGTGTGGAGTCAGTGGAGGGAATTGTAGGGCGTGTCTGATTTGATCTAATTTTTTCAGTAAAGTATAAAACTAAAACATCAGGAGTAGGGAGCAGTTATAGAGACTTAAGGAGAGAGAAGATGTGCAATGGTCATCTCAGAGAATGGGAAAGTGAATTCACCATAGAAATGTAGGATTATCTGATACCTGCGTGCACATCTGAACTTTGTAGCTGCACAAAGCAATTTTGTGATTTTTCAACTTCTCAGGAACAAGCTCAGACTAAGTGATTGATCAGGTTTATCCAGCACTTTCCTAGTCAAGAGTGTCAAAAGGATAGAAAGAAAAGGAAAATAAGGGGGTTGTCAAGGCATTGATGCTAGTGATGAACCGTAAAATATAAGCTGGAGCATGAGAGAAGCAAGGTAGAGACAGGGGACACAATAGAGACAAAGCTGCAAATGGGTGAAAGGATTTAAGATCAATGATGTCAGTCTCTGGGGGCAGACACCAGTATGAATAAGCTAGCAGAAGAGGAGATAACCATATGCAAGTGGGATGTATGAAATCAAGTCTTGGAGATGATGCAGCTGCTAGAGATGACAAAGCCCAGGGCAGGACCACGTGAGTAGGTGGCAGACGTGGGTGGAGGAAGAAACTGTTAGAGGTAAGGAGGCCAAAGGTCTGAAAGGTCAGAGTCATAGAGATCCCACCTCCAGGGACACTGAATTTACCCAGAATGATGTCAGACCGTGAGGAGGAGAGGAAGAAGTAAGTCAGAAACACAAGTTATCAATCAATTAATAATAATAACAAGATAATAGCAAACACTTATATGGCACTTACAATATGCTAAACACTTTTCGAAGCACTTCATGTGTATTACTTCATTTAATGCTCATATCTGCCCTATCCTTATTTTAAAAATGAGGAAACTGAGTCCCAAAGAATTAACCTTTTTTACTCTCATAAATAGTAATTGGCAAAGACTGGATCCAACTCAGGCAATTTGATTTCAGAGACTATCCCCTTAACCATGAGTTCTCCCTACTGCTCTAAAAACCAAAAATAAAATAATAAAATATGTAATTAAAGCCATCCCTTTGGAAGCACTTTTTTCTGTGCCAAGTACTTTTGGGTAATAAAGTCTAATGATGTGCTTCAAAGAAGCTGGGATTTTTGATGTAGGGAAAAGACAACAGAGGGAAAGAGAATAACTCCCTCACCCTCAGGACCTAAGTTATCTGGGGTGTGAGAGATGAAACAGCTGCCAATGTAGGGAAGCTGCTTCATCAGAGGACAGAAAGTCTTCCTTTAGATCAAGGAGGTAATAGGACCTTTCAGGGAGAAAGCTTGGAATGTAGGGGGTTTATTTATGGCTCACTGTGAATTCGAGGGAGGCACAGGAATTTAGGAGGGCAGGGAGAGGCAGGGATACAGTCAGATTTGGGAAGCCTAGAGGCATGTCCACTGATAAAGGGTTCACTGCGAACTTTGGCCCCTGATGGTGACTAAGGAGGAAAGGAAGGGGGGTGTGACAGTGATGGGACAAGTCTTAGCAGCCCGGGAGCCTCACTGATAGAGGTCCTGGGGGCAGAGAGAGCTTCACCAGAGTACACGAAGGTTTTGCCACTGCTGAGATAGTGACAACTGTGAACATGTGATGAGGGGAAGCCTTCAGAGCAACTGACTTGGTCTACAAATGTGTTTTATTGGCCTTTACACCCCTAGTACCCAGCAGGGCTCCCAGCACACGAGTGGTACCTATACTCTTTACACAGGTATCAATGTCCAGCATGATCTGACCCCTGCCTACCTCTCATATTTGACCTTGACTACTATCCCCTAAGCTCCCACTCTGCACTCAATTGTATTCTTCAAGCCTACCAAGCTCCCTCACACATCAGAGTTTATGTACTTACTATCCCATCTACCTGGACACACTCACCCGCCCCAACCAGTTCCTCACGTGCCTGACTATTTCTTAGCACTCCGATCTCCGTTCGAATGCCACCTTTTCAGAGATGACTTGCTTGAACTTCTACTTTTAGGATCACACCATAGTCTTTACCTCATCATGCTACTTTATTTCCTTCATAGCATTTATCACCAATCACTTGTGCATTTGTTGTTCAAGAGCATATTACTAGTTTCTAATATATTTTCTGTCTGTCTGCACTAGAGTCCCCATGAAGGCAGAAGCATTATCTG
This sequence comes from Varecia variegata, assembly GCA_028533085.1. Taxonomy (NCBI): domain Eukaryota; kingdom Metazoa; phylum Chordata; class Mammalia; order Primates; family Lemuridae; genus Varecia; species Varecia variegata. The sequence continues at coordinate 32,354,042 of CM052438.1, read as the reverse complement.
CCTGCCTCATCTTCATGCCATGGCACTTAAAACAGAAAATGCAAAAAATACTAAATATTTTTAAAAAACAAATTAGTGACTGTTAAAAAAAATCTTCTTCAAATGTATTCAAAGTTTTTGAGCATGACAACCATGGTATATCAGAAAAGCCTTCATAATTAATGAATAACCCTCTATAGCCCAGCAAGATCAAGATCTGGCTCAGTGTCCCCAAGATAGCTCATCACACTAAATCTGCAACTAACCGTGTGGTTTCAGTGGCCGAAATTGAATGGCTCACAAGGGGAGTAAGCAAATATTTGGCAGGGTCATTTGCCCAAGAGTCATTGCCACTGATTAAAAAGCAATTAATTATCGGAATTTAGGAAAGGAAATGGCCTTCATGTCCCTGGGCCACATTTTCTGAATGACTCTGGCAGCCCAGGGCAAGTAAGGACATAAAAGTAAAAATAAACCATGTGCTCTGAGGCTTTTACAATAAACCTGATGATATGGCAGCAGGTCACAGAT
>CM052438.1:32324389-32343149 GCA_028533085.1 Varecia variegata | reverse complement strand
AGGTGCTATATCACCATTGTTTCTTATAGCTGAGTAGTACTCCATGGTATACATATAACACATTTTATTAATCCACTCATGTATTGATGGGCACTTGGGTTGTTTCCACATCTTTATGATTGTGAATTGTGCTGCTATAAACATTCAAGTGCAGATGTCTTTTTTATAGAATGTCTTTTGTTCTTTTGGGTAGATGCCCAATAATGGGATTGCTGGATTAAATGGTAGATCTACTTGTATCTCTTTAAGGTATCTCTAAATATTTAATACACTTAAATATTTAAGTTTATTTCCACAGAGGTTGCACTAGTTTGCAGTCCCATCAGCAGTGTAGGAGTGTTCCTATCTCTCCACATCCAAGCCAACATTTATTGTTCTGGGACTTTTTGATAAAGGCCATTCTCACTGGAGATAAGTGATATCTCATTGTGGTTTTGATTTGCATTTCCCTGATGATTAGAGATGTTGAGCATTTTCTCATATATTTGTTGGCCATTAATCTGTCTTCTTTTGAAAAGTTTCTGTTCATGTCCTTTGCCCACTTTTTGATAGGATTGTTTGATTTTTTCTTGCTGATTTTCCTGAGTTCTAAATAGATTCTAGTTATCAGCCCTTTATCGGATGTGTAGCATGCAAATATTTTCTCCCATTCTGTAGGTTGTCTGTTTGCTCTTGTGATAGTTTCTTTGGCTGTGCAGAAGCTTTTTAATTTGATCAGGTCCTATTTATTTATTTTGTTGCTGCTGTGATTGCCTTTGTGGTCTTCTTCATAAATTCTTTGCCTAGGCCAATGTCTAAAAGAGCATTTCCAACGTTTTCCTCTGGAATTCTTATAGTTTCACACCTTAGGTTTAAGTCTGTTATCCACCATGAGTTGATTTTTGTGAGAGGTGAAAGGTGTGGGTCCTGTTTCAGTCTTCTACATGTGGCTATCCAATTTTCCCAGCACCATTTATTGAATAAGGATTCTTTTCCCCAGTCACACTAACTTTTAAACATTCAAAAAAGGGCCCTTGGAAGACCAAGAGAGACATATAAGTCTCGTTGGCATAAGTTATGTAGGAGGCATTGTCAAGTAAGAAATAATGTTTAACCTTCTTTGAGTTATATTTACATGTGTAATGTTAATATGTGTTCCAAAATTGTATGAGATTTCTAAAGGAACCAGTATGCCTTGGTATAAGTTAATAGTCATAATTCCAATTACTATGTCAAATTGTTGTATGCCACAGAAATAACCAAATTTCCTGTCAACTGTGTCTTTAACCATGGCTACTCTAAGGCTTTCCTCACCCACAGGCAATTATTTTTTTTTACTTTTATTTAGCTCACAAAAGTGGTTTACAATTGTCTGCAGTCCAAAATGTGCCGCTTCTTTCTGGTCTCGTACCCTTTGGTGGGTGCCTCCAGGGACCAGGGGGCGGCTCTCACTCCAGTGGGCAGCACTAACTGCCTCTCCCCAAGAGATAGTGGCGAGGTCACTGCGAGTCCCACTCACGACCTGCGACAGTGTTGATCCCACTGGGATTTTCTCCTTCCCTTCCCGTGCCCCCCGCCCCAGCAGCCCTTCCCCTGCACTTCTCACCACACCCCCAGCAGGAGCTCAGAAGGCCTGTCAGCTCCCTGCCTCGTCTCCGGGGCCATGGCGGCTCTTTCCTCAGTGCCTCTTTCGCTAAACACACCATTTTTATATAAATAAAAGATGATTTGGAGTTTAAAAAAATTGCTGCTTCCTTAAGTAAATTCATGGATAAAGAGCTTAAATACAGGTTTCTGATAACTGTGGACAACATGCTATTAGACTAGTGTGCTAAATTCTTGAAAGATAAAAATTGTGTTTCTTATCTTAAGGAGCTTATATTTTTAATAGAAGTTAGATTTGTAAATCATAACATGGCATATATGAATAAACTATAATTGAAAATAGTGTGGTGAAAAGTTACGCAAAGAAGCAATTACTTCTGATTTGTGAATAGTCTTCATAATTTATAGTCACAAAATGAGTTTATATGGTAAGTGGGTGGTTGGATGAGAAGGAGGGTTGGTCTTTTCCCATCCTGGCTGTATATTAGAATTATTGAGGAGCTTCTAAAAAATTCTGAAGTTGGAACACCCCACCACCACCACCACTCCAGAGCAATTAAAGCAGACTTTCTGGGAGCAGGTCCCAGGTGTTATTTTTTTAGAAGCTCCAGAGGTGATTCTAATTTGCAGTCAGAGTTGCCACTTTTGACAGTTGCCAGTGATAGGAGTGCTGCTCAACTCTCCAGGGCATCCAGATCACCTCTAGGAGTCAATGAAAAGTCCTCCACCCTCAGTCTCCACCCTCAGACATTCTTATTCCACTGGTCAAGGGGAAGATGCAGATGTCAGTGGGTTTACAAGCTCCCAAGATGATTCTAATGTTCAGCCAAAACAGAAAACCACCAGTTTATACCTATCAATTCAAAGGTGCCTACCAAGTGCTATGCATCATGCTAGGTACATTTATATGCCCGATTTCCTTTGTTCTTCATAAAAATCTTTCAAATAAAGTAAGAGCACCATTTTACAGATAAGCAAATAGATATTCTGAAAGGCAAAATAATTTGCCCAGTGTGACCTATATAGGTTACAAGAGGTGGAATTTGAGCCCAGTTTTGTCTGGCTCCAAAGTCCAAATTCTTTTTACCCCAGCATTCATTCATTCACTCATTCATTCATTCATTGTTACTCTGTTATTCTTTCAATAAGTGTTTACAGATTTTCAATAAGTGTGTGGTTTACCTCCCAGAACACAGAGCATCTCCAGAAATGAGCAGTGACGATAAAGAAGCCACCTACCTCCTTAGGAACACAACCACATGGACTTATGTGTGAAAGACAAATCTCCATGTAATAAACCAGCTTTAAGCCAATCTCCAGTACCTTGGGCTGTGAATACAGTGGTTGGTTATTCAAATCTCTTTGCTTTGGACACAACACAGAGCTTGTGACTTCAACGAAGGGCAAGTCCCAGTAATCATGCTGTGAGAAGTCAATCCCAGTCCTCTGACAAAAAAGGCAAATGCACTGGGTGCTGCTCTAGTCAAATGACTGGGGTGCAGAGCACAGGGAGGTTCTCCCTCTGGAGAGCAGTGCCGGGGGAGGCAGAAGAGCAAGGGCAGTCTTGGTGTGAGCAGCAAGATTTGCCTACTGGGTACAAGGAAGGGAGTTTCTTTGTCTATCTTGGTCCCAAGAACAACTTGCCCTTTGTGATTAAGCCTGCCAGCAACCCCTGCCTGAAGGACTGGAAAAGCCTGTCATCTCAGCAGACAAAAGGAGACATCCAGCGCCTGGAGGCAGTGCAGCCAATGAAGGGAAGAGGACAGCTACCTTTCCTTCCCCTCACCTTGAAGGCCTCTTAGTACAGGTGCTTCCCTGCCATTTCAGAAATGCATGCCATCTCACCATCTGTCCTCAGAATGCTAGAATTCAGGGAACTCTGTGCTCATCTTGCTGTCCACACACCAGATCCTTTTCCCAGCTTAGAGTAATTTAGTTCCCACATACATTTTCAGCTTCATCACTTGCTTCTTCCCACAGTTTATGACCCTTCAGTGCAGTCACAGCAGGCACCTTACTTTTTTGGCTTTCTCTCACGCAGTTCCCTTTGCCTAGAATTCTCTTCTCACTTCCTTCTCTTGGAAAACTCCCACATAGCTGTGAACTCTGCTAGGAAGACTTCCTGCTATGCTGGTAACAGAATCACTTTTATAATTTTTTTTAGAAAAACAATACTCTTTACTTGTATGATTCTACTGATCTTGCACTCATCTCAGGAACTTAGAATTATATCATCTTTACATACTTGGCTCAGTTGCAATCTCCTCCAGGAAGTCTTCCTGGAATCCTCACTTTTAATCCTCAGCCCTCCTCTATGCTCCCACAATGGTATACCAACAGCTCTCAACTGTGAGAGTGGATCAGAATAATCTGGAGGACTTTGTCAAATGCAGTTTGGGGCGCCTTATCCTCAGTTACGGACTTAGTAGCTCTGGCATGAGGCCCAAGGATTGACATTTCTATTACATATCCAGTGATGTTGATGCTGCTGGTTCTGGGATCACACTTTAAAAACTACCAATCTACACTTACTCAAACGTAATTCTCTCATTGTACTTATAGCATGTGGGGCAAATTACTCATTTATGACTCCATCTCCCCTGCTCAGTCAATAATGGAATGTCAGATAATGAAAAACATTACAAAAATAATAAATCAGAGTATATCAGTTATCTATTGTTGTGTAATAAATTACTCCAAAACTTGGCTTAAAACAACAAACATTTACTATTGCATAGCTTCTGTGAATCAGAAATCAGGAATGGCTTAGCCGGTTGGTTCTGGCTCAAGATCTTTCATGAGATTGTACTCAAGTGGTTGGATGGGACTGCGGCCTCATCTGGATGCTCACCTGGGGAAGGATCCTCTTTCAAACTCACACAGGTGGTTGTTGGCAGGTCTCAATCCTTACTGGTTAGTGCCAGAAATTTCATATCCTCTCCACATGGACCTCTCCATCAGATGCATTAATGTTCTCAAAACATGGCAGCTGGCTTCCCCCAGAGCGAGTAATCCGAAAGAGACAGTAAACACCCAAGATGGAAGCCACAGTCATTTGTAATCTAATCTTAGAAGTTACCCCTTTTACCATGTTGGTTTGTGTTGGTAACACAGACCAACTCTAGTTCCATGTGAGATGGTGGGATGAGACCACACGAAGGTGTGACTAATAGGGATACAGATCACTAGATCCTGCCTGCCACACAGGGCAGTGATAGGGAATGCAGGTGACCCCTTTTATGCAGGGTGTCTAGGGAAGACTTTTCTGAGGGGATGCTATGAAAACCAAAACCTAAATGAAGAGAAACAGCCAACTGCATAGACTTTAGAGTAGAGCATTCAAGGCAGAGGAAAAAAGGGGACCCTGAGGCAGAAATGAGCTCAGTATATTTGAAGAGGAGAATGTAGGGTGATGTGGTTGTAACTGAACCTGCAAGGGGTCAGAGGGACAGCCATCATTAGTAATCCCAACATCAGTAACATTGCTAAAGCACCTACTATGCACAGGGTCTTACTGGCAGTATGAAGAAGAAAAAATACATCATTTCTAACTTCACGGAACTGACCTTTTAGTTTAAGAAGCACTCCATGTTTTCAATTAGTAGGATAAGAAAGAAGTCTAGATGATTTAGTTTCAATATATTCCCATTACCACACCCACCATTTCTTCTTGTGTGAGTTCCAATTACATTTAATCAACCCCGGAGCAAGGGCTTGAGAAAAAATTACTAATTAGTTGAGTGACACCAAAGCTATGCTTTATATTTATCAAATTTAATGAGCCAGAATCTTTCCAATATTGTAGTATTTACAACCTAGAATCCTGAAAAGACTGTAAGGGACCTCAGAGATAATTCCATCCTTTTCTCTTCACCTCTGACTTGACTTTTAAGGAAGAAGAAACTGAAACCAGTGAGCTAGAGAACCCAGTCCAAGGTCTCACAGCTCATTCAACAGACTTGCAACCACTAATTGGATTAATGAACTTAATGACCACCCATCCCATGCCAGGGCTCAGAGTAGCAGAGGAATGACTGAACTCTGGTCTCAGGATTTCTAGGTCAGCCTGCTTTCCACAGAGGGGATCCAGGGGTTGCCTTTGGTGTGAGTGGGAGCAGAGAAAGGAGAAGAAAATGGCTGGGAAGCAGCCTTCAGGCTTAACCACAGCAGGGATACTTTCATCTACTTTGTATTTAGGATTTTATAAATGTCTTCTACTAAAAGAAAGTTGAAAGCCATTTCCTAACACCATCCTTCCTTCTCTGAAAGTAAAGCATAGAGATCAGCAAACCTCATCCCATGGCCCAAAGGCAGCCCACTGCTTGTTTTTGTATGACCTGTAAACCAAGAAAGTTTTTTCATTTTTAAACCATCAAGAAAAAAATCAAAAGAAAAATAATATTTTGTCACACATCAAAATTAGAGGAAATTCAAATCCCAATGTCCATAAAGAAAGTTTAGGACACAGCCACACCCATTCATTTCAGTATTGTCTAGGGCTGCTTTTGTGCTACTACGCAGAGTTACATAGCTATGACAGACCATCTGGCCTGCAACCTGAAATATTTACTATCTGGCCCTTTACAAAAATGTCTGCCAATCCCTTGTATGGCCAAGTATCCAATAGATGCCTAGATCCTTCCTTCACACCTTCCTTCCTTCACTTTATTTCTTCTTCTTCTTCCCAGCAAAACTTTATTATAAATTTGCATTCAGAATATAGTTGACTAGGACCCATAGTTTTGCCTTTTGTTGCTAATATATTTTGATTTGTGACTTGGGGACACTAAATACTATGGTCTCAGCTTCCTGATTCAAACCATCCACACCCCATGTGCTTTGTTAACACCCTGTAGTCAGTATAAAAGAAGGACTTTGAGTGAATACCTCACCACTCCTACCCCCTAGCCATTGAAGCATCTGCTAAATGATATGAGTTGCTCTTTTCCTGTCCCTGTGGTCCACAAATGCCTCGGTTACAGAAGAAGAGAGCTGAAGTGCATGGATAACTCCACCACCCACAGCTACTTGAGCTCCCAAAGAGCTTACTAGAAGGGTGGAAATAGGAAGAGAAGGCTGGGAGAGAGATGTTACTTATTCTTGTTGAAGGTGTATGGATTGCTAGAAAAGATTTATTGCCAGAGATAACCTCGGTCTAAAGAAGCATAGTTCTTACATGCATCAGAAGTATTGGACAATATGATTCTTGTGAAGCTATTTGTTCTCACTACTAATCAAATATATGCAAATTAAGACTATTAAGTTATCTCTTTTAGTAAAATAATTTTAGAGAAAATTTAAAAGTTCAAAACTCAGTGTTTATAAGACCAGGGGGAAAAGAAACACAAATACTTGGAAAAATCATTTAAGAGACCAAATCAGTAAAAGAAATCAAGAGTAAATATAGTCATGCCTTTGACAAAGGAATTCTGGCTTCATCTTAAGGCACAAATTCAAAACAAAAAGAAAAAATAAAAAGAAACTTGTACAAATAAATTCATTGCAGGATATTTACAGCTTGTTGTTTAAAGTAACAAAGAAAAGTCCTCAATCCTTGAATTTCTTCTTTTTTTTTTTTTTTTTTTTTTGAGACAGAGTCTCGCTTTGTTGACCAGGCTAGAGTGAGTGCCGTGGCGTCAGCCTAGCTCACAGCAACCTCACACTCCTGGGCTTAAGCAATCCTACTGCCTCAGCCTCCCGAGTAGCTGGGACTACAGGCATGCACCACCATGCCCGGCTAATTTTTTCTATATATATTTTTAGTTGGCCAGATCATTTCTTTCTATTTTTAGTAGAGACGGGGTCTCGCTCTTGCTCAGGCTGGTCTCGAACTTCTGACCTCGAGCGATCCACCGGCCTCGGCCTCCTAGAGTGCTAGGATTACAGGCGTGAGCCACCGCGCCCGGCCCAAACCTTGAATTTCTGATAAGACATTTTGAAATAGTAAATAATGGTAAACTAACCCAATGGAAATATCTTGCAGTCATTAAAATGATCATGTTGCAATGTAAAAAATTATTTTGAAAATGATATTAGAGTAGAAAGGTAGAACAAAGAACACTGTATATGTGTTGCAATTAATGTAAAAATATGCATGTGTCTGATTAAAATATGACATGAAGTTTCTAATAGTTGTTTCCTGTTAACCATGTTAACTATGGAGAGAATGTAGGTGAATATTTTTGTTTTCTGTTTTAATTGTTGTGAAAGTCATTGTAATAAGTAAAATCCTTTGTTTTATTATAATTCCACATTTAATAAAAGAATACAAAAAAAGAAAAAGAAAAAGAATCTTCCCCATAGCGTCACTTTTAGAGACACTGAGCACAGCACTGCATTGAGAGAGCCGGGCCATGACCTGCTGGGGAACCTCTGGAGCTACGATGCAGAGCTCTGAGCGGGAAGCAAGCTGGGCTCTACCCATGGAGTCTGGTAACGGTGACAACGATAGAGACAAATGCCCCTGACGGGAAGCAGAGACAGGGCCAATGAGAAAGTGACTCTGCAGGACCAGATGGTGTTTATTCAAGAGCTCATTTATTTGGATCAACTAACGTATGAAATAGCAGGAATTCTGACAAGGACATGTGATACCTCATTTCCTTGAAGATTAAGAAGCTGCAGACAAACTCTCTGTCCTCCGAAGACAGCCTAAGGAGGGCAGAATGAGGCCCAGACAGGGCCGAGCACTGAGAAAAGCCCAGCTTCCGTGGGATCCGCGGAGACAGAAAGAAGTTTGCCCTGAGTAATGGGTTGAATTGTATCTCTCACTTCTTTCCCCCACCAGGAGAAAGATGTATTGAAGTTCTCACCCCCAGTACTTTAGAATGCAACCCTATTTGGGAATAGGGTCATAACAGATGGGATCAGTTAAGATGAAGTCAGACTGGAGAAGGGTGGGCCCCTAATCCAATATAACTTCTGTCTTTATAAAAAGAGAGCACACAGAGAGACACACACAGGGAGAACACCATGAGAAGACACAGACAGAGACACATACGAAGAGAATGCCACATGACAATAGAGGCGCAGACGGAGTGATGCATCTATATGCCAAGGACACCAATGATTGCCACCGTTACCAGAAGCAGTATTTCCCTATAGGTTTCAGAGGGAGTATGACCTTGCTTGGCATGTGTTTTTAAACTTCCAGTCTCCAGAACTGAGACAACAAAATTTGTGTTGCTTTAAGCCTCCTAGTTTGTGGTACTTTTTATGGCTGCCCCAGCTAGGAAACTAGTGCATTCTGAAAACCCCTGTGGCTGAGTGAACCTGAGCCAGTGACTTTTCCTTGCTCATCTTTTGGATTGATGCCACTGGTCACAACTTGGGTCTTACTGATTCAGAAATCAAGTAGAAATAACCTGGCAATTGGATACCCAACTTATGCCCAAAGGAGGGTACACAGAGGAGAAATATGGGCTCTGAGCTGGGCACCTTCTCCTGATAGCAGCGCGGGAGCATTTACTAGCAGATGGAAGAGGAATGAAATGGTGGAAGAGGAAAGAAAAGAACATGGTGCCCAGACTTGAAGACTGAGTGTGTGGTATGCATAGTGGTCAAGCACATGGATTCAGAGTTCCAATCCCAGCCACACCACCTAACTAGCTGGGGTCCCTTGATAAGTTACTTAACCTCCCTATGGCTCAGTGGCCTTACTTATAAAATGGGACCAATAATAGTTCCTACCTCACAGGGCTATGGTGCGGAGTAGGTGACTTGATACTTACAAAGTGCTTAAAGCTGAACCCAACACATAGTGGGCTCATAATAAATACCGTCTCCACCCTTCCATGTATCCTATCACATGTGATCTCTCAACTATTCTGTCAATTTTATTAGGCTATGAATAGATAAAGAAACTGAGGCTTAAGAGTTTAAGAGCATAGATTTAATAACATAGGTGAAATAAAACAGCCTGGCGATTGGAGACCCAGCTGTGACAGGAAGGAGGTAGGAGAGAAAGCAGGAATGTGAGATGAGAGGCAGGAACCTTCTGGTAAATAGGGAACACTGGGAGCAGGATTTCCTGGCTCCATAGTCCATCCTTTCTTCAATCCTTTGCTGTCCTCATGTCCTGAGTTCTGGTTGATCTGTCACCAATTTGCTGCAGAGCCTTCAGTAAGTCACTTACAATTCTTAACTTACACCAGGGTTTCTCAACCTCAGCACTATTGACATTTCAGGCCAGAGAATTCTTTATTGTGGGAAGCTGTCCTGTACATTGTAGGGTATTTAGTGGTGTTCCTGGCCCCTTGGTGTCTCTCATGGGGCTGCCATCGGCATTTGGGGTGTATCAGTTCTTCACTGAGCAATCTAATAGGATTGTCGTATGCATTGGAAGAAGTTTAGCATCCATGACTCCCGCTCTCTAAATATCAAAGAGACTTCCCATCATTGTGACAACCAAAAATCTCCATCTCACCTTCCCAAATATCTTTAAGTGGCAATACAACTCCCATTTAAAAACCACTTCCTAACATTCATACTTACATTTTGCCTGAAACCATGTGTCTGTCTTCTCTGTCAACAGTAGGTCCTTGAGGATGGGGACTGTTGGTCTCAATCATATCTGCATTTCTAGGACCTAGCCCAGTGCCTCATTTACAATTGGCCTTTGGTAAATATTTAGTGATCTATCAGAACAGAAGCTTCATCTAGAGGGAAACTGGAAACTCAATCGGAAGATAAATTGGGGCCGGATACTAAGTGACCTTGAACAGCTGAGGAACATGAGTTTTATTCTATTATGTAAAATCATACAAAATTGTCATTATTGTAAGTTAAAAATGGTCAATTGTCAGCAATTGCATGAGGTCCTTCCTAATATAAACCAGTATAGTAATTTACTTAACTTTTTATTTAAATTGAAATACCTTTTTTTTTAGCTTAAATACCTAACATTTTAGTGTAATCTTAAGCACTAATATTCATGAAATTACAGGTTAGATGTACTGAAATTTTTTTCTTATTAAAAAGTTAAAATAATTATGATTTTTAGCAATTAATGGTTATCTACATGCTGTCTAACATTGTTTCATGTGCCACAAGTAGAGACAGGTTCTGCTGTAGGAAATCTAAGCAATGGGGATGGATCCATTGCAGGCTGGAAGATGATGGTGGTGAGAGTGAAATGAGAGTGGAGTGTGTTTTTTTTAAAAAAAGGAGGAAGAAGAGATGAGGAAGAAACTACTGAAAAAAAGGAAGCAATGGAGGAAAAAAAGAAATAAGAAGAGGAAAAGGAGAAATAGGAATGAGGTTGGATGAGGAAAGAGAAGAAAGAGAAGAAAAGGCAGGAGATGATTGCTCTGAGCTCAAATTTGTTCCTTTCTTTTGTTCCCAAGTTGCACTCCCATGCTGCAGTACAATCAGTTCAGAGCCTGATTATCATGGCTGACATAGCATAGCTCCTGCCTATTTTTAGATGAAATTAATCATTTTCATGTGTTATTTTTGGTTCAGATAATGGCTCGAGTACACAGCAGCTTCTTCATTAGCTGCCAGCAAGAATGTAAACAGGTTGACTCTCCGCTTGGCAGGTTTTATATTCAGCTCTGCCATCATGAAGCTGAGTTCCCTGAGAAAGCTGCGTTCCCTGAGAAAGCTGCCTCTCCTGCAGCCCGTGAGCGATTGCAGAGGGAGGCTTAAGAGTGAATGCATCAAAGGGAGCTAGAACTACTGCAACTCCTTTGCTCTCTTTATTCAGCTTCTTCTAAGTCAGATACTATCTAAGTCAGCACTATTGACTTTGGACTGGATCGTTTGTTGTTGTGGGGGGCTGTCCTGCACAGTGTAGGATGTTTAGCAGCATCTAGCCAATAGATGCCAATAGCACCCTCACCCCACCCCCAAAATGTCAGTAGATATGGCCAAATATTCCCTAGGGGGATATCCCGGGACACCCTCAATTGAGAGCCACTGGTTTATATCAGTAAATTGAAGAAGCCATAACAGTATAACCCAAATTATGGTGGCACAGACTCCAACCAGTTTATTGCAGAAATTAGAATTTCCAGGCTGCCTCATACATGCGAAAGAAAAGAATGCTCTTTTTATCCACTCTTGCCTCCGGGTTGCTACTAACGATCCAAGTGAAATAGTTCCTCCACTGGACACAGGCTCCAGGCTTTCCACTGTGATCACAGCTGCTACCCCCCACCTGGCCTTGGAGGATGCTTCTATTCTCTCCTTCCTTGCTTCAAACCAGGTATGTACCATGTCCTCCTCTGGAAATCCACACAGCAGATCAGAGAACCAAAGGTAATTGTTCATTAGATTTTATTGAAAGCTCAGGAACACTAGCAGGGAATTATATTAACAGGATAACGACAACTCCTGTGAGCCAGTGCTAGGCTGGCTCTCCATCTCACTGCTAGCCTCTCTCCAGGGGGCCAGATATTGCATACTCTCCCCCCAGAATCTCTCTAGCTAAGTCCATTTCATTGAAACTTAGCCTAACTATGACCCCTCCTTGCACCTAATGTCTGTGAAAGGAAGTGTTTTCCTCAAGTTCAGACTCATACTCATTTCCAGGGTCCTCATGCTCCACTTCAGGAGTCACCTACTCCTAGGATGACTGCTAATGGGAGCACACACCAATCTCTGCCCCCATCTACAGGAGTGTAGCTTGATGCTGCATCCTCAGAAAAGTAACCACCCAGCGGATGCACATCAGAACCCTTCCTGAGTCTGAGCACATGGGACATAAACAGCAAAGAACAAGTCCATTTTTCCTCAGTTTCTCCTTATCAAGGTCAAAATGCAACATTGGGAGACAACTCCATAAACAGATGATTCTAATAAAACAGAGAGTTTTCACAAAAACCAAGAGAAAAGCATATAACCCAGGTGCGTGGCAGAGGTGAGGCATTAGGGGCATAACAAAAGGTGACCAGAAGTCAACCAGATGAAGTTCCCGGGGGTGGGGAGCTGACAGCAGGAAAAGAGGGACCTGATTTCCCAAGCAAATGCACACTGTGGTGGAAAACAACATGATGAATTAATACAACAATACAGACTTTCAAGGATGTAAAGGACAGACAATGGTGAGAGATCAGATTTGGGCCAGGTCAGATTCCAACCTGAGAAGACTAGAAGAGACCAGGATCTGATGACTTGATTTTAGAAGAAGATCCCAAGGCTCTTGGTTGGGCCATCCTACCACGGCCCCTTTGATAGGTGGCAACTCTGGAAATGTGCCTGCCACTCTACTCTTTATAAAGGACCACCAACTCCAGTTTTCTCTTAAAAAGTCAGTCTTAATTTTTCCAACCATAAAGAGTGGGAAAAAGAAGAAAAACTTTTTTCTTGTATCTGTTAGGCCAGAGTGAAATGAGAGCTTAATAGCAGAACTAAGGTGAAGCCTGGACAGCACCACTCAGTGCCCCAGACAGCTTGTTTCCTTGGAACCCCTCTTAAAGGACCTTGGGTGTGACTTTAGGACCCACACTGACCCCTGTCCTAGAGAGGCAAACCCACACACACAAAGACACTCAGACACTCAGGCCAAGTATAGACTGAACATCTATGTCCCCTGAAAATTTGATGTTGAAATTCTAACCCTCAATGTGATGGTATTAGGAGTTGGGGCCTCTGGGAGGTGGTTAGGTCATGAGGGTGGAGCTCTTATCAGTGAGATCAGTGCCCTTATTCAAGAGGCCCCAAAGAGCTTTCTAGCTCCCTACCATGTGAGGAAAGAGCAAACAGTCAATAGTCTGCTACCCAGAAGAGGGCCCTCACCAGAACCCAACCACACTGGTACCTTGATCTCTGTGTTCTGCCCTCCGGAACTTTGCGAAATAAATATTTGTTGTTTAATTCACCCAATCTGTGGTAATATGTTATAGCAGCCCACAAAGACTACGACACCAAGTCATGGAATTTCTACCTTCCTAGAATATTTTGGACTGCTAGTCCCACCTTCTCTGTCCAGTGTTGAACATGACAGAAAAATCCAGGGGAAGAGAACTGTTGATTGTCTTTCTGTCACTTGTACAATGCTGGCACTGTCATCTCCTTTATCAACAGCCTCCTGATTGGTGGTGACTTTCAGATAAAATTTCCTAATCCAAATCCAAATATCAGATGCTGATAACAGTTTTAAAGAGAACCTAAAAGAAAAATCAGGTTGGGTTATCCCAGTAGGCTTCTTAGTAAGAATAGTGACAAACACATGTTTAAAGCATTCCCTGCAGAGGTAATGACCAGCATAGGGACAGGAGTGGTGGCTGCATCTACATGTGTTAGGGGTTTCCCACGCATAAGGATTGACTGTTAGTCGAGACTCTTTCTTTCAAATGGCAGAAACCCTACTAGAAGTAGTTTAAGTAAAAAGACAAGAATTTCTTGGCTCCTTGAAAACACAGAATGTGGGGAGGTGGTGGGTTACAGTTTGGGTCAAAATCCTGTCAGGGCTTTTTCTCCTTTCGCCTCTCAATTCTGCTTCTATCAATGTGCTGATTTCATCCTCTTCTACTGAGATAGACTTCTTCCATGCAGCAGAGACCATGACCAGCAGCTGATCTAGAAGCACATCCTTAGAAAAAGAGAGATGAACAGATCTCGTCCTATTTGAAACCACAACAAGAGATGCTGATTGGCCTGGCTTAGGCCATGTGTTCATTCCTGGACTAATCACAAAGGCACAAAGTTTGGGGCATTACAATGGACCCAGGCTGGATCAGGTGTCCAATTGTTGGGTCAGAAAGGCAGAGACAGTTCATACCTATTAGCAAATGCAAACAGTTCCTGCTCCTAACTAATCCAGCCCCATGATTTATAATCCAGACCCCATTTTCTCTCATCTACTCAAGGATTTTGCATTTGAAATTATCCCAGCTGTCTCTCATATCAATAGTGCCTCCCTCTTACTGGATCATTCTCATTTGTGCATGCATAAGTGCATATGTATGTGTTTGGGGAAGGCAGGAAAAAAATCAATACCTATACTACAGGTACGGTCAATGTAAAATCCTTTGACTCTATGTAAAATTTTGGAATGTGAAAAATTAAAAATCTATTTTCTGATCCTCCTTTTGGAAGCAACATCTGTCCTTTCCTTCAGAATTTCTATTATCATTTTATCTCTGTAACCCCTTTATACTTTTTATTTCTTTATTAACTTATTTGAGTTCCCCTGCAAAGCCATGAGTACCTGGACATCAGATCAGGTAAGAACTCCTAATTGTTCTTAACAAAAATTTAGTTTACCTGTTTCTGTTCCTGTGTACTCTATCTTCCTTCCTGTTAACATATATGAACACATCCTACTCCCATCTAAGCCACCCATGATTATAACATGGACCCCATCCCCCTCACCTACAAGGATGTTGCATTTGACCTAATTCTTACTTGTCTCTTTTGTCAACAATTTCTCCCTCTTATTGGGTCCTCCCCATTAACATATAAATATACTAACATATAAATAGATTCTATCTGAAAAGAAAAAATCTCTCCCTTAACCTCATGTTCCCTCCAATGACTGCTTTATTTTTTTCTCTTTATCGACAAATCTATTAAGAGGGTCCACTATGTGATCTATCTCCAATTCTTCACTTCCCTTTCTCTCTTTAACCTATTTTTATCAGATTTTGTCTCCACCACCCCAATGAAACTACTCTTTTCAAGATCACTGACATCCTCCATTTTGCCCAATCCAATGAGTCATCAGGTTATTAACTTCTAAGCATGTAATTGTGCACACCTCCCTTCCTGAAACACTATTTTGGCTCTCTGACTATACATTCTCCTGGTTCTGATCTTCCCTACCTGGCTGCTCCCTCTAGATCTCCTTTCCTGGTTCCATCCTCCTTTGGTTCACAGCTCTGGAATATAGCAATGTGGTTGGCTTATATCCACTCTGCTCTCTCTCTGGGAAAACACATCCATGGCTTTAAATAAGATCTATGTGCTGCCTACTCTAGTTCAGAACTCTGCTTTGATCATCAGGCTTGTGTTTCCAACTACCTACTGAATACCTTCATTAGCATGCCTAGTCATCTTGACATGACTGGAGCCAAAACAGAACTTCCCCACCTCCACTTTCCACTTCTTTCCAATCTTCCCTATCTCATTTTTAATGATAACTCTATCATTAGCTATCTACACAGCTGTCTCTTGGTCATTTGAGTCTCCATTCAAATGTTACTTCCTTAGGGAACCCCTCTCTAACAATCCTTTGTACAACAGTCACACTTAGCTGGTACCTCAGGCAATCTTTATCCCCCAACCATGTTTTATTTTCTTTATAGCATGCTTTCAAATGGCACCATTTATTTATTTACATATATCTCTGTTTTTCATCTTCCCTCACTGGGTTGTGAAGAGGTGCTATGTCTGTCACATTCCCTTTATTTCAACTCATTTGCCAGTCTATCTACAACTCTTTGATCTCTACCTGGAAATAGTAAATTCTAAAAAATATTTGTCACATGAAAAAATAAACTTGTGTCTCCCATTGTCCTTTTCTCAGTAAATGTGCAATAAGTGTCTAATGGATAGTTGGATGGATGGGATGGTGGGGGGAAGAATGACTGGCTGGCTGGTTGTCTGGACAAGGATAAATATGCAAGATCAACCAGCTTAATACCTCTCCATTCTGGCAAATATAGGGCAACAAGATGTTCTTTCAGCTATCTATTGCTGCATAACAAACCAGCCCAAAACTTCATGGCTTAAAACAATAGTTTACTCATTCACAATTCCAGGAGTTGCTTAGGTGGTTCTTCTGGCCCACATGGTATTGGCTGGGATGCTGACATGGCAAGGTTGAACAAACATCCAAAGTGGCTCACTCATATGGCTGTCGGCTGAGACTTCAGCTGGGACTGCCACCCAGAGCAATTACACTTGTCATCTTCAGGTTGCTTGGGTTTCTCCCATTATGGCAGCTGGGTTCCAGAGCATCCCCGGAATGAGTGTTCTAAGAGAATCAGGAAAATGCTATAAGGCTTATCCTGACCTAGCCTTGAAATCCCAGATGTCATTTCTGCCACATTTTATTAGTTAAGAAATCACTAATGTCAGCCTAGATTTAAGACTCCACCTCTTGAAGTGAAGAGTATTAATGGAGCCGTCTCAGAGACTGTCTGCCACACCTGTAAACAAACAGCCCACTGGGTTCTGCAGGGATATATTTATAGATCCTGATTCTTCTGTTCTTTTTATTGAAACTGCTGTGGGAATATGCATCTATGTGTTTTATTTTAAGCAGATCAGATCTTTCTAATCATAAATCAGTAAAGTAACAGACTTTCATAAGTCAAGCCTTCATAATTCAGTGGCTGCATATTCATTATCTGAAAACTCACTCTTCAGAATTCCTTGCCTCTTTTCTGTTCCAAAAATACAATCTTGTTTCACTTTCTTTAAAGTATTATATGTATCCTAATCAGGGTTCTCTGTTTTTTTCTATCTCTATGTTCCTGCCACCTGTTCCCTTCCCACCACCACGTCTCCTTCTCATTAGCTCAGATAGGCTGATCCAGAAAGAAAAAGCCAGTTCTAAAATAAGAGCTAGGAACCAGGATCTGAACAACCAAATGTAGGCATATTATTAAGAGTCAAATTATTAATTATAAATTCTTTGCCTAGGCTGATGTCTGAAAGAGTTTTTCCTACATTTTATTCTAGAATTCTTACAGTTTCATGCCTTACATTTAAGTCTTTTATCCACCTTGAATTATTTTTTGTATATGGTGAGAGACAGGAGTCCTGTTTCATTCTTCTGAATGTGGCTATACAGTTTTCCTAGCATCATTTATTAAATAGGGCTTTCTTTCTTCAGTGTATGTTGTTGTCTGCTTTGTTGAAGATCAGTTGGTTGTAGTTACATGACTTTATTTCTGGGTTCTCTGTTCCATTCCATTTGTCTATGTTTCTTCTTTTATACCACTATCATGCTGTTTCAGTTACTATAGCCTTGTAGTATAACTGGAAATCAGGTAGTGTAATGCCTTTAGATTTGTTCTTTTTGCTTAAGAATGCTTTAGCTACTCAGACTCTTTTTTGGATCCAAATGAAGTGTAGAATTACTTTTTTCTAGATCTGTGAAATATGACACTGGTATTTAATGGAGATTATATTGACTCTGTAAATCACTTTGGGCAGTATGGGCATTTTAACATTATTGGTTCTACCAATCCATGAGCATGGGATATTTTTCCATTTGTTTGTATCATCTATAATTTCTTTCATCAGTGTTTCGTAGTTCTCCTTGTAGAAATCTTTCACCTCCTTGGTTAAGTACATTCCTAGGTATTTTATTTTCTTTGTAGCTATTGTAAATGGTATTGAGTCCTTGGTTTGACTCTCAGCTTTACTGTTATTAGAATATATAAATGCTACTGATTTATGTAATTTGATTTTGTAACTTGAGACTTTGCTAAATTAACTTATCAATTCTAGGAGTCTTTTGGGTTTTCTAGATACAAGATCATATTGTCAGCAAACAGGGATAGTTTGACCTCCTCTTTCTTGATTTGTCTACCCTTTATTTCTTTCTTTTGCCTGATTGCTCTGGCTAGGACTTCCAGTAGTCTGTTGAGTAGAAGTGTTGACAGTGAACATCCTAGTCTTGTTCCACTTTTTTGGGGGAATGCTTTTAATTTTTCCCCATTCAGTATGGTATTGGCTATGGGTTTGTTATATATGGCTTTTATAATTTTGAGGTATGTTCCTTCTATGCCTAGTTTGTTGAGGGTGTTTTATCATCAAGAAAGGGTACCTGATTTTATCAAATGCTTCTTCTGCATCTGTTGAGATGATGATGAGGTGTTTGTTTTTGCTTCTCTTTATGTGGTGAATCACATTTATTGTTTGCATATGTTAAACCATCCTTGCATCCATGGGGTAAAACCCACTTGATCATGGTGACTTATCTTTTTGATGTGCTGTTGAATTTTGCTTGCTAGTATTTTTTGAGGATTTTTGCATCTATGTTCACAGGGATATTGCTCTGTAGTTTTCCTTTTTTGTTGTGACTTTTCCTGGCTTTAGCATAAATGTGATACTGGCTTTATAGAATGAGTTAGACCCCAAAGGCAAATAGAGCAACTACAAAAATAAATATACAGGACTTACCTAAATTAAATAGCTTCCTCACAACAACGAAAACAATCAAAATAGTAAATAGCCTACAGAATGAGAGAAAATATTTTCAAACTATACATCCAACAGG
>CM052438.1:32288407-32323889 GCA_028533085.1 Varecia variegata | reverse complement strand
ACAGCATTTGAATTCATATCATAATCATCATGCTAGAATGCCATTCATTTCCATATGTCTTTTTATCAATCTATCCATAGATTTAGAGAAGCAGAGATACAGACTTCTGTGATAATCACAAAAACCTTGGGTGATAAAAAGTATCACTTATTACGGTTCCCATTTTAGATGAGCAAACTTAGGCTGCAGATTTAAGACAAGCTGCCCAAGTAACGCATTAGGGAGGCAAACTCATTTTTCTGACCTAAGTCCTGTGGTCTTCCCAAAGCACTGAAGCAACTCCAGCAAAACCAGAAGGATTTCTCTAAGTCTTACCTTATAGTGTGAATGGGAGTTTGTGTGAGTTGAGGGTAGGTATGGCAGCATTCTTAGCCCTACAATGACATTTTCAGCCAAGAAGAAGAATGCTTTATCAAATCCCCATCAGCCCAAGACTAGATTGTACCAAGATTTTGCAATATGAACATCATGTTCCCTACCGTCCAGGATATAATCCTTTTTCATCGGGGAGCACATTTGCAAACAATGCTCCTAACTGATGAGGAACCGGATCCAACTCTTACTCCACACACCAGGACCTTTACACCGCCTTGGAGGCAACAGCCCTGAGGTCAAAGGGCTGTTCCATGTCTAACCACTGAAGCTCTCTTGCTTGAAGGAAGGTTTCCCAAAATGAACCCCCAAAGAAACTGAAAATGGCATGAACGTACATCCTGTTACTCAACACTCCCTGGGTTTCATAACGTGAAGTCAGGAAGAAAAGGTGCCAACATTCCTGAATGTTATAATCATTAAAGAGCAAACTCTTAATGTTCCCACACTTGAACGTTAAAGAGATGGGATCATTCACTCTCCTCCTTACTTATGGAATCACTGCAAAACCATATGGGCTGAATTAGACATGCAAAGCTAATGCTCCCTGCCATTCCCTCTGGGGGGGCTTTGGGGCTCATCCCAGGCAATTGGCTTTAAAGACAAGGATATCCTCTTTGGAAACATAGTCGTGAGCCCTGATATTAATAAGCACTTTCTAACTTCAAAGCATATTTATAACCATTGCCCTAATTAAATGTCATAACCACCTAAAGAAGAGTCAGGCTTCATTTCCACTTTACAAATGGAGAAACTGAGGAAGAGCCAATTGACCAGGAA
This sequence comes from Varecia variegata, assembly GCA_028533085.1. Classification (NCBI taxonomy): domain Eukaryota; kingdom Metazoa; phylum Chordata; class Mammalia; order Primates; family Lemuridae; genus Varecia; species Varecia variegata. The sequence goes on along the minus strand of CM052438.1, from coordinate 32,322,737 downwards.
GCTGTGTCCTCCCTGATTCTGGAACCACTGGAGTATTTAATGAGTTTTAGACTAAATTAAAATGTTAAAATTTAAATCATTTTTAGACTAACCTAAACTTAAAGCTTGATTTTTTTTCTTTTACCATTTGGTGAGAGCAAACATAGGCATTTAACTGTGTACTATGATGCTTAAAAACACCAGACATAGTTGTTTGGCCTTGGCCTAGGAATTATACTTCTCTAAGCTTTAATTTCCTCATCTGAAAAATAGAAATACTGATGGAGTCTACCATAATGTCTTGTTGTTTGGATTAAATAATGAATGTTAAGTTTGTGATATAGCGGGGCAAGGGCAATATACGTAACCTAAACTTTCATACCCTCATACTATGCTGAAATAAAAAAAAAAGTTTGTGACACACAACTAAACACTCAGTAAATTTTAACAATTTAAGCCAGCTTCTCTTCCTTCAGCCACTTGTTCATTCATTCATTCATTCATTCACTAGTACTGATTGATGGCTCACTGAGTGCTGAGAATTGTGCTGTTCACAAATGACACAGCAGTGAACAAGACAGAACAGGTCATTTCCTACACAAAGAATGTATCTAATTTATGATCGTAAGATAATTCACACAAAATGCGGGTTATTCTCCATTGTTGATTTTGATTTGATCTTATCATTTTCTTGGCTGAAAGAGCTCTGGGATTGTTCTCCCACCTGGACTACGACACTCATTGTGGGGGGTGAGGCAGCTTTGACGGAGTTCTGCTAGCAAACACTGCAGAATGCCATTTCTGTTGGCCTTTTAACTGATGTGATGATGTGACACAACAGTTAAAGTCATCTAGAATGTGACACCTACTTATTTTTGTCTTGCCTGCAGTCGGGGAAGTCTGCATTAGGTTCCTGTTGTTTGCAGGCACTGTACTGGGTGCCGTGATGAGGAGGAGGAGCAGGAGGGGAGTTCAGGCAGCTGTCAAGGCAAATTGAGGTCATGCAGCCTCAGTAGTATTTTTAAAAGAGTCACTATCTGTAAGTGTGTCCTTCCAGCAGGAGGATACAGAATGAGCAAACATATGGAGGCTTGGTTCACTGCAGCTTCTTGTTTGGGGATCTCCATGGTCTCAGTAACCCCAACTCCTCTTCTATACTCTTGTAATTACATTTTTATGTATTTATATAGTTTAATGTATGTGCAGGTGTATACATGTGTACATAAAATATATGTATGTATTTTTTAACAAACAAATGCTTATTGGATAATAACCAGTGGAGATATTTATTGAGATTTTACTCTAGGTCAGAAACGCTGATGGATATACCCTGACATATTAATATGTTAGCACATTTAATCTTCCTGAGATTCTTAGGAGGTAAGTATAATTATTTTTCTCACTTTACAGAAAAGGAAACTAATGTTCGGAGTTATGAAAATTTGCTCTTGGATTATGAGAGTTGGAATTCAAAGCCAGGTGTGTCTCACTATATTCAAAAGCTCACTGTACCAGAAGGGGTGAAAGGGAGGGAGGGAGGAAGGAAAATAAGGGGGAAAGGAGAGAGGGAAAAATGGAATGGAGGAGGAAGCAAGTTAGGCTTGTTCAGTAGCTCTAAAGCATGGCAAAAATGAATGATATAACTCATACTCACATTTTAAGGTCCAAGAGTTTAGTGTTTAGACCCACTGAGAGGAGATGAGGAGAAACCCATCGAGAGAAGATATGTGATGGAAGATATGCGAGGAAGAAAGAGGTGTTGGAGGTGGAAACAGAAGTGTAGCTCCAGCCCTCCGAGCCTCACTCAGGAGGGCTAAGGGCCCTGAGCTGCATGGCAGTGGCAGCAGAAATCATTTCCCGGGGGAGGACAGACGGATATCTGACACCCCCCAGGACCCAGAGCCCTGAGCCCACTGTCCAGGTGGAGGAGTCATCTCCGTCCAGCCAGATCTTTCCATCCTTCAATACCTAAGTGAAATTCCTCTTCCTCCAAGAAGTCTTTCATCACAATATCAACCCCCACTGCCCTCTCCCTCGTCAGAAGCCCTTGAAATTATAAAACTGACAGTAGTTGATGTTTAGTAAGTTTTCACCATGTTCTAAGCACCGCGTTAAACCTGTCCTATGCTTTTTTTATCATTATTATTACTTAGGCATCACATTTTAATCATCCCAGCAATCTCTGGAGGAAGTTGCCTTTTATTCCCATTTCACGGAGGCCATAATGGTTAAGTCAGTTCCCAGTGTCATTTCTCTCCCCAGTAGCAGAGCAAAGTTGCCAACCCAAAGCCCACTTTTATTCCCCTGTAGAACAGCCTTCCTGCTTGGAGTTTTAGCCAGATGACAAGGCAGCAAGAACCGAAGGAACTGTGACCAGTCTAAGGCAGCTCCAGAAGAGCCCCGCGGTGGCAGAAAAGCGAGACAGTGAAAAACTCCGTGCCTGGAAGCTTGACCTGCTCTGCAAAGAGCTCTGCTCAAAGGACAGGACATTTCATGAAACAGAATGCAAGGCAACAATTATTCGCTAAATGGAAAATTAAAGGCATAAATAAAGTCAAAGCTTAAACCAGTGAGGCAAAAATCACACGGGCTCCAATTTCTTTTTGCTGCTTGTAGCTGCCAGTTTGAGAAGAACACAAGGGGATAGTAAAAATATGAGCTCAGTGGACCACGGTTGATCAATAGTGATGCCTCTGGCCCCTCCCCTCCAGGATTAGCCCTTCCTCGCCCACTCCCAAACCCAGCGAGCTGGATGGAGCAAGACCTGTGAGAAAGGGGCCCCTGTTCTCTCCATAGGAACTTCACTTTCCTATGAATGAACTCCAGCACTGAGTAAGTTCTGGTAAAAAGAACTTTATTTCCCCAGACTCCTTGTCTCTCCACTTCTGCCAAAATACATTTCTTAAGTGTTCCAACCGCAAACACACACACACACACACACAGTCTCTTGGCACTTTTGAAATACTGACTTAGCCCCTTTTCTAAATCCCCATCTCCAATTAAGGCTGCCTATTTGATAGATAAGTGGTGACACATGACAGCGTATAAGCCAGTCTAAGTCTTTGTTTCCCATGGGTACGTATGTAAGACATTTGACACTGGGTCAAATGTCAACCGCTCTGGGCCGTGTTTTACAACCGCTGCCTAATGAGATCAAGCTCCGCTTGTGGCTCCCGCCCCTCCCTCACCCTGTGTATTCCCCGTTGTCCTTTGCATTCTTCCCCGCAGTACCCCCAGATCTTTCCCCTTTTCTTTATCTCCACGGCCTCTTTCACCTAGACCCTAGCAAACTTTGCCACTTCCCCTCCACCCTCCACACAGCTGCAAGAATGGCTTTTCTAATCCATCAATCTGATTACAGTTTTTTTTTTTTTGGGTCAAAAAACATGAGGGGCTTCCCATTTCCTATAAGATAAAGACTATCCTTTGTGGCATACCAGGACCTTCACCAACACTTCCCTTTAACCTGCCCCACCCCTGATGCCATGCATTTATCTTTTCACTCATTCATTCAAAAACATGAAGCATCCACTATGTGCCAGGTATCGTTCTGGACACACAGCCAAGCTAAACTTCTCCTTCCCCAGCACTTCCTGCCCTCTTATGACATTGCTCTCTCTCATAATGTTCTCATTGCCAGGAAAGTTTCCATCTCTCCTCCATCAAATTCTCATCCATCCTTCAAGATCGGCTTTCCCTGGTGTATCCCCTGTGAAGTTTTGCCTAGGACAAACACAGATACATGTGCATGCACACACACGTCCTGGGCAGGCTGTCGCCCTTGTGTCTCCACCCACCCACCGTGTTTTCACAGACTGACGATGTTGGGAATCATGTTGGGGAAATCACTGTCTGCTTATCTGTTTCCTTTGTAAGGCAGAGATTGTGTCAGCCTCAATAAAATGCAGGAGAGCATTATATTCTTCTCTGTAGGCTTAACTCGCTGCCACAGGAAGTGTCTATGAATATTTGTTGATTGACACCTGATTCTACCATCTCCGAAAGAAGCCACTTTGCCATTCCAAGCTGTTCTGAGGGGTAGGCAAGATGAGTGGCTACCTACCCAATGTCATTTGACAGGTCCATCCCAGCATGAAATTCTACTACCAGCACCACCCTCCACCCTAGTATCTGAGATTTTGCACCATTAGATGTTTAGTTCTTGATACACATCACATTTTTCTCTCTCCAGTCTCATTTTTCAATCTAGGATAACACAGTCCTTAAGAAGACAGAATCTGAAGTCAGAGTGCCTGAAAGCAGAGTGAACTAACTCACCTGCTTTGCCAGGCAACCTGACATTATTTCCATCCTTCATTCATAAAATAGGCAGCCAAATAATACTTACCTCACAAGGGTGGTTGTGAGGACTTAGGAAGGTAATACTCAATGAATTGCTTGGAATAGTAACTGGCACAAAATAAGTGCTAACTGTATCTAAGTTATTATCTGTCATTGGTGTGCTGGAGGTTCTTATTTTCTGTTCAGCCCTACCTTCATCCTCCACACTAAGATTTTCACAACCATTGGACTCACCCTTCCCTTTCAGGCCTTCTTGCTATTCCTTGCCCTGAATGCATCTCTCTTTAGTCTGTTCATTGTTCAAGATGGAGCTCGAGTCTCCTTCATGAAGCCACCCCAGATCACTTAGCCAGACAAAGGTGACCCCTCTGCCATCTGTCTCCCCACACACTGGAGCCTGTGCACTCCCTGATCCTGGCATTTACCAACCCAGGTTCACTGTCCTTCTCCCCTATTAAGTCCAGAGTGCTGTGACTGCAGTGACAAAGTCTACGCACCAATCACAGCCTTAATGAAGTCTTGCCCTGGGCCCGGCACTGGGCACCTCCTGAGGATACAACATAGCTCACCCACAGTTCTTGTCCTCAAGCAACAGATAGGAGAACAACCTTAAGATCTGCGGTGATGACAAATGTGGTACCGTATGGGCACTTTGGAGAAGTCCCTGCCCCAGCACAGTCTTTGGCAGCTACTAGGGATTGAATGAAGAGAGGAGGGAGGAGATTGGAAGGGCCAGGAAAAGGAAAGAAGGGAAAGGAAGAAAGATAGGGAAAGTGAGAGGAAAGAAAAAGAAGTGAATTGGGACCTTGGAGGTACTTTGGTTGTCGAATGTCCATTATGAAAAGAAATCGCTTCCACCACTACTGCAGACACTTTATTGCTTATGCGTTTAACACAGCACTTCCTAAAGAGTGGCTACCATGGCAGGGGAGGCAATTTGCCATAGTGTGTGGATGAAAATTTTAAATTCTAATAATTATATATTTTAACTTGTGTTAGTACTACATTTCTAGCCTTTCAAACCTGTCCTTCCACAGATACGAGTGAGTTTAAACAAACTACGAGTCAGTGAAATTGGGGTGGCTCTGTTCTCATGCCTCACCTGGAAAAGAGCTTCTGAGGACAAAAAGCCTAGGGCCATCACCAAGACAAGGGGACAGCTAAAAGCCAAGACTGCAGAAGTTGAAGGCACACCTTTGGCCCTCAGCCTGCCTGACCGGCACCCTCAGTGTATCTGCCCCACACTCAACATTTAGAAAAGGGGCTCCCCACCTGATTTTCGTTGGCGGACTTCAAAAGTCCCACTTACAAACATGCTCCCAGTTCATAGATGGGGAGATGAAAGCCAGAAGTTAAATGAGTCATTAATATTTCACGGGTTTAGACTCAATCTATCTATAGTAAAGGTAGCCTGACCAAGGACACTTTTTAAATAAACTCTGTCATTCCCCCCCACAGAACTTGTACCAGAAAACAGCTTATGTGGGTAATTCTTCTCTAGCCTAAATCTCAAACCCCTAAGGAATCTCATTTGGACTCAGCATCTCCACATAAGCAATATGAGGAGAAATGGGCAATACCTCATTAATATCTTTCTTGGCAGGACATACGTTTAAAACATATATATCAAGCTATAGTCATGATGGAATCACACCTCATTTTAAACAGCACATGGGCCTCTACTACCTGCGGGGTGTTAGCCCTGGGAAACAGGCAGCTTCCAAAAATAAAAATGTCCAACCTGCTCATTATCTTGCAAATAAATGACTTTGTGCATCTTTCTCTTTTTCTCATGCTTACTTTTCCCTCATAGTGTGCCAGACTTCCTGTACCCTGTTATTGTAGGATATTGTCCTGACATGCTACCACACAACATAGTATAGTTCAATGAATATTGACACAACCAAAGCAAAAACATACACACAAAAAGAACAAATCAAAGACTCTCTCTATTAATTCAGATAGCAGATAAGCCTGAGGCCAGGCGGTGATATATTTAAATAACCATCAGTACACCAGAGATTTCTGACTATCTTCAGCGGAGCATTAACCCTGGTGCCCGAGCAAGAACTCCTTTGAACCCAAGGAGTGCCTTGACACCATGCTCAGGTAGTTTGTCAGGTAGGTTGTTCCACTGCTCCTGGCTCAGGCGGAACGTCCATACCTGGAGGACCTCACCACTGGTCGCTGTCAAAGCCACATGTTGAGTCAAGATGGGCAATTGGTTTTAAGACTTACTGGTTGCTGGACTAAATTAACTGTGTTTGATGCATCCCTAACCCCTTCCTAGTGTAGAAATTGCCTTGTGTGTTAGACATAACCTTATTTGGAACTGGCAGTGAAGCTGCTTTCCTGGCTCTAACTCTTCAACTGGTTGGTTAACTCCTATTCTCTCTTCAGACCTTTGTTCAGAAAACACATCTTCAGGGAAGTCACCCCTGCCCCACCTGGGCTAAGTCACAAGGCTTTCTTACAAGCTCTCGTAACACCATATGCCTTTCTTTCAAAATCAGCACTTGCAGAAATGTAAGTGTACATTGATTTGTGTAATTATTTGAATTATGACTGCTTCTTTTTCAGTCTGTGAGCTCCCCAAAAGAAGGTCCTTTATTCCTTGTTGCTTTGTCTGGTAACTATCATGCCTAACACACAATAATCTCTCTTCTAAGCCTTTATATATGTGCAATCTATTTGTTACATTAGTGTTACTTGAACTAATACATTTCTTAGATCCAAGTCATTCTCAGCTAGAGGAGAATTTAGAGGCCATATGAGAATCCCATGGGAGAAGGGAGAGTTGGAAAAATCTTTCCAAGTGACGAAGACATTTACACCTCCATTCCACCACCACTACCCCCCCCATTATAACCACTGTCCTACACACTTTCCACAGCTTGCAATGAAAGCAGGGATTTAAAGACATATTTGACTATGACTAGATAGAAGGATTGGGGTAGGTATGGAACACACACATTCACCCACATGTGTGGCCATGAGAGGCAGATACCACAAATACCATGGTTCATCACCTGTAGTGGCAAAAGGTGAGTTTTGATCCATTTCCTTTCAAACCAACCACAATGTCATAAGTGATCATTACCATTCTAGTCCCTGTGGAGGGGAAAGAGATGTGAAAAAATGGTTGGTGCCCTCAAAAGAGACAGCACAGAATTTGAGTTTTAAAAAGGCTAGCCTTCTAAGTGACTTACTAGTGGTGAGACCCTGGCAGAATTATTTCACCTCTACTTTTCTTTGTTTGTTAAAAAGGGGTTTAAATTTGCAACTCAAAAATCTGTAAGGTTACATGATTCAATTCATATAAGAAGTCTGATGGAAAAGAGAGACACTCACATCACAGATTATAGCCAAATGTTTCATGTTCTGTGCGAGTTAGGTACACGGGGTTGTGGTGACTTAGCCTCTCGGGTTGAATAGTAAAGAGGACGAGAACACTTACAGTAGGAAATAATCCCTAATCCCAGAGCCAAATGTGGGATTCACATGAGAGAGGCTAGAACAATTCGGAGGTGATCAGGTAGATTTTCCTGGACACTTTGAGTCTTGAATTGAATGCTGAAAAATAAACACAAAGTCAGAGAAGAGGAAAGCTAGTATGAGACCATTGAATTATCATAAAACATTTCCTGAACATCCATTAAAATGCTAGGTACTCTAAAGTTCACAAAGCTTCTACAGACTCAGAGAGGGAGTGTCGGCAGAGACCCCCACAGTGAAGGGGAACCACTTGGACTGAAACTCAACAACCAAAATTCTAGACTCTACTCTGTAATTAACTACACATTTGACTTGGAAAATCACACCAACTTCCTCAGCTTCATCCTCCTCATCTGGGAAATGAAGGCAGCCTCAAAATTATTTCAGATTTATTTTCCTGCTCTTAACGTGTGATTCCATTTCCGTGGTCCTCCGGCAATTTTCAGCAGCTGCATCACTCCATTTAGCCTGCAGGGGGCACTAGACTAGGGATTTAAAATCTTGATTTCTCTTCCCAGCTCCACCCCTGACCGATTGTGTGACCCTGGTTAAATTGCTTAACCTCTCCATATCTCAGGTCCCCATCCATAAAACAGAGGGACGAATAAACTCTCCTCCTACCACTAAGGGGTGTAGCCAGAGTTAATACCCTCACCGTCCTTTGAGCTCAGCAGATGAAAGGCACTGAGAAAAGTACAAAGAATTTTTATGTGCTATTGACTTTATTTTATTTTATGTGGGGGAGGGAGTCTGCCCCAGCTGGAAAGCTGCTTTCTCTGAATCAAAGGGCAGGAACCCAGCAAGTTTCTCAGGATTGGGGCCTTAGACTGGGCTGTGTATACAGGCAGTGCCAGCTAACCCCACAGTTCAGTTTCCTTTAACCCGGCGCTCCAGGCAATAACTGTGCGACTCTGCAATTTAACAATGTGTTCTTTGTCCCACAACTGTTCGCATTTCGCAACTGCCCAGGTAATATGTTTGGGCCTGTAGGAAGAGTCAAATAGTTAATGAGGGAAGGGTTTGGCATGTCCTACATAGGTTCTACTAGCAAGTCCCAACAAGAAGACATTTTCTCTCTCCTGGTTCCCGACCTACCCCCAAAATGTACAAATGTCACTACCAGGAATGAGCCCTCTTTCCCAGCAGGCTGTAATACCAGTTTGCCGTTTATCAATGCATCGGTGAGCTGTGTTTTGTTTATGGTTTTATGCCATCTATTTTCCCAGGGATATTATGTTTTCTAAAGAGCCCTTGAGTTTGCGTCAGCTTTTAAAGCTACCAGCAGCACCATTTCAGTTCTTATTAAGCCCTTAATATGGTATGAATAGGAGAGCTATTAGACTAAAGAGCCATAATCGCCCCTGAGGAAAACATCCATCACCAACCTTTATGTGGTCCCTGAACCTCTAAAAGGTGTCATTTCTCTGGGGTGTATCTAGTGAGAGCTTTCCCTGAGAGATGCCAAGAAGCCAATGCATTAGATAGGGCTTAGAAAGGTATTTTCTAACCATTACAAATTGCCTAGTCTAGCATCTCAATTTCATCTACGTGATGAGCCTTAATTAAATTTCTAGAGGTTTGATCCTTTATCCCCAGATGTGGCACTGACAGAGATTGCTGACATAAATAATGTGTGCTCCAAGTGCTTGCCAGATTCCTGCCTCCGCCAGGACAGCTGTGGCTTTTTGAATGTCATTCCCAAGATATCTTAGAGGTGTTCAGCTTCCCCCTTTCTACTCTGGGAAGAAAGCCTTGAGCAATATCAGCCCAGATGACACTAATGCATCTTGACAGAGCATTCCCACTGGATAGGTGCTCTACCTGCAAACACCTCCAATAGAGAAGGAGCCCACCATCTGTAAGTATGGTCTCGCCAAACTGAAGGAATTTCTAGCATGAGTCTTGAATCTGACGCCCTTGAATAAGGCTTCTTTTCAAAACTGTACACACACACACGTACACACCTGAAAACTTTATTAGGGTTTGCTTTATTTGACTATAATATTCCAGGAAACGGTCCAAGTAGCAGAATTTTCTCCCAGTGGCTTCCTTGTTCCTCATTCCTGATTTGCTTTCCTGCTGTCATCTGGAGCCAACCAGAGAGGCATTCTCACTCTAGAAGCTGTTAGCTCATTATAGCCCAGGCTGATCTCAACTGGCTCTGGGTGGGTTTTATTCCGAAGGTTAGCTGGTAAAAGCCACCGCAAAAGATCTGCCAGGGCACTCACCATCCTTTGTAGACTTCTACCTCAACCCTGTACTGAACTTAACCGACAGCCCTACCTATTTGTTCAAAGGAGCTTTTACTGCAGGCAACAGAAGGTAATGAAAAGAACACAGGCATTCGAACCTGGCAGACGTAGACTCACATCTGGCTCTGAGACTTGCTCACCCTGTGACCTCGAGTACATTACTTCACCTCCGAGTCTCAGTTTCCTCACTTGTGGACCAGGGATACTCAAACCTTCCTCACAGGACAGGAGAGGCACACACAAATTCACATCCATCTCTCCATTTCAAGTGATTCAGCCACACCAGGACCGGTGTGTCTCCCCTGGGCTGGCCTTTCAAAATACGCATAAGGCAGTCTACAAATGGTCTAAAAAAGCAGAAGAGAAACTTTGGCAAAGCAGTTACCAAGAAAAACAAAATGATGAAACACAAAAGCCATTTTCATTTTCTTTTTGGTAGAAATCCAGTTGAGAAGAGTGTTTCTTTGATTCCATATGCTACTATTATTCCAAGAGCTGGGAAACTTATGTTTACCCAACACAGTAGAGTTTGCAAGGTGGGTCCATATCTGTGATACTTATTTAAAACCCAGTCTCGATTTAGTAGGACTGAAAATTGCCACCACTTCACAAATGAGGAAACTAAAGCACAAAGCAGTTAAATAACAGCCCCAAGGCCACATAGGTCTAAGTGGTGGATCAAGGAATAAGGCCATGGTCTATCAATCCAAATCTGGGTACCTACTCCTCTGTTGCTCTGCCTCTCTTACCCTCATTGGCCTATGGGCATTCAAGATATTTTTCTGTTTGTTAAGTGTTGGGGGGAAGTATAAAAAGTTAGCTGCCAACACAAAGCAAACACATGAAAATTTCAAACCTATAGCCTGCTTTCTAGAACAAGAAGGATGCCATGGCATGTACAAAGTCCCATGCAAGCTGACACCACCTGCATTGCTAGTTTCTTCTCTCACCTCTTCCTTCTGACCCTCTCTCTACACACAGAAAAGCACTGATCATTTTCCAAGGATTCCACGTTTCCTAGCCTCTTTGACTTCTCAGAGTCTGGACTTGCGCTGCCTGGAATGCCCTTTACGCCTCTCGGACAGGCACGTCCCAAGTCGGCCTTCAGCACACAGCCCACACTTGAAAAGCCCAATCCCAAATCCTCCAGCAAGGCTGGGCAAAAAGAACCAAGGCCTTAGAACCTGACAGATGCAACTTTCATAAGAGCTCTTAATCCTAGCTGTGGGCCTCAGGGAAGACTGCTTTACCTCTCTGAGAATCAAGGGAAAATTATATTGTCCCTCCAGCAACTGTGGAATTTTCAACAAGACCACCTACGATGCAGGCAGCACAGCACTGCTGCTCAATGCTACTCGAGAATGCTACTCTATTTACCCTCATTCCTGCTCCTTCTGTTCTCCAGAGAATTGTGCATGCCCACCGACTGCAGTGCCAGTCACACTGCATTGCAGTCATCTCTTTGTGTGTCCTTCTCACCAGACTACTAGTTAGTTCCTCGGAGACAGAAAAATAGCCATTTTTATCTCTGTGCCCAGCACTCAGCTTGGCATACATTAGATGTTCAATATATAGTGAATGAAGAAGCCATCCAAGAACAGGAAGTTGTACAGAAAATGTTTGCCTTTCTTTGTCTATGAGAAAAGTATGTTGTCTATGAGAAAAGTATGTTGTCTCTGATTTTTTTTAGACCAGCCTTGTCTGAACTTCAGGTGACTTTCAGTGTTGGTTCTGACTGGATGGCTCGAGCTAGCATAGATTTCTCTGTCAGGAATTTCCCTCCTGCATTCCATAAATATCTGTGCTTGTGCACAAAGTTGAGGGGTAAATATCTGAGTAGGGTTCATCCCTCCTAGATCCGGCAGCCCAGCATGCATATGGCTGAACAGTTCTTCAGCTTGGCCAGGAATCCACATATTATAAAATTAACATGAAAAAAATAGGCACTGGCCAGATGGAATGGAAATCAAGCAACAGATCTAAGGGAAACAGGAAATGGAACCAGAGATACAATTCTCTGCCTCTCATCCCTTTGTGTCCATCTTGTTATGAAAATCTAAGTTCATTTGGAATCATTGGAGATGGGGTGACCATAAAGCCACAGATTACTTACCCTCTCTTAAAATCAGTCTTCTCATCAATGAAATGGGGAAATCATATTTTCCACAAAATAGAGACATTATGTGGCAATATCCTCACCCTGTCAAATAGCTATTTCCACTGTGCAGATCCAGCCTTGAGTGACATCTACTTTAGTTGCAGAATGACTTTGAGAACATTTCATCAGCAGCATTAGCAGATGGGTCAGTATTACCTCCTGCATGGCCCCAAGGACAGGACCTAATGGCACTGTTCGTACTTTGTCACTGCTTCTTACCCCACTATGGTGGATACATTCAGTCCTCTATTTTAAAACAAGATGCTGCAGGACAAAGATGCACCACTTGTTTGAAGACTGAAAGATGCTGGGATGGTCTCTAGAACAACAGCGTTCCAGGTACAGGGGCCTTGAGGAAGATAGGAACTTGTTCTAAGCTCTCAAATGCTCATTTTGAAAAGATGCATGGTCTAACCGGTTCTCTAATTTAAAAGGACATTTGGTGACATTATGGAGGATGAATTAGAGGAGGGACACAGTGGTTCTGCTCAGAATGAGAGATGATAGGGTCCTGACCTAGGACCACTGCTACTGACAATGGGAAGAAGAAGGACACTGCATAATGTACACTTTAGATGTGAAAGCCACATGGGTTGGGGACTGAGTTTATAAGCGGGGACAGAGGAGAAAACGTAAAGAGGCAAAGATAATTTATATTAACACAGTTAAATATTTTACAAGCCTTCTTTACCTAAGAAGCCCTGAGATGGATAAACTCACCCATGTGTGACAAGCTCTTTCTCAAAATAATGTTTGGTAAGATTTCCTTCTTAAAGGATCTTTTTTTATCATTTAAATCACCCCCCAAATACTGGATTAAGTAGTGAAGGTGAGTTGGTCATTAAGCAAGGAGATTTGATTGACCACGCCAGCTCCTGGAAGTCTTTTCTGGAAGTCAGTTCAGCACATAAGAACTCTGACTACCTTGAATGGTTGGAATGGACGCAGGCCACTGCAGGCTTCCTCTAAGTTTAGAGCACCAAGGTTACAATCCTGACGCCAGGAGTATAAATTCCAACCCACCCAAGACAAGTACTTTGTTGAGGCTCATCTGTGTGCTAAGTGGGCATCGCCAAATAGAAGCTTGGGACAGGTCCATGGTCAGCTTCTATTTTGCTTTTTAGCATAATGGAAGCAGCTGTCCTATCTTTGTAGAGTTCAGAAAGAAAGAAGGAAGGAAAGAAGGAAAGAAGCAAGGAAGGAAGGAAGGAAGGAAGGAAGGAAGGAAGGAAGGAAGGAAGGAAGGAAGGGGAGAGAGAAAGAAAGAAGAAAGGAAAAGAAAGGAAAGGGGGAAAGAAAGAAGGAAGGAAGGATGGACTAGAGTTAGTGCACAGGAAAAAAAAAGTATATTCCCCAGGATCCCTCACTAATTGCACAGGAAGGATTCTCATAGATAATAAAGAAAAACAAATGGGAGGAGAATCATCATCAGATATGTTTGGGAAACACAGGGCTTGGGTGAGGAAGCTGCACAGACTGAGAAATCAGTCAGGCTCTCAGCAGGCAATAGGGGACACCCAACTTAGGGTAATTTGAAAGGAGTTTTAATAAAACACTATTTACCAAGTGTGAACAGGGTATCAGGAAACCTTAAGAACACTGCAACCCCAAGGTTAGTTATAGATTTACACTCCAAGACTGGAAGGGGCAAGGGGTTAGAATGTTTGCTGTAACCTGGAGTCGAAGAGGGCTTTGGTCAAGATGACCCCACAGGTGAGTCATCATTCCAACTCCACTCGCTCACTCCCTTCAATCCTCTGTTAGCATCCCCCTCGCCTGAGCCCAAGTAGATGCCAGAGACATGGAAACCTATTGATTTAGTCTACACAGCTCAGTCTTCTGGGGAATAGAGCAGGGTGCAGGAGGGGAGAGATGGCTTCAGAGAGATGAATGGAAGACACACAACTCCAGTGCTTTCCTGAAGGCCCTTGTATTCTTCAACATCCCAGTTAGTGTGCTTTGGGACCTGCCGAGAGCTGCTTCTATGAGATAGTGTTTTCCAAACGGATTTGATTACAGATGCATATACTGAGAATCTCAAAGGAGATTCTCAAGCTTTGAGAGATGCTCTAGTGATAGCAGATTTGAGGATTGGGCTTATAATCCTAATGAATGGCAAAGGTCTTCTGTGAATTAGGAAGCATTTTGTTTTAACATTCACTACTCTACAATCCATCTGTGGGTTGGGGCAGGCCTGGTTATATTATGCTCATTTTCCAGATGAGGAAACATTGCAATCTGTTTGCTTATCCTAGTCTGCAAAGCTCGGTGAAAACTTGTCCCTAGATTCCATGCCATGAATGCCAATGGCCTAGGTCTACCTCTTAGCTTGCCTTGGAAGGAACAACCTCCAAAACAGCATAATCTCTCTGAGGAGCTACTTGTAGAAAACTCATCAGAGTTAGCTTCAGATACTTTAATGAGACTCTGGAATCTCATTCAGCAAGTTCATCCATCAACATTTTTGAAAACCCTCTCCTCTGCAAGATATTTTCCTAGCAACCGAGTGGAAGGAAGTGGTAAGGAATGTTTGGGAAGGAGAGAATTCAATATCAGGTAAAATCGTGTCCTGCCCAGTGGGAATTTACAACCTGATAGAAAACCAACTCTAATGCTCAACAGCAGGTTGATGAAAAACAAATTGTGATATATTTGTATAATTGATAATATAAAATAATAAAAGGGAATAAACTACTAATGCATGCCACCACATGGGTGAATCTCAAAAATAAATCAAGCAAAAGAAACCAGACACAAAGAATATATACTGTGTGATTCAATTTACATGAAGTTCAAGACCAGGCACACTAATCTCTGTTGATAGAAATCATAATAGTTATCTCCTTGTGTGGAGGCTGAGCAGAAGGGAGCATTGAAGAAATTTCTGGAGTGGCAGAAATGCTCTATATCTTTAACTCAGTTGTGGTTGCAAAGGTGTATACATCTGCAAAGAATTCATCAAGTGGCATCCATAAGATTGGTGCAATGTATGTTTATAAATCATATACACATTTTTAAAAATCAAATAGGAAATGCTGCAGTGAAACATACATAGTGATTACAATGCTGTTCTCTCAGCAGTTTCCTTCTCCACATGAATGATGTCCTGAGAACCTTTATGCACGTGTTTTGGGAGACTGAACTACGTGGTTGTAAAAAGCATGGGCTTTGCTGCGTGGCAGAGCTGGGTTCAAATCCTAACTCTACCACTTCTTAAATGTGTGACCTTGAACAAGTCATATAACCTCTCAGAGCCTGATTTTTCTCCTTGGTGAAATGTGGCCCCAATCTAGAGTGCTGTTGTGAGAATTAAAATGAATGAAATAACTTAGCAGCCTTCCTGGTATATTGTAAATGTGCTCAAAAAATACAGGTTACAAGTTATTATCATTATTACAATTGCTGTTTTTCTGCCTTCTTCTCCACTTCACCTGCAGTGAGGAAAATATAGAGAGAAAGGAGGATGGGCAGAGAGAATGGATAGTTGAATTCCATTATTTATTTATTCATTCATTCATTCATTCATTGCCTTCTCAGCAGTTTTCTTTAGGCCAATTTTGAGGCTGACTGCAGCAGAGGATGTAGCTAGCTGGATGTCGTGGAGACAGTACATGCTGTCTGCCTGGCTTGAGGGTCCTGTTAATGTGCAGGGCAATGACCGGCACTGCTGTCCCTCTGCACATGGACCTGCCACAGTGCCACTGCAGGGTTCTGATAGGTTCATTAGCAGCTCCCTCACCCACAGCCTTCATGACTCTGACCTGAGTTCCTCACAGAACCAGTGTTCCCAAAGGCAAGAGGTAAGGCCCCCATGGTGTCTACCAGCCAGCTGCTTCCATAATAGAGTATTGATCTCCACCAGGAGAGTCGTAAGCCCAGCACACCCAGCACTGGCCGTTAAAGGCAGGCCTCTGCAGATGGTAAATCCATCAGCTACCAATTTGACATTAACAAGCAATTACAATGCAGCCCCTGTGCTAGCTCTGCTTGGGGATATCAGAGGGATTGCTTTAAGTGGGGAAAGAGAAAAAAAAGAAAAAAACTCCTTTATCAGTCCAGAGTGCTCCTCTAGAATGCAGGCAGATGAAGGTGAGGCTGCATGTAGCAGAATGGAGCAGGGGACTCAGCATCAGGAAATAAGGGTGCCTAAACCAGAAATATGTCTCTGTCCCTTCCCTTCTCTGAGCCTTCCATCTTGTTTCTAACAAGCGTGGTTCTCTATCCTTGCTGCACATTAGAACCACTCCCAGAACCAAAACCATGCTTCAGACCAACTATATCAGAAACTCTTGGGAGTGAGACCAAATAGCTACTGTTTTTAAGGCACCTCAGGAGCTTTCGGTGTGCAGGTAAAGTCAAAAACCTTGAAAATATCTGAAGACAGGTAGCTGAAATCAGTGATCTTTAAGGCCATAATGCACGACTTTCAATGGCATGAATCCTTCGGGTACCAATCACCTGAGGATCTTGCTCTAAGGCAGGCTCTGACCAGTAGTGCTGACATAGCAGGTCTGACATTCTGCAGCCTTAAAAAGTAACTGGGTGATGCAGTTACTGCTCATCCTGGGACAATATTTTGAGTAACAAGACTCTAAGTTACTTTTTTCTCTCAAACATTTGAAAAGTCTAGAGTAGCACTGCCCAATAGAACTTACTGCATGGTTGGAAATATTCTATATCCTTACTGTCCAATATGGTAGCCACCAGCCACATGTGACTATCAGGCACTGAAATGGCTAGTGCAACTGAGAAACTGAATTTTTAAAATTTTATTTAATTTTAATCAATTTAAGTGTAATTAAATTAATTACATTAATTAATTAATTAAAATAATTAAATACATTTAATTTGTGGCTAGTTGGTACCACAAATCTAGAGGTATTAAAGCATGAAGAAAGGGTGTTCATACTATATGCCCATGGGCAGGATTACATCTACTTCCCTCTAGAAATAAGCCCCAATTCATGGCAAGATGTTCTCCTCCTGACTCAAGCTCTAAGTCAAGGCAAACAGAGTGTTGATTCTACGTGTATCACAGTAGAGAAGTGGCTATAGATGCAGTCGAAGAAGTAATCACTAAACCAAGCCTTCTAAAACAAGCCAAGGAGTTTGGTTTACATCCAAGGGCAATGACAAAGGGAAGGCCAAGCTATCATGATAGCACAGAAAGGGAACCCTTAATGCCACCCAGAGCTGGCAGGAAAGGCAACCAGAGTAGTAACATTTGAGCTGATTCTTTAAGGAAAAGTAGAGGTGCAGCAGAAAGCCAAATCAGAGAGGAATTCCAGAAAAAGGGAATAGCATGTGCAAAAGAGAGAGAGCCAAAATGAGCAAGGAAAAAGCACTAAGAATATGTCAGAAAGCAGGGAAAGTGGGGCTCTAAGAGGCTTGGGAAGTCCAACCTCAACAAAAGACAACCAAAAAAACACCCCACAATGTTGACTATGCCTCTTCTTATTTCAAAAGAGAACAGGCATTATCATTATGAACATTTTAAGAGGTGGCTCCCAAACAGAGTCACTGTATACATTTACAGAGGTTGCACACTGCTCAACTCCAAGGCAGCCATTTGCACAGATACAATGTAAATGTCATCCCATGGAGTTGTGCCATGTGCCAGTTCTGCCCAATTTCATTCTTATTAAAAGTTTCTAATTAAAATTCTTTTTCTTCTGGTCAAGAAATCCTGATGATAATGGAAGCATCTGTAAAAGGAACCCCAGGTTCCTGGGGCTTCAGCCTTCCGTTAACCAAATGGGATGAAGAATTACATGTCTCTGATGTGCCAGGTACCATTCCAACACTTTAAATATGCCATCCCATACTTCTCACAGAGGCACCATGAGGTGGGAGCACTACTGAGTTGCTCCTACAAGGAAATGGGGCTGAGACAGTAAGGTAATATAGGTAGAAACTGTTAGAGCTAACATACTCAGTCTTAACTCATTCTTAAATCCATGCTTTGTCTACGACTTGCTGATTCCTTGAAGATGTTGGGGGGACTCTATCAGTCCATTTCAATATTTTGCAACTCTAATGGAAATCACTTATAGATCTATGATTAGGACACATGTGTTCAGACACCACTATCTTTGATGTGGCTGAAATTACATCAATTTACTGGGCAACACTAGAGATCTCATGCTCACTTGAGCCTATGTTTGGCAGCAGTCTCTGCCTTAGAGTCCTTAGAAATAGAGAAACTAATTACTTAAGATTTTTGTTTACTTGGCACCCTATCAAAATGTGACTACCTGGGGGAAGAGTAATTAAATGGATCGTTGGTGGTGCATTTACCACATCCTGCCTGGAATCATAATTATGTGCTCATCTAGCTGTTTAGCACCCTTAGTTGTCCCACAGTAAGCTCACTCAGATTCTCTATGTTAATTCTCAACACTGTCTAGGTCTTCCTGAGTAATCTAATCCACTCCAGTAGCTTTATATATCACACACAATAGCTATTGCCAAGTCTGTATCTCCTTCCTTGATATCTCTTCACAACACCTAATACCTATATCTAGCTACCTGCAAGACTCCCATGCCTCAATGTCTCACAGCCTCTTCATGTACCTCAAAATTTCCAAAACCATATTCATCTTTTCCTCTTCTAATCTTGTTTTTCCTTTTGTGTATCCTTTCTCAGTGAATGGAACCACTACCCACCACCCATAAAGTCACTTAGGCCAAGAACCTGGGAGTCTTTCATTCTTTTCTCTCTCATCATCTCTAACCACCTCTCACACATCTGGTTGCTCCCAATTTTATCTTTCAGGATAAGAACCAGCTGCATGTAACAAAAACGCTAAAAAAATACCAATGATTTAAATAACTCAGGTATCTAAATATCTCTCACATAATAAAAGTCCACAGGTAAGAAGTCCATGCATAATATGGTAGAATAATCGTCATCAAGGATCCAAGCTCCTTCATTCTGCTTCCCTGTCTAGCTTGCAGCTTGCATGTCATGTCACCTCACAGTCCAAGGAGGTTGTTGGAGTGCTACCATCACATCCATATCGTAGGCTAGAAGAAGGAAAAGGCAGCTGGCTGGAGTAGAAGGATAACTTACAGTTAATTCAGCTTTCTTTAGGCAGCCTTTCCAAAAGTTTCACATTATATTCTTGCTAATTCTCATTGGCCATACCCTAGTGCCGTGGGAAATTAAAAAATATAGGATTTTTAGCTGGATGGCCTGCTACCCTTATAAAATGAGGTGATGTTACTAAGGCAGAAAGGGAAAACAGATCTTGGGAGGCAACCAAGTGTTTCTGCTATCCCTAGTGTTGTGATTTCTACCTGCTTTAGATTTAATCTATCTGCCAGCTTCTCTGCATCCCACAGTCATTGTTCTAGTTGAGGCCCAACCTCAGAAAAATATCAGTTTAAATAAAACTAAAAAAATTTGTACAGAACAAGGAAAACAGTCTTTATCCGACTTGGAACAGATTTTTTTCCAATTTTCCTGCCCCCACCAAAAAAGCTCTTTAGTTCAGAAGGAACAATGATGTAAGAAGGACTAATGTCTCCACCTGCCTCTCAATTTAATAGCAAGAGAGTCCTCATGTCAGACAGGAAAGAGGGCTAGGAAGGAAAATGAGCATTAGGATAAATAATTGATGTTAATACTGACAACGAAGACAAACAATGGCGATAAATGAAATGGCAGAACCAAGGAAATTATTCTACTGTGATATCTTGATTTCAAGCAGATTGACTCCATAATCACCCAATTCAGTTTCATTAGGAGTTCCATCATCATCCAAGCCCCTTGGCTGCCAGTCGTCACTGTTTGCTACCAGTGTGTTTCTGTCTGCTTGTCATTATCTGGAGACAAAAATGGAATATTACAATGAACTTCATGTCTCTCTTGTACCTCAGTATTCTCATATTATCCCCTTCCCCTTTCTGTTCCCCATTATCTAGTCCAATGCCTGGCCTGTAATATCCCCAGAAATTATTGCACTAAACTAAATTAAACACAAAGATTGATTTAATGGATTAACAATTTTTAGTTGTACTATGTACTCAAACAAGTAGTCATGCAGCTCACAAAATCCAACCTGTCTCCCTATGAGTTTGCACTGCTTTTGTCCAGGCAGATTCATTAAAGCAGATTGTTGTCTCCAGCAATTTTTATGGTTCAAGTCTATGTAACTCTACTTACCAGCTGTGAGGATCAGGCCAACCCATTAACCTTCCATTTCCCTTTTCTGCTAAATGAGAATAATATGGACTTCACTCCATTTTTGTGAGAAATAATCTATATGAGTGGCCAAGCACATTTTGTGCTTCTTAAGAAAAAGCAGTATACACACACACACATACACACACACACATCAGACAACATATACACAGTTTTTTCAGATGCATTTTAAATATTTTAGTCAGGACTAAATAGCTACTATTTATTGAGAAAGTGACACATCTTATCTGACAACAAACTTGAGAGACAACTCATTACCCTGAGGAAAGGGGGTTCCGGGCTGACAGGATAATAAGTGGAAGAGTCTAGATTTAAACCCATGTCTGTCTTATTGGAAACACTCAAGAACTACAAATAAGCATGAGTATTTGAACAAGAGTGAAAGATAACATTCTCTTCTCCTTCCCTTTTCAACTTACATCCTAATTCTGGAATCCAAGTTTTGTAACAAGTAACTACATTCTGTAGTGCAGAAGTAAAGATGGTCCCCATGAAGAACCTGCAGCATGGCATGGCGGAAACAGGATGGGCTCAGGAATCCCAGCACCTGTGTTGGAATCCCGAATCAGCCACTGACACAACAGACAAATTATTTAATATTTCTAAATCTTGGTGTTCTTATTTACAAAGTGGGGATAACAATTTCCAATTCGCAGATGGTTATAATGATTAAAAAAGATTTCTTACAGAGCACTGCTAGCACGCTTATTCATTCAACAAACATTCAACGGTGCCTCAGGCACTGTGTTAATTATTGGTGAGAATGTGACACACTGAACCATATCATCACAGAGCTTTTAAAATAAACAGAATTAAATAATAATTTTTAAGTGTCGTAAAAAGTGCAGCAGCACATAGTATACATTCAATAAATACTTGTTTTTTCCTCCCGTTTACCTTCTCCTAGAGTGCCAGTTGGTGGTGGTGGTAGTTTTTCTTCAAGACATCCCATCAGTCCTGAGATAGAACCTCTTTCAGCCACAAAAAGTATAGTTCTTGTCTCTCACCATTTCCTAGTGTATCCCACAAAATCTTGAACATTAACCAGTCTCTATGATGCTGATAATTTATTTTAAAAGTATATCATATTTGCCTTCCCATTCAGTAAGATTTGACATGAGACCAATTTTTCACAATGAACATTAGGAACTTAAGTCCTAATGTAATAATGGGCCTATGCCTGATCCTGGATTCAAGGATGTGCACCTGTTTACCCTGGACCGCTCCTTGGAAGGACCTGAAAGAGAGGGTGGTAAACATTTCTTTCCAAATTTGTTCTGAAACTGAATCACCAAAACCTGAAACTAATTTTACAATCAATGAATCAAATGACAACAAAATCCCCAGGCCATTCTGAAGCCCACTGGGGATTAGTGACTAGGCATGCTGGTGGCAGTCCGGAGACTTGCCCAAATTTGCAGCTGGTATCTAAGTCAGATGGTATCTGACTCAGAAAACAATCATAAATTTCCTGATGGCTTGGCTTTCTGCTACTTTCTCATTAGTGACACTTGTATATAAAACGTGGTTCTGTGGCCAGGAAATCCCAGTGGAATTCAGGAAACCTGGGTTCTATAAATTAAGGGGGTGGCCTTTGGTGAGTCACGACTTTCTTTCCTGAGCCTCAGTTTTCTTAGTCGTAAAATAAAGGAAATAGATTACATTGCCTAAGACTTTTCCCTTGATCTAAAATAATGTGATTGGTTGGGGGTGGTGGCTCACACCTGTAATCCCAGCACTTTGAGAGGCTGAGGTGGGAGGATCGTCTGAGCCCAGGAGTTCAAGACTAGCCTGGGCAACGGTGAGACCCCATCTCTACAACCAATCAATCAATAAAATGATGTGATAATTATTTCTTTCCGACAATTATTGCTGCCACTATTGAATGCTCTTTCCTAAGCACTGCTAAGGACTTTATTTTCACTATTTTTCTAACCTTCAAACAAACCCTGACACAGGTGACATTGTGATGATCATTTCATAGCGGAAAAGATTTGTTGAGTAACTTCCCCAAAGTAAGAGCAGGGCTGGAGTTTGGACTCATGACTGCTTTGCTCTAATCCAAGTGATTCTGGATCCCAGACTTACCAAATGACAAGTTATTCCAGAAATACTCAGGAAAAGGAGGGTGCCGTATGTCACACATGGAAAAATAGAAGAGGTAACAGCATTCAGCCAAAGGATTCCCAGAAATCGAGGCTCTTCTGTTCTTGGCATTTACATCTTTCAATGTGTGTTTTTCACATTGCTCTATGCAAAAGGTACATTTTAATATGATTTTTAACCTCCCCTGTTACCACTGAGGAATTACAGGGAATGGACTTGACATCTGTAGACCCAATTTGTCCCAGAAAAAAATTTTAGTAATACTTAAAATAAAAAGGGCATTGATTAAAATAAGGAGGACACTTTATAGCCTGGAAGGACTAAATATTTTTAGCTGTAAAGTGTCTTATCATCTCTATTTTTAGCTCCAGTACAATCAAAAAGTCAGGATCTCCACTGCACCTTACAGATTTTTATTTTTCTCTGAAAATTGCAGAATGCCTGCTATGTGTCAAGCAAAGTACCTGGGCTTCTAGGCATACATATTTCATTGTCTCCCCATATCCACCCAGTGTGATAGGTACAATTGCCACATTTTGCAGATGAGGACTCCAAGGCTCAGAGAAAGGGAAGGAATTTCTCAAGGTCACACTGCAAGTAAAAAGCAGAGAAGGGATTAGAACCCAAGACTGCTGTATTCTCTTCAGTTCACCAAGCCTGCCTCACAAGGATGCTAATCTCTCATCACTTATGTGGAAAGACCCACTCCTCCTATTCATGAAAAGGTAACTCTATCTAACAAACCCAGAAGCAAGCATAAAATATGGAGTGATGAAACCCAGGCAGGCATCACGTAGAATGCTTTAGACATGGTTGCTGTCTGCAGTGGAGAGCAGGAAAGTTTCTGGCAACATGACCCTGAAAATAACAATGAATGACTGACACTGAGAAGGAAGAACTATCCAAGGACCCTGAAATGGGATATTTTCTCAAGCCCCACCTATGGACAAGTATAAATCACAAAGAAGTGAAGATGCCAGCCTCCAGGAAACACCAGAGGTAAATTCATGCTGAAAACCTCCTCGCATTAAGGAGCATGTCAACATTGCTGGGAGACTAAAACAAACCGAATAAACAAACAAAACAAAATAAATGAAAAAACTTTTTTAAAAAATCAATGGACAATGGTTTCATAGCAGATGGCAAAGAGAAATCTTAAGAGCTGTATTTTTTTCAGAACGTATTACCTTCTGGTTTCCTTATTGGGTGTTTTATGTATTTAAGCTCCATAACATCCAGTGTAGCCTCTATAAGGAAGGTACTAAGCATTCACAATTGGCGGATAAAGAAACCGTGCTTGAAATTTCTTGTTTGCTCCTCCAGATCTTCTCTCTAACCTCCTACCCATGGCCCACACCCTGGGAAGCTGGCATTCATAAACTACATCAATGAGCTCCTTGCCTTCTAGCTTCCAGATGGGTTTAGTCAATGGGACCAGTCAGCAGGAAGATTGGAAGGTAAGAGGAATGACATCTGACTCTTTTTTGCTTCAACTTCTTTCCTCCCAGGACTTGGATGAGCTGCACTCTTCCTTTGAAAGTGGCAGCTCCCTCTAGGCAGCTCTTTCCTATAGCTATAGCATCTCACCAAACTCTGGTAAATATTCTCCCCTTGTGGCCAGTACTAGCCCTTATGAAAAGATAGAGACTCTCTGCATTAGTTAAAGCAATATAGCTGCTACAACAAATTGGCTCCTAAATCTCGGTGACTTAAAGTGAAGATATATTAATCTCTCACTCACTCACATCTAAAATGGGGGTTCCTGAGTGGGGAGTAGCTCTCCTCCAAGTGATGAACCAGAAAAACAGACTCCTTCTATTTCCTGGCATAGTCGACATGTGATTTTCAAGGTCATCATACTCATTGGCACCATGCAAGACAGAAAGAGTATGGAAGATTGAATATGGAAGGTTATGTGCCAGGGCTTCTCACTCACATTCCATCCACCAAAGCTCAACCACATGACCATCCAATTGCAAGAGAAGCCCAGAGAAGGTGTGCCCAGGAGGATAAATAAAAGAAAGAGTTTGGGGAAAAGCTAGTCGGTCTCTACCTTAGAAGTGGGTATGCAAGGACAAACTCAAATCCAAAGCTTTCCAACTCAAAACCCAGAGCCTCCAGTTCAGGATACATGCTGTATATTTACTGTGTGTATTAAATAGCAAAATTAAGCTATATGAATTCAATAGAGAAAGAGAGCAAAAAAATTATAATAATACAAGAATAATTTTAACAATAAGAATAATTTTGATAATTTAATAAGCAAGAATAACTTTAATAATACTTCAGCCCATGATTCTGCCAAGGGAGTATATCCTCTGAAGAAAACATAAAACAGGAATCATGGACTGCTGCTGCCTCGGTCTATCTCAGAGATCCTTTATCCTTTGTAATATAAATGTCTCACTGTACATGATTCTAGCATTTAAGGACACTCAATTTTGTGTCACTCAGCCCCTACTCATTACTTATATATAAATAACTATATAGATTTAATCATACATGTCACTATAACAGGATCATATGAACAAAAATATGCATTCTATGATTTATTGTTCCTTTTAGAAATTCCAAGGATAATTTTGATTATATAACCTGTTTTCCTTATCTACTGAATTTAGAACTGTCCCATGTATAACCTACATCTTCTCCCTACCCAGACTGTAGATCTCTTTCCACTCCCACCTCTGTGGATTTCTCTCCACTGTGTGTGAATTTTACAGTATTGGTGCCCATCCTCTGAGAATACAGACACAGTGGGACTTTTGCATTGCTATGTAAATCTATAGATTCGCTACTCAATAAGTATTGACCTCTTGACTTTGCCTTTTTTCCACCTTGTAAGCATTTTCAATGATCCAGGAATTTGGAGCAAGAATGAGTCTCATGAAAGCAATCTATTCCTAAATGAGTGACCTGGGAACTCATGTAAAAATGGACTGACACAAATGTTGTTTCAAGATTTAAAAACAAAATATTTGAATCCTGCATCAATAAGTAAAAATCACAAGTTCTCAGTCTGCTAATTATCTCCACAGCACTTTCATTATTGTATTACCTGAATGTAATAATGTGAAGGAAAGAGAATTTCAAGCACTGTAAGATTATCATAGTTATTATTCTATTGATCTAGTCATTCACTGAGTGTGAGACACTGTTCATAACAGTGAAGAAGTTCTTGTCCCCACCCTCGAGGATCTTACCTGGGGTAGGTAGACAGTTCATAAAAAACAAGATAGTTACTGATGGCAATAAGTGATA
This sequence comes from Varecia variegata, assembly GCA_028533085.1. Classification (NCBI taxonomy): domain Eukaryota; kingdom Metazoa; phylum Chordata; class Mammalia; order Primates; family Lemuridae; genus Varecia; species Varecia variegata. The sequence continues at coordinate 32,296,978 of CM052438.1, read as the reverse complement.
TAAAAGAAATCAAATTCAGGTGCTCTACTAGAGAGTGCCCTGAGGTGGGGATGGCATGCTATTTTAGATAGGTGGTCAGAAAGGTCCCCTGAACAGAGCCCTGAATGATGGGGAGTGATCCAGGTGGGGAGCAATGGAACAGTATTCCAACCTGTGCAAAGGTCTTGAGGTCAGGATGGTTTCAGAAAATTTGAGAACAGCATAAGTCTGTGGGGCTGCAACAGTGACATAAAACATGAGGTACAACAGTGGCCAGTGGTGTTGCCATGGCTTGCAGAGCCTGTAGGCCAGGAGGACATCAAGAGTTTGAATTTTGTGCTAAGGGTGACAGGAAACTATGGGGGTAGAGGAGTGAACCATGGAGAGCTGTGGCCTGTTCTGTTCTGTTCTGTCTGTTGCATGCAGAATAGGTGTGTTGTGGAGAGAATGACAAGAGTAAAAGTAGAGAGACCCAGTCGGGAGATGCGAAATGAAGACTTGGACCACAGGGTAGACCAGGAGGTGGTGGAAGGGATCAGATTAAGGATGCATTTGGAAGTGGAGTTGTCAGGACCTGCTGAGGCATATGGCATGGGCTGTGAAGGACAGTGAAGAATCAGGATGCCTCCCAAGTTTGGAGCCTTGGCAACTAGTGAAAGTGTTGGCTGCAGCTGAAGTGGGGAAAACTGGGAGAGCTATTCTGCACCAGTGGCAGAAAATCCACCACTGCCCCATCCAGATACTTTCAAGTACTAGCTCTAGTTAACAGACATTTGATGAGTACTTCTGCCCACCCTCAAAGAGTCCCAGGCTGCAAGGAGAAACCAATGTACAAACAGATCATCATGCTGAGAGAAAACCCACAAGACATGTTGGGGATAAATGGAGTGACAGTGAAGCCAACATGTAGACTCAGGAAGGCTTTTTTGGAGGAGACACCCAGCTAAGACTTGAAAGATGAATAAAAGCCAAAGAAATTGGGAAAAGCAGTAAAGCAGAAGAAACACTATTAGCAAAAGCTTAGAGAGCTGGACTGGATGGTAACAAAGCACATGCATCTCAGCAGGAAAGTGGAGGGTGGCCAAGGATGGTGTTAGAGATGCTTGCAGTTTCCCATCATGGCTTTTATACCATTCCGTGGAGATAAGCATCTATCCTTTAAGCCTAAAGAAGGAGCCATTGATGAGTTTAAGAAAGAAGTGCCAGGGTCAGAAATGTAGAATCACAAACTTAATGTCTACGACATCTAGATGGTAGCAAATAGGGGATTCATTGCTTCTACCACTCATTTTGCCCTTGATCTTGGTTTCCTTGGGTTATTTTCCCAATTGCATGTCTGTCATCTCATGCCCTAGAAGGTGTGAAGACTTATTCTTTATTGAATTTCCTGCATTCTTCCATACAAGGCCAAGCATGGAGGAAATTTATAGTTTTCCCTGATGTATTGTCTGGCTAGGATTTCAGCAAGGTATTCATGAAGTATCTTGAAATCTCAGTAATAAAGATCCACTCCCAAATCCACTACCACATCTGCACACCTGCAACCTTTTAATATCAACTGAATTTTTATCTTAGAGTCAATGGCAATGACTCTGTGAGAAATCCCAGTGGCTGTCCAATTACAAAAGATAGACATCAAATCAAGCACAACCTTCAAAACTCTCCACAATGCTAGTAGTTAGCATTGGCTGAGTGTTCATGCATTAAATTCAATAACTTCTCAAACAACCCAAGGAGATATTTCATTCAACAAAGAAGGAAACCGAGGTTTGATTAATTAACTTACCAAGGGTCATACAACTAGCCAGGAGGAAAGCCACGATTGAACTGCAGGCAGCCTGAGCCTTATAGTGCCTTTTCTGGGAAAACAGTCCATAGCTTTATTCAATGATCCTTCAACCTTATGAAATACTATTAAATAAAACCTTCTCTTCCATAATACTGTCCAAGTCCCACCAACCAAGTTCAACTCCAACCTCTTCCGTAACTCTTTCCTTCCTAATTGGAGTCATTCCCAAACTGATCTCTGATGACATACGTATTCTGTACCAGACATTTGGTTAATTCCGCTGTGTTTATTGCCATAAAAACTGGAATTTGTCAAAAAATTGAAGACAAGTTTGTTTTAATTATTAGTACTTTAAAAGAGTTAAAGGGACTCTTTTCTTTTGCTGCTTATACAAAGAATAAGCATCCCACTCAATGCAACTACCAAGTAAAAAGATGCATGCCCAGCACATATACACTGTACCTGTATGTCACATACACCAAAAAGCACACACATGAGTTTGGCTAAAACAAATAATAAAAGAATAAATTTCAGCAACTTCTGAGCCAAAGAAAATGAGAAAAAATAATCATGGTTTATTCAATTTTAATTGCTGCAAAACCTATGGGCAACAGAATATGTGGGCCTAAGATTCAACTATGTGCCTACAGTTGAATTTTGGCTCTTCTACATGCTACTTGTGTGATCCTGGGAAAGTTAATTAATCATGCCTCAGTTTCCTCATTTGCCAAATTTGTCATTTTTCTAAATTTGCCCTGTAAGGCTCTTTATCAGCTGTCAAGAAGATTCATTACACTCTTAGATTTTCATTTTGCACCTTATAAAGCATTGATTTATTTTTTGCTCAATTTCACTTCTAATCTGCCTGTTCTACATAGTTTGGAGAATAAAGTATGTGGAGTAATTCAGAGTAGGTGACCATCTACCTCTAAAGCTGCGGTTCTTCAACCCACCTTCATTGTACATTAGTTGTAGTCAGAGAATCACATAGAAGGTCTAATCCACAGCTCTCTATTTACCCTGTAGAAGCTAAAAAAAAACCTAGAAGAGTAGAATGCCATGACCAAGGTCACAGAGTAAATTAATGATAAATCTAGAACTAGAACTCAAAACTTCCTATCCCCAGTCCAGTGCCTATTAGTAAATATTTCTGGAATGTATATTAATGTTCTGTGGCCTGTGGATACAGAAATGAATAAAGTAGAGATCCTGCCCACAAATATTGTGGATTTTATTGAACCTAGCAGGTGACTAATTGCAATGTTCCCTAAACTTTCTTGAGTCTGTGTCTGAGAGGGAAGGTAAATGCATGATAATTTCTCAACTTAGGCTTTTGGGGAGTTGATTTTTAGCCACTCAGTATCTGTAACCTGGAGAGCATCTAACCCTTAACCTGTACTGGTTCTCAGTGGAAACTTGCACATTCAAAGATGTTTTGAATGAGCCTCACATGAAAGATGAGGATGCTTCTGAGGAGGAAAATGCCAAAAGTAGGAGAAATCAGACCAATGATTTAAACTTAAGGGAAAGATGTGTATTTAGCAAGATGTCTGGAAGTGGGGGTTCCTGAGCTGATTCAATAGCTGTGTGACATCAAGGCATTAAACTGATGTCTCTCACCTTCTCTCAGTCTTTCCTTCATGGTCTCAAGTTGGCCTATCTTTAGGTATCATGATTTCACATAACCACATTTAAAGGGGAGAGGCAGGAGGCAACCAAGGTGGAGGGGAGGAGCAGGTGGAGAAAGAGAGAAAAAGAGCCACTTCCCATGCATCTCTCCTTTCACAAAGGAGAAAAGAATCTGCCCTAGATATCCAGAAGACATTCCCTTGCAGCTCAGTGAACAGAACTGGGTCACATGGCTGTCTCCCTGCGCAGGAGGCTGGACGAGCATGTATCTGGCTCTTTCAATCTATATAATTAGAGGCAGGTAAAAGGAAACGGACTTTGGGATGGCTATTGCAAGACAGACAAAAATGTCTGCCTCACTCAAACTGTGTAGGTTTATTCAAGGAACACATTATCCTCCCTGGGAATCATAAACAGCTCTACTTGCACAGCCAACATTCAGAAGTTTGCAAATCTCTGCTCCTTGGGCCTAAGAACACGACTTGAACCAAGCTGGAAGGGGAAAAGCAAGAGGCCAGTCAGACTTCAGGGACACCTGCCTTTCTTCCACACATCACACTTTGTCAGATTTCACCCTCCATGCCCAGGTCCTCCGTGGCCTATGGTAATGCAATGCCATCACTCACTGGGACGTGGTATTCTGCCAGAATTTCATCAATCACTGGTACCAGAATTCTACCTCCAAGCGAATCCCTAATTCAGCCATCAACCAGGGCTCAGAACTTCAATCCACACCCCCTGGAAGGTAGCGAGAAAATTTCAAACCCCAACCCAGTGTGTCAAGGAAATTGATTCCCAGTAAATTTTCAGTTGCCATGTATCCTCCCAGGATAGCTGTGATTAGAAAACTAGAATCTCAAAGCCAACTTGGCGTCCACCCGTGGCTGACTCTGTCCCCTTCTCCCTCAGCTCCTCCCTTGGGAATATTCCAAGAGTCTGTGCTATGAGACTCATCTTCCCCTGTGTGAGTAATCACTCCTGCAAGGGGCGAGTCAGAAATGCCCCGACAGGAAAGGCTGGCGACCGGCCAGAGGAACCTTTCACTTTTTTCCTTATGCTCTCCTCTGCTTCCCTTTTCCTCCTAAAGGGAAAATCTGAAGGTAGACGTTCAGTTTAGTCACCCAGGGTAAGCGTTTTGACTTGTCGACAATGAATACTGCTCCATGCTAACTTTCCGTGACTGACATACAAGCGTGTTATTTCGACATCACTCTCTGACACCCTGCTCCAGAAACCTCAAGGCAGCGATACATGCTGTCAGTGTTCTTACCGCCTGGACGAGGCATTCTGGTGCAGCGAAAGTCAGACCTTTGGAGACTGAGGTGGACTCACAGCCTCTCCACTTTCCAACTCTGGGATATCGGCCTCTTGTTCTCCTCTGTAAAATGGGGATAATAATGCCTACTTTGTTGGATTTTTGTGATGAAAAAACATCATGCAGGTAAAGAGTTTACACCTAAAATGGTGCCTGATACAGAGTAAGTGATTTTAAAAGACACATACATAGAGGTGTGCATGTACATGTGTGTGTGTGTGTGTGTGTGTACACTCATTCATTCATATATACATTCAACAAGTATCTCCTGCCTACTAAGTGCCTGGTCTTAAAATAGGTGATGGATTTGTAAACATTGAATAAAACTGTCAACGTCCCCTTTATGTTCTAGAGTGGGAGACAGACAATAAATAAATATGCATACACTGTGACAGGTGTGCAGAGGTGTGAGGAACAATAAAGCGTAGTAAGGACATAATGAGGGCTGGAGAGGCCAAGGTGCCAATTTAGACAAAGTGGTCCATGGAGGTCTCTGAGATGGGGCATTTGAATGGACACCTGACAAAAAGAGGGGTGGGAGCCCTGTGGGTGTCTGGGGAGGAGCCTTCAGGACAGAGGATAGCAAGGTCAAAGGCTGAAGAGGGATGAGCTCCCTGGCCTGCTGAGGACAGGAAGGAGGCAGAGTGGCGAGACTAGAGAGAGCAGAGGCCAGGGAGAGAAGGCCAGAGGGTCAGCTGAGGGAAACTCACACGGGACTTTGTGGGCCAGAGTAAGGAATTTGAGTTTTCTCCTTAGGAAGATGGGAAGCTATTGGATATGTGTGAACAAAGGAGTGTCGTGCTCTGCATTATGCTTTTAAGGACTCACTCTGGCTACTCTGCAGAGAAGAGACTAGAGGGAAGGGGACAAATCAAGAGGCTCTAGTGACAATCCAGCAGAGAAGCTGTGGTCACTGGGTCTAGAGGGGTCATAAAAGGAGTGGAGAGAGGGTGTTGATTAGGATAAATTTTGAGGGCAGAGCTGGCTGCAATTGCTGTTAGAATAAGTGCAGTTGTGAAAGAAAAGAATCAAGGCTGACAGTAAGGGTTCTGACCTGAGACACTTTCTAGAATAAAATTATTATTTACTGAGTTTGGGAAGGCTATAGAAGAAATAGATGGAGAGGAGGCAGAACCAGGAGTTCATTCATTCAGTAAATATGTTAGGGAGGCTTTTTCTTGAACCAAGCATCATGCTTAGTACTGGGAATACACTGATGACTAGACAGAAACAGGCTCTGCACTTATGAAACTCAAGTAGCACAAATTGGCAACATTTATTGAGTCCTTGCAAGGAGTTGGGCACCATGCTAAGTATTTTTCATTTAATGAAGCTTACTGTCTGGTTGGGGAGACAGCCATTAAACAAATAATTACTCAAATATTTATTTAATTATATGAGTGGAAAAGTACAGAGCATATAATTTGGGAGAACTGCTCCCCAGGCTTGTTAGTTAAGGTAATACTGGGCTGGAGTGGAGGATAGGTATTTTTGAGGATCTGGTCACCATGGAAAGACTTCCTGTCATACTCAGATTTGAGACCATCTGTTATTTTGCAGTCAGGTTACCTGCTCACTTATCCCTGGGAGGGGGAGGAAACGACCTTCTGCGTGAGCCCAGGCATTCCTAGCTCAGACCCACTCTGGATCCTCTGCTCAGATAATTTCCTGGTATGGCAGACTATCCACTCTCCTCCCTGCCTACCTATTGCAATTGGGCCAATCCAATGGGAAACATTTGGACTCTGGACAGCAATGGCCTCCCTCTGACCATCACTCTTCTATACAAACCCCATTCCTGGGCTCCAATGTACCTCTCCTGCTCCATATGCGTGTGTTCAATTGAGCATCTGATCATGTCTTATCTCATAGGATTGTGAAATTTAACCTACATATTTGTTTATTTCCCAGAAAGACTACAAACTCCTTGAAGACAGGGACAATGCCTTGTTTCCCTAACAGACATATCACGATGCAAACTACTCAGGACCAAAATGATACCAGAGACTGTGAACTGAAAACTTTGGCATCATTTAAGGGAGGATGTCTGGACAGAAAATCATCTTGTCAGTGCTCAGAGTTCAGCTTGACTCAGGCTAACCAATGTGCCCTTGAGTCCGAGAGATATACTAGAGAGTCAGTTTATTAATTTCCAATGGGGAGAAAAAAGAGACCAAAATGTTCACATAGGCATGGGCTGAGCTGGTGAGTTTCCTTCCCTGGAGCAAGTCACAGGGGAGCCAAGTCATGATTGGAAACTGTTTTATTTTATTTTCTTGCTATGGGAAGTCATTTTTGTGAGAACCAGAAAATAACTGAGTGCCTTACAAAATAGTATTGCTTCTATGAGAGGAGTCATGGCAGCATAAATTGCCATTTATAACTAATGGAGTTATTTCTCCAATCCGGGTAACCTTTGACATTGCTCATGTATTCTACAGCATCCAGACCTCTTCCTGGCTGGAGCTGTTATGCCACCCATTAGAGCTTGTCAGATTAACCTCTTTAGGCTGAAAAAGATGAAATGATGTTGAACACACACAGAGCTCTTACTGCACATGGCATGGCCCAAAGGAGCTAATTTAGGTTTCCCTTTTCTTTTTGGTGTATTTTAGGAGGAAATTGACCACTGCGTTGATTTATACTCAAGAAGGAGAAATTGAGGGCCTGAATGTTCTAGAAACAATCATTATCTGTAGTTCCAGACAGCTAGTTTCAGAGACTAGGGGAAATACCTTAGAATCAGCATCATCCGGAAACATTAGCATTTAGAAACCATGATTTCAGATATTGCCACAAGAAAGCAAAGAGCCAACCTGAAAAGTATGCATTGAGTGTCCAGAACTATTCAAAATAAATCACTCTTTTCTTTCTGCATAGTCCTTACAATTGAGAAAGTCCTTTTGGAAAAATTCAGTTTTTGTGCTTAGGCACTTACATGTGTTAACACCTGTGCTCTCTGCCATGACTGTGTACTACGAGCTTCATGTTACAGATGAAGAAACTGAAGCTCTATGAAGTATATCACTAACGTCAACAAGTTCTGAGGTGAGTATTCCAGGTGCCTGCTTTCATATAAAGCACCATGAAGTAACAGGTATGAACTCTCATTCTTGGCCCTAGGGTTCATGTTAGGTTAATTCTAGAGAATAGGCACTTTGAACATTTGGCACACCCTGCCTTCTTTGATAGGGTTGTCTGTGAACTTGGGAGACAATTAAAAACTCATTGATCTTGCCATTCCTTGTGAGACTTGAACCTAGTCACTTAACCTCTCCAGGTTTCAGTGTCTCTGTCAGTGAAAGTGGGGATTATGGTGACAACTCTCTGGGGATATAGTATGAGGTTCAAATAAGGTAATATGTGTGTTGGCTTCCATAGCAGCCATTTATCAGAGCTGGAGGTGAAGGGCACAGCTCTGCAGCCAGACTGCCTGGATTCACATCTCAAAGCTTCCATTCACTGGCTGGGGGAGCTATGGGAAGTTATTTAACTGCTCTGTGCTGTAGTGTCATTATCTATAAAATGGGGAATAATAATACCATTACAACTCAGAGATTGTCAGAAGAAACAGGTGAATTAACATATAAAATGCTTAGTTCATATTAATAAAGACTTAATAAATGTTAACTAGTATCTATTGAGGGCACATTATTTTATATATATTGAGGGTATACTAGCCTTTATTGAGGGCCCTGTATCAGGCTGTATTTCCATTTATGTTTTCTTTTCATATTTACTGACACCTTTGAGATAGGTACCATTAGTTTCCCCATTTTATAGATGACAAAACTGAGTCAAAATATCTCAGCCTAGGTCTTAAATCCAGCAAATGGTAGAGCTGGATCTGAACTCAGGC
>CM052438.1:32251271-32287907 GCA_028533085.1 Varecia variegata | reverse complement strand
AGGGCAGAACAGTTTCAAGAGAGGAGCTCAGGGCACTTGTGGAACCCTGAGGTTTGCTACCCAGAGTGGCCTCAAGTTTGTGCTCCACTTATTTTGCCGCAGCACCCGTTGGCCACCCCAGCTGTAGCTCAAGCAGGCCCAGGTGTGGCTCAGACAGCTGATCCACGGGGCACATGTGGTAAGCCTTGGCAGTGTCCATGTCGAGCTCGCTATGCAGACACTCAGAGTGTGCAGGCTGTGAAGGCATGGCTACCTCCACCTAGATTTATAAAAAATGTCTTGGAGAGCCTCTGGATTCAAGCAGAGAACTGCCACAGGGGCAGGGCCACCACAAAGCATCTCTACTAGGACAATGCCTAACAGATTTGTAGAGTCAGGGCCAATGCAGAGAGCCCCCACTAGGGCAATGCTTAGTGGAACCATGGGTGCAGCTTTGCCCCTGAGACCCCCAACTTATAGAGCCACCAGCATGCAACACCAGCCTGGAAGAAACACAGGCATGTGACTCCAACCCCTGAGAACTGCAATGTCAATGGAAAAACACCCAAAGTTGGTGAAATAATTTAAAGAGGTTTATTCTGAGCTGAATATGTGCCACCATGGCCCAGAGAGCCACGCTCAAAAATCCTTGAGCAAGTGGTCTCACCATGGTTGAGTGACAGTTTGGTTTTATACATTTCAGGGAGAAAGGAATTACATGTAAAGTCGTAAATTAATACAGGAAAGGCTTAAATTGGTTTGGCCTGAAAAGGCATGACATCTCAAAGCAAGAAATTACAGGTCACAGGTGGGTTTAAAGATTCTTTGATTTGCAATTGGTTATAGAAATGAAGTTTTGTCTAAAGGCTTGAAATGTTTTAAGGTAAGCAAGTCTGTTAATCAGAGATAAGCCACCAGACATGTACCAAACACATATTCAGACTCAAGTGATCGGTTAAGATGACCTGCGGGTGTGGTTTAAGCTTTGTCTTGCATGGCCTTAGGCCTGTTAGTGAGTTACAAAGGAGATCTACAAGGAGGGGAGTGGGAATGAGGAGGCATATCTGACCTCACTTCTCATGGCCAGCAACTCAGCTTTAGGGTATTTCTAGGGTCCCCTTGGGCAAGAGGGGGTCCATTCAGTTGGCTGAGGGGCTCAAGATTTTAATTTAGTTCATAGCAGCATGAGTTGTGCCTGACAAAGCCATGTGGATGGGGCTGCCTGGGGTCTTGGGGGTCCAACCCCTGCCCCAGTGTATTCAGAAGGCAGGACATAGAGTCAAAGAAAATTATTTTCGATCCTTAAGATTTTAATGTTGTTTGCCTTGTTAGGTTTTGAACCTACATGGGACCTACTACCTCTTTCTTCTTTCCTATTTCTCCCTTTCAGAATGAAAATGTTTATCCTGTTCCTGCCCCACCTTTGCACTGGAACCACATAACAAAATGCATATTCATTTTATTCCAATGGCCCCCAAAGTCTTAACTCTTTTCAGCATCAACTTTAAAGTCTAAGTCCAAACTCTTATCTAAGTATAATATAAATCAGATATGAATGAGACTCAAGGTATGATTCATCCTGAAGAAAATTCCTTTTCAGCTCTATGTGAAATCAAATAAGATATATAGACAGCTATATGTCCATATATATCACTGTATCTGTAACTGTTGAATTCAGTCTCTAACCACTTCTATCAAGTTACTGTGCTAAAACTGCTTCCCTAATGCTTATTAAAGCTCTACACAAACACACTCATACACACACACATCTATTTACTTATATTTATTTTCACATATATGCAGGATATATATAATTTATATAATAGAAATGGATATGCTAATATTTTAGAACCTTAAGGAAAGAATGGTAATTGACCTTAAGAAATCTACTCCCGGCCGGGTGCAGTGGCTCACGCCTGTAATCCTAACACTCTGGGAGGCTGAGCCGGGTGGATGGTTTGAGCTCAGGAGTTCGAGACCAGCCTGAGCAAGAGTGAGACCCCGTGTCTACTAAAAATAGAAAGAAATTATATGGACAACTAAAAATATATATAGAAAAAATTAGCCGGGCATGGTGGCACATGCCTGTAGTCCCAGCTACTCAGGAGGCTGAGGCAGAAGGATTGCTTGAGCCCAGGAGTTTGAGGTTGCTGTGAGCGAGGCTGATGCCACGGCACTCTAGCCTGGGCAACAGAGTGAGACTCTGTCTCAAAAAAAAAAAAAAAAGAAAGAAAGAAAGAAAGAAATCTACTCCTGGACTTAATTTAACTTATAAATTTGTCTGCTTGAAATAAGATTAGAGGCTTTAGAGTCAAACAAGCCTGTGTTCAAATCCCTGATCCACCATTTCTCAGTTATGTAATTTTGAGTAAATTACTAAATCTCATTAGGCTTTTCTTTATCTATAAAAACGGAGAAAACGTATCTATCTCTTACAGTTATTCCTAAAGGTTAAAGAACATAATGTTTGTAATGTGTGACATGGACATTATCTGGAACATGGGAGATAGTCAATGAATGATAGAGATTATTAACATTGTTATTATGATAGTAATAATGTGCTTTGCAGATTTAACTCTCTTGTTTCTAGATAAGAGATACCTAAAGGCATGGACCTTATCTTATTTATCTTTGTTCTAGTTTTCAGTTACTAGATAGTACTTGAATAATGCCTGTTAAATGAATAGATAATGAATGATACACTTTGAGTAAAAAAAATACACACACACACAAACACACACACACACACACACACACATGCAAAGGTCCTAGATACCTTTGACTATTCCAAAGCCACTGTGGTATGAAGAATTAAGACTTATACTATAAAGATATGAATCATTAGGTATTATCCCTTACTACAGCTGTCTATGTATTTATACAAGGGTACAATGTGTAATGCCTAACAGCCAAAGCTGTGATCTTGAGTGATGAAATTAGAGACACTAATGAAGAAATGCCATGAGCAATATATCACCTTGCACACAGTGAGTACTCCATAAACATCAATCAAATTGAATTGGATTAAACTGGACGGGAATAGTCCAGTCTGAACTGAGTTGAATTGAATTGATCAAATCGAATGGAATTGAATCAAATCAAGTTCAGTTCAATTAAAATGATTTCATAAATCTGATAGAATATGAGTACCTTAAGGGCAGGAACTTTATTTGTTTTGTTTTCAGCTATCTCCTTAGTACCTAGCACAGAGTGGACTTTAAATAGATATGAATAGATGAATGAATGAATTGGCAGTCAGGTAGGTAGTCACTCTGTCAATGTGACAGTCTAGATATCCTGTGAAGGGATCTCTCCAAGAAGAGATCAAGGGATTCGGAAAGCCTCTCCAAGAAAAGGTTTCATTCTGTTACCCCGTGAGGGAAAGACAAGAAATAGCCTGAACTTAGAGTTTGTGCACTATATGCATTGATGGACATGAAGAAAGATTCAAATGGAGAAAAAAGTTTACTGTTCCATGATCATTGTCTTCTTTGGAACAATCAGGAAACAACAAAGCTGCTGTTCAGACTTCTGGGCTATGTAGTTGTTGTATAAGGAATAGTTCCCCACTTTTGGAAGTTATGAGACTTGATAATAACCATAGTTGTTCAACATCTAGAAGTTTTGCCAAGGAAAGAAACTAAACTCCAAGGAATTCCTAATTTCCACCCTGATAAGTTCTCCCAGGGCCAGCCTACCCTATTTGACCTTTCAAGGTTCTTTCGGTGGTGGTAGCATTCTTATGCCACAGTTGGACACCAATGCCAATGGCTGATGAGTGATTGGGATCTGTGTGCTTCTCCGATCCAGGAAAGGAAAATGCTGATTCTCACTTCAACCAGGAGCAGCAGTCTCTAACTCACACAAATTGTTAGGGAGAACCTAAGTACTACTTTATTTTCAGTGCAGAACCAAACCTCAACACCACCATGGATGAGTTACAGACTCATAGAAATTTAGGACTAAAGGGAACGTCAGACACAATCTACCTGAGCTCTTTCACTATAGAGACGTGTGAGAGGAAGTCCAGCACCGTGAAAGGACATACCTGAGGCCACACAGCTAGTCAATGTAGAACGAGAGACAAGACTCATGTGTCCCCACCACCAGGCCAGTAGCTCTCCAGGTCCAGCCCACCTGAGAGCTTCATGACCACCCTCAACACTACCCAGTGTTGGGGGTGAAAGGGGGAGAGTGTCTGGACAATTTGATGATGAATTAATTTAGTGGAGTGAGATAAATGCCTATAAAAGGGAAAAAGGAGACTTGTGTGATGCTAACTCTTGATTCAGAGAAATACCTTCATTGGAGCTGCAACGTTCACAATTCCCTTCCTCGTTTGGGAATTGGAAAGCACAATCTAGATCAAACACAGTTTTCTCTGACTAGGTGCAAAAACAGGGTCAGGAGTTAGGGAAATTGTAAAGCTCAAATGTGACAACCTTAGTTCTCCAAATCAGGAACTCCTTTACCCACCAAACTTCTCCTTGTTCTATTCTATCAAATCTTGGCCTTAGATTCTTCATTCTTAATAAGGTGTTAATAGCTGGCAGAAAAATAGCCACTTCTAGAGGCATTTGGAGTCAAAGTGATGAAGTTGTGATTATTGACCTGTCACATTGGGAACATCAGAGCTAGAGAGAAGACACAGAGTCTGAAAAGAAGAGCTTCCCCCACAACAAAGAATATCTGGCCCAAAATGTCAATAGTGCAGAGGTTGAGAAACCTTGCTCTGGGGTGAAGCAAGTTGCATAAACTCCTAGCGTGAATCATCAGGTGAGCACACTGAGAGTAACCCACCATCTACATAACTTTGCACTTCTGCCTTTTTCCAGAAAGGGAAGGGTATGACCCAACCATGCTTACAACCAATCTCAGCCTCCCATCAGCAGGCACTGATAGCATCCTGGCCCCTGTTTGTTTGCATGATACCTGCTACACGCTCTCCCCAAATATCTCTCATCCTCACAATAACCCTGGGAGCAGGTGGCAGTGTTATTATTCATACGCCGCCAACCAGGAAACAAAGAGGAAGGCAATTTACTGAGGTTTTGCAGAGAAAAAGAGAAAGCGCAAGAATTCCAACCCAGATCAGTCCTAACTCCAGAAACTAAGCTTATTAGTTACCTCATTACCTAGCACTTGAGACAGGAGTGTGGATTCTGAAAGACTGAGTTTTTAAGAAAATGTTCAAGGGCAGAGGAGCAGTGCTGTTTGTGCAGAACAGTCATGTTGAGGCCACATGGCAAGACTAGACGTTTCTACCTAAGCCAGGTGTGATAGGTAGAATAATGACTCCCCCGAAGATGGCCGTGTCTTAACCCCTGAAACCTATGAATATCTCACCTCCCAAGGTAAAGAGACTTTGCAGGTGTGATTAAATTAAAGACTTTGGGATGAGGAGATTTTCCTGGATCATTCAGGTGGGTCCAGCGTAATCACGAGGGTCCGTTTAAGAGGGAGGAGGCAGGAGAGTAATGTCAGAGAAGGAGATGTGAGGATGGAAGCAGAGTTCATCAGGGTATGAACCAGAAGCCAAGGAATGCAGACAGCATCTAGAAGCTGAGGGGGAAAGAAAGATTCTCTCCCACAGCCTCAGAGGGGCACAGTCCTGCAGACACTTTGATTTTAGCTCAGTGAAACTGATTTCCGACTTCTGACTTCCAGAACCACAAAGATGATAAACTTGTGTTGTTTTAAGCCATTAGGTGTGTAATAATTTGTTATGGCAGCAATGGGAAACTAATATACTAGGGTTGCTAAATCAAATATAGGACGCTCAGTTAAACTTGAATTTAGGGTGAATGTCAAATGATTTTTTAGTATAAGTACCTTCCATGCAATATCCGTGTGTCCTGTATTTTCATTTGGTAACACTGGTAGCTCTAAGCACCTTGCCTCTCCCCACCCAGCCCCTGAGTCCCCACAGCCCTCTTCCCTCTCTGCTCAGGCAGAGCGGAATCTTTACACCTGCTACTCTGGGTTTAGTCTATGACTCAACAGAGCGAAATTGTTAAGGCCTCAGATAAATAGCTCTGAGGGAAAGTTATTATTCTATATCATTGCCTATCAATTATTTATAGTTTATAATGCAATGCCATTTGTAATGGGTAATATGTTTTTCTATTGTGTCGTAATATCATCTAACTCATCAGAACAACCATTGGGGAGATGGATTGGCTTGGTGCAAATAGCAGTGCCTTTTTTTTTTTTTAACAAGCTGTATGCATTTTTGAACCTAGAAATCACTGCTGTTTTAGATAAGAGAAAACTCTTTCGTTGAATTCAAAGAGAAGGGTAGAATACATCTTTTCTGACAAATTGATTTCCTAAGAAGTAGGGCAGGAACTAGGGCAAGGTCACTATGCCTAAGGTACAAAATGTAGGGAGGCTCACAAAGTTAAGTGCTGCCCCTACACTTGAGGAATTTAAGGAGAATGAGCACTTCCTTAAATTTTGTATGCTGGGAGACTCACTTGACTCGCCCTAGTCTTGACCTGCTAAGAAAACTTATATGAAGCCATCAAGAAAAGCCAGAGCTAATCTGGCCTCTTTACATGGCCTATGGGAAACTGAGGCCCGGAAAGATGTGGACAGACCAAAATCCACTTAGCTGAGTGACTGCAGTGGACCTTGGGATTGCTACCCTAGCATATTTTAGATCAGTCACTACCCCACTGAGTTGCAACCAGGTCCTGGAGGGTTGCACCTCACTTCTAGCTCAGGGGCCAGGGCCTGCCTTGACTAGATTAAGCAAGTGGGCATAATTCCATATCCCTGATTTCAATGATTGGACACTTAATTCAGGCCTAAGCCAGTGAATAGATGGTGTGTTCCTGGCCACGGTAGTTAGCTCCATGGCACACACACCGGACGGAATGAAGCTCATTACTTTTGATCCACAGATGGAGAAAACAATGTCTCTTTCCTTTGGAAGGTATGAAACAAATGGAGAGGCTGGAACTGCTGCAGTCATTTTATTACCACGAGGAAAACCAGAATGAAAATGAAGCAATCACATGTAGAAGGGCAAAGGTAAGAAAATCATAAAAGGAAACCAGAATCCTCATCAACTTTCCCCTAAAGGACCCATTCCCTCTGAACTACTCTGTTACATGCATCAATAAATCCAGATTAATATTTAATCCAGTTTGAATTAGAATATTCTGTTACCTACATGTGGCTACTGAACATTTGAAGTGTGGCTAATGTGACTGAGAAACTGGACTTTTAACTTTTTTAATTCTAATTCATTTTAATTCTAATTAATTTAAATTTACATGAGTAGTGGCTACCATATTGAACAGTGCAGCTCTACAAGCTTTATTTCTTTCATCTCAGTTGTTGCCTCATCCAGAAACCTTCTTGGGATCCTATCTTTCCTCCAGAGTTGATTAGGCTCACCTATTCTGTGACCCCATAGCACCTGAGCATGCCTCTAACACTGTGATTGCCTTTTTTAGAACAATTATCTTTTCCCGTGTCTTTCTCCCTCCTTTGTTTGAGATTTTTGAAGGCAAGGTCTATTCCTATGTCCTAGCACTGAGCAGAGGTGCTGCACATGGCAACTGTGGAACTCGACGAGGTCCTGTGTGGCCCAAATGTGTATTGGATGTGAAATGCTCTGTAGCTTGTAAGACAACATAAAAATGCTCACTGTCATTATAAGACATTGTTAATATTCCTGGTTGTTAACCTTGACCTACTCTCCCATTTGCAATGGAGGTCCCAGTCACTGCCCTTGAGTGACTTCAGGAACATGCTCAGCCCTGTGCTACCTGTGACCGTTGATTTCAGGCTCTCTGGCTTCTTACCCTGCTGCTGCCCTTTCTAACTTGTGTCCTATTTCCCTAATCTTCTGGCTTGGTCCTCTTGGTCTGCCATCTGCACACCAGTGGGTGAGGGAGGAGGAGCCAGTCGATAAGGCAGGGTGTTAAGGACATTGTGATTGCCAGGTTGTGAAGTGTGACTTTGGTGTGCTGCAGAGTCTTCTCTTCAAGAGGTACATCCTAATGCTGGACCTTTAAGCCTGGGAGATTTGTCCAATTCATTCATGATTTTTAACAAATGTCTATTGACTTCCTAAAAAGTGTCAAGCACATGCATAGGCACTGGGGTTCTGTCAGTGAAAAAGACAATGACCCCATCATGCTGAAGCTGACATTCCAATTGGGAAGGCAGACAAAAATGACACACAAACATGTAATACATGTATATATACAAATAGCTGCAGTGCAGAAGAATAAAACAGGATGTGAGAATAGAGGCGAGACAGAGATGCCAGTCAGACAGGTGACCGCAGAGGTCCAAAAAAAATAATGGTGACAGGGTCCAGAGTGGTGGGGTGTTATCAGATTGGGGACCAGAAACTTCTTAAGAATCCCTTGTTTCCTTTTGTCCTTCCTCTCACTCCTTGACTCATTCGATCTCTGCCTGGATCAGATCCTTGGCTATAACTCCCCCATCCTCAGACACCCTCGGTTACTTCAACAACTAATATCCCCTCAGTTCCTGCTAGTGAACAATGTGTACTCACCTCCTGGGGTTTACCAGGCCTTTCCATTGGAATAAAAGACCCTCCCAGCTGAGCTCACTGTCCAATCCAGGATCAGACAAAATTTAGGAGACCCGAGTCACTTCCTCTGTCTGGATCTGTTTCTTCCTGTGCAGGGTGAAAGATTGCACAAGACAACCTCCAGTGCCTCTCCCAGTTCAACATTGTATAATTGTAGCCTAGGCTTTGAGGAATAAAAAGATAACAAGAGAAAGAAGAAATAAAGAGGAAGAGAAGGAGGAAAGGGCAAGGAAGAAGGAGGAAGGGAAGGGAGGAAAGGAAGAGGGAGAGGGAGGGAGAAGAAAAAACCTAGCTGTAATACCAAGAGGAAAACATCTTACCACAATAGATACTACTGTATGAGACTTTAGAAATGAGAAAAATGACAAAATCTTCACATGTAAGCCCACATGTGAGTCCTAGGTTCCAAGCAGCATCTACCACCTCCCTGACTTCCTCATCCCCACCCTGTCAGCATCTCTGAAAGGTCTGGTGAGCACGCAGCCTAACAGGGTGGAGTCCATGGCCAGCCATCTGTCCCTTTCTTGTCTAATCTGAGCATAATCTAGTGCTCTGGGCTGGAAGATTTGTCTCCGCAGTCTTTTTCTGTCTGCCCTGTCTTGGGGCACACTAGGATGTAGTCTCAAGTGTGTCCTTGGCCTTCCGTGGGGACTCATGCATCTTAAGGAGCAGCCAGGCGAGTGGCCTGGGGCAGCCTGCTCCATACTGATGTCCTCATTCCCAGGGCCCAGCCTGAATGCCAATGATCCAAATCCCATTACTGGCTTTCTGCTTCACTCATTACCATGAGTTTTTCATATCTCCTTGTTTTCAAGAAAAAAAAAATTTCATTTTCAGGAGAAACAACTCTGCCTTACACTCGAGAATTAACCAGGCATTGATTTTTATTAGTGGCACAAATTCTTTTTTGTATTGCATTTTATTTAGGCTTTTTAAAACCTTCATTTATGCAGCTTGAATTTGGGGATTTTCTTGTGAAGAGAGTAGGTAGAGAACTGCAGAAGACTCAAAATATTAAGGATTCTCTAAGGGGAAAGGGATCTATTCCAAGATGGGCTTATATTCTAGAAAAAAAAAAAAAACAGTGTTCCCTCACAAAGATTTGCTAGGGAAATGATTGTAAATAAGAAAATTCACCTGGAAGGAAGATGTGAAGAATGACGTCACCCTGGTCTTTTAGGCTGGGCCCCAGGAATTAGGACATGGGTGCAGAGCGGACTGCCACAGGCCACCAGCCTAACTTCTCTTTAAGATGCATGAGGTCCCCAGTGAGAGCTGAGAAAGATGAAATTACTTCTGAATGTGCTTCCGGACAGGGCAGTGTAAATTGTAATGAAGAAACAAAAGATGTGGTGCTGCAGACCTCCCTGGCCCTACCCCATGTGGACCTCGCAGCTCTGCTGCAGGGAAGAGTCAGCAGCCTCTTCTAGAGTTGAGAAAACCACGGCTGAGTAACTCCAGCTCAGTCAGCTCAAGTCAGCACTCTCTAAACTGGTGAGAGCCAGATTTTCTTATTTGTTTCCTACCCAGGCCTCTCTGATTCTCTTTGCATAACCCAGGGCTGCTTTCTGATTGGAAGCCTACTAAGTTCAAGATCCCTATGTTGTCCATATCATATTCTTTATAGGAATAATGACACTCTCCCCATGAGGAAAACATTTCATATCTTACAATGCACTTTCACACTTACCTTCCACCTGATTCTCACAGCAATCTTGTGAGGTTAGTATTTCATCTCCTCTTTATGAATAAAGAAATTGAAACTTATGTTTCAGGCACCATGTCAGGTGGCTAAGAACACACAGCTCTAGTGGCTGTTTGGGGGTCTAACAAACTTGGATTCAAGTCCTAACTCTGCCACTTTCCAATCTTGTGACCTCAGGCAAAATGCATATTTTCTCTGCATCTCAACTTTCACATCTGATAATTGGAGGAAAAGGGTACCTTCCTCATAGGACAGCTTCTTCATTCATTCTGCAAGTATTTATTAAGCATCTTCTATAACTGGAGCTCTGGAGATAGAGCAATGAACAAAACAAAAATCCCTGCCTTTGTGGGGTTATGTTCTTGTGCGGGAAGACAGCAAACAAAATATATAATGTTTGAAGGTGGTAAGTGCGAAGAAGAATAAAATAGGTAAAGAGAGTAGGGAGTATTGGGGAAGAAGTTTGGTTCAAGACAGAATGACCAGGGAAGACCTCTACTGAGAAAATGACATTCAGTGAAGCCCTCAAAAAGGGATGAGGGAGTGAGCCATGGAGATACTTCAAAGTAGAAGAGCTTTCTAGGCAAGAGGGAACAACAAGTGCAGGGACACAGAGGCAAGAACTTGGAAGGGTTTCTTTGTGCTCTGGGAATAGGGAGGCCATGTGGCTGCATTGGAGTGAGCAAGGGAGAAAGAAGTAGGACGAAAGATCAGAGATATAACTGTTGGTGCAGAGGGTGGGGCACACATTATGCAATGCTTTATGGGACCATTACAAGGACTTAACACTAATTTCTCCAAGGATAATTGGGAGCTACCGGAGGCTTTTGACAGAGGATTGCCATGATCTGACTTCAGTTTTACCAGAATTACTCAAGCCGCTATGTTGTGTTAGACTGGAGGGGTCAGGTGTAGAAGCCAATTAGGAGGCTATTGCCATTATTCAGAAACAGAGGATGGTGTGGTGGTTTGAACCAGAGTGGTAGTCATTGAGATGGGAAAAATGGTGGGAATTTGGTTTTATTTTGAAATAGAGCCATAAGATTTGCTGATGGATTGTATGTGGGTGGGAAAAAGGGAGTTAGGGATGGGAACACCAGTTTTCTGGCCTGAGTGACTGAAAGGAGAGGGTTGCTTTTCACTAAGAAGGAAGGTATAGGATGAGCACCTCTGGAAGGATGAGGAGGAATTGAGAAATGAATGTACAGTTTCTCCAGCTATACAGTGTCTGGCACAGAGTATGTGCTCCACATCAGTAATATATTATCATTGTTATTAATTTTGTATCACTAATCTGGTTAAATATTTCTGCTAATCTTTGCCCTATGTCTAAGCATTCTCAGAAAGCACACAGCCAGGCTGTTTTCAACCAGCAAATGGACTGTGGAATTGGTACCATAAGTGGTTTTCGAAGCTTATTGACCACCCCTTGGCCCATCAGGTGTGCTCTGGGCTTCCCACCTTTGCACAGGCTGCCTTTCCCCCATCCTACCTTTCCTCCCTCCCAGCTTCTCCATACAGGAAATGTACAAGGGCACAAACTGGAAGTCAGTGCATATCCAAGCTTTGGTTTTGTTCAGAGAGCATCCCTTAATGCTCAGAAAAAATCTAGTCCCATGTTACAAAGAGAAGATGAAGACTAGAAAGGTGTCATGGCTTGCAACTTCCTCACTGGTATGAAAAAGAAACTGAATTAAATAATTCCCAAGGGTTCTCCCAGCTCTCACATGCTTCAAGTACTTTGAGAAACACAAGATACAATGAAAAGCAATCATAATAATCCAAAACCCAGGAGTCATCTTTGATTCCTCTTTCCTTACCCACATCTAAGCCACCAGCAAATTCTGCTGACTCTACCTCCAAAATAGATACCACTCTGTCTCCCTCTTTCCATGGCTAGGCCACCAACTCAGGACAAGACACCACCATCTTTAAATGAATAGCCACAGCAGCCTCTAACTAGCTCCTTCACTGGCATTCTAGCCTTCCTCCTGCCCATATTCATGTGCCAGCCCAAACGATTTGTTCAGAATTTGAGCCAGATACATTTACTTCTTTACCAAAAACCTACCCATGACTTCCTATCACATCTTGCTTTGGCCTATCAGGCATCTGGTCCCTGCCTTCCTCTTTGACCAGCTCTTATACCACTGCCCCTAACTCACTAGACTCTCTGGCCTCTGTCTGTGCCTTTAATATGCCAGGCTTCTGCCTCTCCGTAGCAGTCAGACTCCCTAGTGATTCCTGTCTCCTCATACTCACACTCTGCGCAACCCCCTCCCTTGTGTGTAGGCTGGACCTAGTGACTTGCTTCTAAAGAACAGAATAAGGCCAAGGTGATGGGATGTCACATCCAAGGTTAGGTTACAAAAGATTTTATCTTCCACCTTCTTGCCCTCTCCCACTTACCTTCTCACTTGCTCATTCTGATGAAACAAACATCCATGCTGCAAGCTTCCCTATGAGAAAGTTCACTTGCTAGGAACTAATGGTGGCTTCCAGCCAACAGCCAACAAGGAATTGAGGCCTCCAGTCCAACAGCTTGGGAGGAACTGAATTGTGACGTCCATCATGTGAGTGAACTTGGAAGACATTCCATCCCTAGTCCAACCATAACAGGACTATAGTCCTGGCCAACATCTTAATTGTAGCTTGTAAGAGACCCTGTAGCTGACCCAGCTAAGCTATGCCCAGAATACTGACCCATAGAAATTTTGAGATAATAAATACTTTTGCTTTAAGCCATAAAATTTTGGAATAATGTGTTACACAATAATATAAAACTTAAGACACCACCTAGGGACATTTTCTCTTCTGTTCCCTCAGCCAGGAATTCTCTTTCCGCTCAGATCTTCTGATGACTGGCTCCATCATGCAGCTTCTCAGCGTAGATGTCCCTTTCTCAGAATTTATTCCCTAGCCATCCCCACACTCAGCCCATTACTCTGTTTCATTGTATTTATCCACATTTAACTAGCTGAAAAGATTTTATTTATTTGCTGATTTACTTGTCTCCCCTGTCATAACAAAAGAAGAAGAACCTTCTCGGGTATGTTCATAGCTGAATCCCAGCTCCAAAAATAGAGCCTAGCACATAGTACCCTCAATAAATATGTGTTGAATAAATAAATGAATGAACAATGAATGAAAAATAGTTGTGAAAGAGAGATGGAGGGAATGGAGAAGTTCTATAACATGATTGTTTTTAAGCTCTTGGACAATGGACCAGCCTTTGTTCTCAGGATTCACCCCATCTTTCTGCTTAAGTACATTTAAAGTTTGAAGGACCCCAGGGTTGTTTGTTTCTTTCAAAGATCACCCCCTAGCTTCAATTTCCCTGGTTGAGTTTCCTGCAGATTTCATCTGAATTTCAGAGTGGCAAAAACCCACATCCTCTTCCTCCTGGTGGGCCCCCTCCTCTTCTGTAACCCACCAACCAGTTTCAACATGGCCCCCTTCTAAGTGAAGAGCATTTAAAAGATTGTAAAGCTTATTGAACTCTTACAACACTTACATTTCTATTTTTTAAGTGCCAATGACTCAAAAATAATTAGTCTCTCCTGAAATTCATGTGGTTTTACAAATTAGGGAGAAAGTTTTGTCTCAGAGTAAATTGTCAAGTTGTAAAAAAAAATGTTAGGCACCTTTTGTGCGGCTCTGTTTTCTTCCTTCCTAATCCCATTTAGTTCATAGCTTGAAACAATGGAATGAACTATATCTCTATATTCCCACTAAAAATAGAGAATAAAAGATTATTCCTTTTTAAAGGCACATCCAAGGAGAAATGGATTGAGGAATTCGTGTTTACTTTATTCTTGAATGTGACTTATAAGTGAGGACATACATCAGTTCAACACCAAAACATCAACACATCTATTAATAGCAAAAGACAAAGACTATCAAAATGGATAACAAAGCAAACTCTTCTCCCTGCCATTTTCAAGACACATGCCTATAACAAAATAGAGTCAAGGATATCTATCATATAATATTCATATTAACACAAAACTTATTTTGGTCTAAATGTACAATAAAAGAGAATTGTTTAAGTACATTATAGAGTACTTCTACAATAGAATATTATATAGTTAATAAAAAATATATATTCTCAAAGATTTGTGTAAAATACTCCTCATGTCTTGGTAAACGGGACTCATTAAAAGTGGAGCATATCAACCAAGCCCCATATGTACATGCTCACACCTTCTAAAGTGAATTTTGTCTTCACTTGCTCTCCCCCTACCACACCTTTCTAGCTCCTGACCTCCTTCTTCCCCATTGCCCTCCAAGAGGAATCTCATTCTTGCCAGTCATAATTTCTGACATTTTTGTGAGACAAAATTAGGAAAATGGGTAGGGGAAGACAGAGATGCAAAGGTACTAAAACTTTATATAAAAATCTTTCTTGCTGGGTGTGGCTTCAGGTTCTCCTCTATTGTGGAGATTCCAGGTAATGAGCAAAGAAGAACAAAGAAGAAAGTAAATTTTTTTTTTGAACTCTTACCCCATCTGCGAAATGTCCCACATTCCCAAAGTAGAAACAAGAGACCCACCTACCTACCCTCCTTCACAACACTCCACCTCAGCGTCTCCCACCACAATGAGTAAGAGACTCACTGAGAAGTGAGCAAGATGAGGGAGCAGATGCTTGGTAAAAACTATTTTTTTTTTTTTTTTTGGCTAGAGATGGCACTGCTGGCAAGCTTTAGGGAGTAGCAGAAGTGGAATTTCTGGCATCCTGAGTCCAGAATGTGAGCTGTGGTCCTGTTTTCAGTGGCAGTAATGGTTCTTTATTGGTGCAGCCCCATGATATAGTTTGAATGTGATCCTTGTCCATAGAGCCCCCAAGTGTGATTCTCTATCCCTCTTAGCGACCTGAAAAAAAATTTAATGTTTATTTGTTTGTTTGTTTTTTTGAGACAAGGTCTTGCTTTGTTGCCTGGGCTAGAGTATAGTGGTGTCATCACAGCTCACTGCAACCTCAAACTCCTGGGCTCAAACAGTCCTTCTGCCTCAACCTCCTGAGTAGCTGGGACTACAGGCACATGCCACCACACCTGGCTAATTTTTCTATTTTTTGTAGAGAAAGGGTCTCAAACTTTTGGCCTCAAGTGATCCTCCTGCCTCAGTCTCCCAAAGTGCTAGGATTACAGGCGTGAGCCACTGCGCCTGGCCCACAGTCTAATATTCGTTCTTGTTTTTCATAAACTCACTAAATGGGTTCTTTTTCCACCATCAGATAATAATGAACATAAAATGTTCACAGTTGATTTGGGATCTGAAAGCGATAGATTTACATTCACTTAGATCTCATTCACAGGCTCACACTAATCATCTTATTTTGGGGTAAAAGGCAACCTTAGATACTAACACAATAAAATACCCTAATGTGCACTACATGAAAAAAATGCCAAAAGGATTTAAATAATAACTTCACCAACAGCAAAAGAAGAAACTTTGTTCTTAGCCCTATAAAGTAGCTAATGCCTTCACCCAACCAGGAGTTTTTCCCTAGCTGTAAATACAGCCTACGTGCTTATGTCTCTATTTTGCATGCACAAGAAATAGAAATCATTAGCCATGCTTGCTCCTTTCATATCAAACTAAAAGAGAGAGAAAGCATGAAAGAGTGAGCGGGAAAACAAAGACTCCATAAAGATTTTAAAGCCAGGGACTGCCTTTGAGCTACCTTGAAGGTTAGTTTAAGTGGCTTATAATGCCCAGTTTGCTGAGGATTTGCCCTATCACAGAAAAGGAGGAGAGCTAGTCCATGGAAGATGCACCACTTTTATCTTGTCTATGCCACTTTGGGGCAAGGCTGACTTATCAGCCTTTTCAGCTCTTCAGTTCATCATTTGCTGGGAGAGAGAATTCTAGGTGTAGAATTCTTCTCTCTGTCCATGCAAAACTAGGAAAATCCCCAAAAGATTGTGGATCTGTACAGAGTTAGTGTCACAGCAAGAATCCAGTTGCCCAAGTAATGGAGTCTAAAATCACAGTCATACTCAAAGTCATAGCAACAACTTATCTTATGCCTTGTATATGCCAGATATTTTCCTTATATTATCTCTAATCTCCATGACAATTCTTTAAGGTAGATAATATCTATAGTTGAGGAAACTGGGATTCTAGGAGAATGCATGATTTGACCAAGGTCCCACAGCAATATCTTAATAGA
Source organism: Varecia variegata (assembly GCA_028533085.1). Classification (NCBI taxonomy): domain Eukaryota; kingdom Metazoa; phylum Chordata; class Mammalia; order Primates; family Lemuridae; genus Varecia; species Varecia variegata. Next base: position 32,271,470 of record CM052438.1, on the reverse strand, counting down.
GTCTGGAGTCAAAGCCAACTGTTTGCTCTGTCATGATTCATCTCTACTCCCCTCTAATCCCATCCTGCAAACCTTCTCTCCCACCCACTGCATAAGTGAATGACACCACCACCCTTTCAGTAAAAGGATATAGACATTCACCATCTCTCTATCATCCTAGCAGCAACTACAGTGTTTTGAAAATAGTGGAAGATCTGTAAGGGCTTGTCAAATGAGATCCAGGTTCTTGTCCTGGCCCCCGACATCAATCAGGCAATTAAATAAGTATGTATTTTGTATATAATCTCTTCACTTTCTTAGGGACTAATTTCCTCATGTATAAAACAAGGGTGTTGGGCTAAAAGTCTTGAAGTTTCCTTTCAAATAGTTTATTGAAAGTTTGTCTGATACAGTTTTTTTTTTTAACTGATGCTGTTGATATACTCCCCAAACACACACCCAGAGGAACATGCACAGGTGAATACAAACAAGTTTTACCTAATGATTTTAGCCATTACTCAATATATAAAAACTTCCTCCCTCTGAGGAATTGGTACAAATATTCTGTCTGTAAACAACTGCTCATCATCTTTGCCTAATCATAAGCCAACAGCAGGAAGTTAAGAGAGCCAGGAAAAGGTAATTGTGTTAAATTACATTTGTATTTTTCCCAAGTATTTACTCTTCCCTTCTTTCATACCTATAAGAGGATTATCCATCCCCACCCATTGACAAGTGCCTGCGGTGCCTCCATTGGAGGAGTGTATCTTCCTGTCCCCTTGACAACGGATTGATCACATGTCTTGCTTTGGCCAATAGAACGTGAGCGAGCATGATGATGTGTGCATGTCTGAGCAGAAGCCATACGATGAACGCCTGGTTCAGATTTATCTCCTGCATTGTTTTATCTGACATGAAACTGTCATGTTCTGAACAGAGGCTGATCTTTCAGCTTTGAGCCAGTATTGAGAAGGCCCCTGAGGCAAAGCAATAGCTGATCTGCAGTTGACATGTACAGTTGACACATAACATGAAGGAGAAATAAAACTTTTACATTGTAAGCCACTGAAATTTGGATGTCGTTTGTTACTGCAGCATAACATATCAAAGGCTGGCTGATAAAGGAATTTTATTCCAGATACAGTCAATTCTCATTGTTCACGGTAGTTATGTTTTATAAAGTTTCTGTGGACACTGAATTAGCAAATAACGAACAATTTTTCCTAGGTGAAATACAGGGTTAGGTCCCTGTGAGCTTTTAGTCAAAACATTTTCTTTTTTTTTTTTTTTTCTTTCCCTACCACCACAGCCACCTCCTTAGTCAAAACATTTTCATCAATCGTGCATTACATAACCGTGTTTTATTTGTGTTTCTATGTAAGGACACCTTATTTAATATATACTGTTGACTCATTGACATTGAACTCATGGCCAACAGTACTGCAACTCATGCCTGAATAAAGTTTATCTAAGACGTGTATTTTCTCCATAAGGCACATCATGGTCTTCTTGCCCTTAGGAACACTGAACAGTATTTCAGCACTATGCTGAAATGGGGCCATTTTAAACAGAAAAAGTCACCAACAAAAAGCATTAAAATGTGGGAAAATTATGACACTAAATAGACTGAAAAGGACACTTATTTACAATGTGAGAGCTGAAACAAGATGGCAGAGGCTCACCCGGTTTGACCTCAGCTAGGAACGTGTGTCGGCCGACTCAAGTTCTTTGCCACTCTGTGCATGTCCAGGCATGACCACAAAGGCACCACGAGTATTTGTTTGGGGGTTACAAGTACATTTTAGCAAAGAGGTGAGTTCACAAAGATAGAATTCATGAATAATGAGGATTTGCTATACTCATGTGTGCTACATTATTTAATCCTCATTGCAATCTCATAGGTGAGTATTTTTATCACCGTTGTAGAGGAAATTAAAACTGAGATTCTGAAGGTGAAATAATTTGTCCAAATCCATAAATAATTAGTGGTAAAGCCAGAATTTAAAGCTGTTGCTCTTTTTGATGCACCATATTGCCTCCCAGAAAGAAAGCCTGTATGTGGTACCAATTCCCTGCCTGGATTCCAAGGCTCTGCCTAATCTCATTGTTCACAATGTTTCCCACCCTCCATTCCTCCAATCTTCTCCAACACCCTCCCTTTTAGTGAAAAGATTCTCTCCTCCTATTGTGCTCTACCACAATTTTTGGTTCTCTTTCCACAGCTCATATGATCTTTTGGAAGGTGTCTGGTCCACATTCTTAAGACTGGTTAGGAACTTGGAGAATGTTTGGTACAAACTTGTTGCTTTCAGCTCACACCCAGAGAAGGTCAGTGATTTGCCCAGTGCTAGTGAGAGTCAGTCACTCAAACGTGCCTGCAAACCATTTCAAAGGCTTTTTAGAAAGGAGATAGAGCTGATGTGGACCTGTGGGTCAAGCAGCCTCCTGCTCTAAAAGAATCCAAGGAGCCACTGAAGAATAAAAGCACAGAGCTTCTGGTCTTTGAACTTATACAGCACCTTTCATCTCTGAAGCTCCAGGCTCCTTCCAGACATTATCTCATTCTTCTTCCTAAAACACCAGCAGAGGATAGCTGCAAGTATTGTACCCATTTTGCTGATAGAAAAATTAAACCTCAAAGGTAGCAAGCGGTTTTCTCAGAACCAGACAAATTGAGAACCTTATTCTGCAGAACCAGGGTCAAAGCTCAGAACTAGCACCAAAACGTAGCCCTGTCAAGTCTTATTCTTAGCCACATAAGTAATAGTCTAGAAATGAAACCGAAGCAAGGAGGAAGGGAAGATTAGCATTTGTAGAAGATTTGCTATGTGTCAAGTGTCTTATATAAAAGATATCATTACTTCTTGGCATCCATCCTATGAAACAGGAATTGTTATCCACATTTACAGGCAAGGAAACCGAGGCTAAGGAAGGTTAGGTAAGAAGGTACTCAAAGTGGTAAGTAGCAGGGAAAGGATTTGATCACAGATCTCCATGATTTCAAAGCCAGTGTCATTTATAAAAATGCAGAAAGTGTCCCATATTTTCAGAAGACTTTAGTAGGCCCCGTGGACATACAATGAAGCACAAGACAAACTCGTAACAAGAACTTATTATATCAGGCACCAGAGACCCGAGGACAACCAGGACATATCCTGCAGGAGTCTACACTCTAGTTGAAGAGAGAAGAGAAGCATAAGAAGAATAATCCAGAAGCCACTCTCTTATAAATTCAGCCACGTTTACTGAGCACTTTCTATGTGCCAGGCATTATGCGCTAGGCCAGGGATTCAACTGGAAGCAGAAACACAGTCCCTGCCTTCACGTCCCTCACTAGGCCTGATTGTCAACATTATACAAGGGACACTGCATATCCAACAATCAGGCAGTCACAGGAGAAAAGGGAGGACTTTACTTTGTGCTTTATCTTAAAATTCATGCAAATTTGATGTCCTATTCTATTCCATCTCAAGCTTCATTTTAACATTACTATATATTTCCTTATAATTCAACGGTTAAATTGCTTGCCTTTTTTTAACCAGTTTTTCACGGACAGTTGAGACTTCAGGATGTTGTACATGTTGTCTCTGGAGAATAAAATAATTCCTAACACACAAAAACTATACCATCTGATGCATAAGCCTTTTAAAAAGTGCCTGGATCATAGTCCCAGTATAATTGTGTCGAGACTAGTTTGATTCAGTGTCTTTAACCTACTGCATGCTACTAAGCATGGTGCTAAGTGCTAAAAACTAAAACTAAAACTAAAAATTGTGTAGTGGAGAAGACACCCTCAAATTATTTCTATCTCATGAAGTTCCAGCTATGGCCAAAACAGCCACAGGGGACCAAGGGGAGAAAAAGAGGGACACCCAACCCAGATTAATAAGCTCCAGGTTCCTTTCATATTTGCATATCAAAAGCACACAGTAAATGTTTTGGGCTGATAGAGTCACATCAGTTTTGCCTTAATCTTGCAAAATATTCATTCCTTGCAAAGCACGTAATTACAGCTAGGTTTGCAACTCCATGGAAGGGCACAGATGGGAGGTCTGCTCTCTGGACCCAGGTGTCTGACTAATTGTTTCTCTGCGAGCAGCCAGGTCAGCCCTTCAGCCTTCTCCCCTGCCCCGCACCCTGGACATGCCCCTTGGCAGCACCTACAGGAGGGCTCTCCCTCTCACTCCCCAAGCAAAGAAAGTTACTCACACTGTGACCTGTGGCTTTCTCTGCTGTTAGCTTCTCTGGGAGTTAATCCTACTACTTTCTGGGTTGAACGGACAACTGCCAAAGGATTTCCTCATGGTCCCGGGAAATGGACCCACTGGCTAATGCCTCTTTATACACTGTCACAGCCTGAGAAATTTTAAAATGAATCATTACATTCTGTCTGTATCCAAATCCTTTATCTTTCCCTCCTAATTATGAACTGGCCCAGAAACCTCAATCTTCCTGCACTTTCTGCTGTTAGTATATTCAGATTCAACTAACACCTATGGAGAACCTACTATGTGCCTTTCATGTGTACAAATATTTAATTGTATCCCTTTGTTAGCCTTGGGGTATAGATAACTGTTGCCATTTTACAGATGGGTTCCCTGAGGCTTAAAGAAAATAAGATACTAGCCCAGGTGCTACAGAGTTGGAGCTTCCATCTTTCCAACCCAAGTCTTCAAACTCCAGCTCCAGGGCTCTTCCCTCTCAGAGGTGTGGCTCAAACTTTTGGCTGACCTGGGAAGATGGATGTATGGATGGATGGAAGGATGTATGCGGGGGAGAGAAGAGAGAAAGAGAAAGAGAGATAGAGATAGATACAGGTATTTGTAAATATTTCTTCATTCCAGGGGCCCACCCTGAAACGACTGAATCAGAATCTCGAGATTCTTAGGCAGCTAGCCCAGCTGTTTCTGCCAACTGGATTTATGAGCCACTGCAGGACACCACATGCAGTTTAGTTTGAAACAAATTCTTTTGAAGCACACAGAGCAGGCAGTGATGTGAGTGCATAGGAGAGAGCGTCCTTGCCTAAGATTCCCTCTTGTCCTGGTCTCCATGAGCATCCTTTGCAAAGGCAGGTATCACAAGATTCCAGAGCACATATTACCTGACCCTGAAAATTTAGTTTATTCAGCAAACATTCATTTGTTCAATTGCATGCCAAACACTATTCTAGATGATGGAACTACTAAAGGAAAATATTCAGTGCTGCCTCCATGTAAAAAAAAAAGAATAATAAAAAAAATAATAATGGGACTGTGATTGGGGAGGTGTCAGTGGGGATGTAACAAGTGCTATGGAAGAGAAAGAAGGGGAGCCATTGGTAGAAAAACATGGCGCAGGGGATTTTTGTCTGTGTTCTTTAGAACGGGGCAAGGGAAAATCTGGGCAGGAAAGAAATTCAAGTAAGATCAGAGACTTTTCAAATTCTTTTCGTCATGCTGTTTCCCCAGCTCAGGAGGACATTAGCTGGGTAGAAGAGACTCCACAAAGGCTGCGATAAATCAAGATTTGTTTGTTTTATTTTTACACATGGAATTCTGAGAGATTTGATGTTTTTCCCCAGCCTTCTCCATCAAAGTTGTTTTCAATCTCAAATTCAGCCCTGGTTGGACTGGTTGACTCGTCCTCAGATAACATAAAGTTTTCCCACTACAAAATCATGGACCTGATGCCAGTAAGCCCACCTCTTATTCCCAGAGGGCCAGGGTGGGTCCCTGTAGCGGGGAATTGCTAGGGTTGGCACCTCGCTGAAACGAACCGTCAATCCTTCTGTCAGGCATGATTACGGCCCCAGCAATGGTGAAGGAAAAGTTTGTCCCCTCCTCACCCTCAAGCTCTTCTTTCTCCACTCAGGGGTCATTGTCCCTTCCCACCCTCCAACAAGTGGCTGGTGCTTCCTCCTTGACCCCTCACTTACTGTGAGGAGAACCCTGCAGCCAGAGGCATCCTGTCCTCCCACCATCCACCAATCCACCTGCTACCAGTGGCCGCTGCTGCATCCTAAACTGTGAATTTGGCCATGCCTCTTCCTGTCTACCACCTTCCATCTGCGTCCCTTGCCTGGCACTTGATGTCACCTTTAACCCCAGATGCCATTTGCACCATGAGCCATCCATGCCTTTCCCCTTGAGCAGCTGTGGAAAGCTCATACTTGTTTTTAAATGCTCCACATTTTTTTGTCATATCATTCTCCCTGCCTGGAACAGGATTCCTTCCCATCAACATGGAAAGATCTACTGTGGAACTCTAAGTGCTACGATTTTGTCTGTCTCATTCAGGTTATGCTCCTAGGACCCAGCTTAATACCTAGCAAATAAACAGGCGCTCAGGAATATAGTCGAATAAGTGAATGAACAAGTGAGCGAGAGCCAGAGAGAGTGAATGAATCCTTGGAAAGTCAGTGCCTTCACCCTGAGTGAGCCCTCGGGGAGCCTGAGAGAATCCCAGATTCCTTTCTCCGTGCCCGGGAGCACTTCAGTACCCCTCTGCTGTCACCTCATCATTCTCATGGCACTGGGTACCAGTCTCCCTTCTGGGACATGTAGTGTCATACTTTCTTATCAGCATCACATAATAGCCATGCTATACATCAGCAACTGACAACTTAATGTTAGACACCCATTTGACCATCAGCTTTCCTTACATCTTCTCACCTCTTTCTACAGCTTTGCCTGACTCCCCCCACTTTTCATCCTATCTCTCTTATTCAGAAAATTCCAGGCCTCCCTTCTTTACCCTAGTATTGTTGCCCCAAATGCCCTCCCCATCCCCTTTTCCCTGCTTATTTAAATTCTAAAATCCTCAGAGCTAACAGAAACTATCCTCCTGACCCTTCTCAACCTTCAGGAAATCCTTTCTGTGGTTCCCAAGTTACACACATGTCTCCTTGACAATGATAATGGAAATCATCACCTTTGAGTACCAAAATGAATCTCAGGTGCTTTATATAGTACAAAATAGGCACAACTCATTTCTCTTTCTTGTGATTCACAGATGTTGCTTTTTTTTTTTTTTTTAACAAATTAAAGGTTTGTGGAAACCCTGCGTCGAGGAAGTCTATTGGACGTGTTTTTCCAACATCATGTGTTCATTTTGTGTCTCTGTGTCACATTTTGGTAATTCTCACATGATTTCAAATTTTTCATTATTATTATATCTGTTATGGTGATCTGTGATCAGTAATCTTTGAAGTTACTACTGTAATTATTTGGGAGCACCACGAACTATACCCATACAAGACCACAGATAGTGATGCCTCTGATGGATCTGTGCAAAGTACACTGAAAACCTCTGGAAAGGATTCACCATTCTATATGCCATTCAGAACATTCATGATTCATGGAAGTCAAAATATCAACATTAGCAAGAGTTTGGAAGAAGTTGATTCCAGCCCTCATGGATGACTTTGAGGGGTTCAAGACTGCAATGGAGGAAAGAACTGCAGATGTGGTAGCAACAGTGAGAAAACTAGAACTAGAAGTGGAGCCTGAGGTTGTGACTGAAATGCTGCAATCTCATGATAAAACTTGAATGGATGAGGAATTATTTCTTATGCATGAGCAAAGAAAGTGGTTTCTTGAGATATAATCTACTCCCGGTGAAAAGGCTGTGAACATTGTTGAAATGGCAACAAAGGATTTACTAATAGAATGTTACACCAAATGAGTTAATAAAGCAGCAGCAGGGTTGGGGAGGATTGACTCTAATTTTAAAAGAAGTTATATTGTGGGTAAAATGCTGTGAAACAGCATTGCATACTACGGAGAAATCTTTTGGGAAAGGAAGAGTCAATCAATGCCGCCAACTTCATTATTGTCTTATTTAAGAAATTGCCACAGACACCCTAACCTTTAGCAACCACCACCCTGATCAGTCTGCAGCTATCAACATCCAGGCAAGACCCTCCCCTGCAAAAAAATGAGGCCTTGCTAACGGCTCAAATGATCATTAGCATTTTTTAGCAAGAAGGTATTTTAAATTAACATAGGTACATCATGATTTTAGACATAATGTTATTGCACACTTAACAAACTATAGTATAGTGTAAACATAATTTTTATATGCACTAGGAAACCAAAAAAAATTATGTGACTTGCATTAGTGCAATATTTGATTTATTGCAGTGGTCTGGAACCAAACCCACAATATCTCTATGTATGCCTGTATATACATTTTTATGATCTCCCACACACAATTTGGAAAGACAAAAAAACTGAGGTACGAACAGGTTAAATACCTGTCTTAAAGTTGGGCAACTGGTGAATGATAGAGCTAGTATTTGAACTTGGCCATTGTTCAGTCATTCATTCATCCATTCATTTATTCATTGAGCAAACATTTATGGCGTGCCTATGAGGCATTATTTCCAGACTTTGACACTTTGTGGTGTCATTCATTTGGCAAACATAACCAATTCTGTTTTTAGAGGCAGTGAAGGCAGACAAAGGAGGGAAACCAGAAGGGATTACAGAATAATTGACTCAAATCAAAGGAAGGCAGGAAAAGGGGAGACGAGTTTCAGTTTCAGGCGAGATCTCTGAAAGGAGAAAAGTTGTGAGGGAGTAGCTTCCCTCCTCCAGGGCTCCAGGCTGAGTGAATTCCCTGAACTTACAAACGAATGTCGAGACTTGTTTTATTGGTATTTACAAAAGTAGGTTTTAAAGGATCAGCGATTTGCAGATTCCACTTGGATGTGTCACACACATCTCTCATTCATCACATCTAAGCGAGTGGGGAAAGCAGAGGCATAGACTTTGAAAGCCTAGATATTTTGAAAGGGGTGGTTTGGGATTTCGGTGAATTTTTTTTTTTTCCAGAGCTAAGACAGCACAATGTCCTAGACAGTGGTTTATCTCTCTCCCATCTTCTAGGCAGTTAGGTGTTTGTCAGTTAATCCTTGCAGGCCGTGCTCAATCAGATTTAGTGCTTAACAAAGATCACCTGCATTTCGAATTATCTTTTTATTTTTTTAATTTTTTTTATTTCAAGATATTAATTAAGGGGCACAAGTGTTTTTGTTACATAGGTGTCTTGCATAATGCTTAAGTCAGGGCTTTTGGTGTACCCATCACCAGAATAGTGTTCATTTACCCAATAGGTAAGTTTTATCCCATGCCAACTCTCCTGCTCTCACCCTTTCTTGGTTTCTCATGTCCTATATATCATTTTGTACCTATGTGTAACCATCTATTAGTTCCCACTTATTAGTGAGAACACATTGTGTTTGGTTTTCCATTCCTGATATACTTCACTTAGGACAATGATCTCCAGTTCACTCCACATTGCTGCAATTGACATTATTTTGTTCCTTTTTATGGATGAGTAGTACTCCATGGAATTACTTTTTTTTTTTTTTTTGAGACAGAGAGTCTCACTCTGTTGCCTGGGCTATGGCATCAGCCTAGCTCACAGCAACTTCAAACTCCTGGGCTCAAGCAATCCTACTTCCTCAGCCTCCCGAGTAGCTGGGACCACAGGCATGCGCCACCATGCCCAACTGATTTTTTTTTTCTATGTATTTTCAGTTGTCCCGCTAATTTCTTTCTATTTTTAGTAGAGACTGGGTCTCGCTCTTGCTCAGGCTGGTCTCGAACTTGTGCACTCAAACAATCCTCCCGCCTTGGCCTCCCAGTGTGCATGGAATTACTTTTTAACTGTAAATCCTCATCAGTAAGCCAACAACTCTTCAAAGACAGAGGCTGCGTTATTCATTTTTCATCTGCTTCAGTGCCCAGCATGGCACCTGGCAGGATGCGCAATTAGAGTTTGTGAGAAACAAAGGAGGGAAGGGGAGAGTGGATAAGGAGGGAAAAAGAAACAGAAACAAAGGATGTCTGTCATTTTACAAGTTGGTATTAATGGAATACACTTAAATCAAGAGTTCTGGGTTCAAGTTCCAGTCCTGACAGTGTCTGTACATCACTGGGCAGGTCACTCAAACTCCGAGAGTCTCATGTTCTTATTCTGAGAAATAGGAAGAATGAAGGTGCCTACTTCATCAGACCATTAGGAGAATTAAATAAACTAATGTATTGGGCAATATTTTGTAAATGTGCCCTACTGTATAAATTAAAATTGTCATGGTGGTTTAATATGAAGGAAATGCTTTTCAAGACTTCAAAAAGTTTCTGTTAGAAGTTGAAATTTTATCAGGATGCTGCTGGCTTTATATGTTCCTTTTTGAGACATTTCAGTTGACCGGTAAACACATTCTTTGCAAGGTTTGATATTTAAATAATATTTGCTGGGACATGGATCAGAAGAGAAGATATTCCAACCTACCATTGTCAAGAGCAACAATGACTGTGTTTGACAGTGATTGAATTCTGTCACTTCTGCCATTTGTTGAGTCTTCACTGAGTGCAGGGCATTTTGAAACATACTGATAAGAAACAGGCAGCAAATATGATTAAGATTCGCCTCATTCCCAAGACACCTGCAGTCACTTTGCTTCCCTATGCCTCAGTTTCCCCATCTACCAAAACAGAGGGTTGGACGAGATGTCTCCAAGACACTCTCTACCCTGAACTTTTGCATTTTTTCTATTTCTTATCTCTCTAATTTCAGGGTTCAAAGGAAAATTATGATTACCTTTTTCTGGGTGGCTCTTCTGAGAATAAACACTATGCCATTTGAGCTAGCCAAGCCACCATACCTGAAGATAATACCAAAACATCTATTTGTGCCCCAGGAATCCCAAATTGATGTCACCCCAAAACAATGACATTTATAAAATTCACAAATCACTCTCTAATACATTTGTTTACTTGATTCTCACTAAAACCCTGCAATGTAGTATTATTAGACCCATTTTACAAAAGAGGTAATTGAGTCTTAAAAGGGTTAAATTTTTATCCAGATCACAAGAAAGGAATTAGCAGGGTCAGAATATAAAACCAGATTTTCTGTTCCTAAACAGAATTTTTTAATCCTCTCCACCTTGCAAGAGCTTTTATGACCAGGTGATTGAGAAGCCCAGGCTCAGGGAAGCTGAATTTAACCAAAGAAGCCAAAGCAACCATTTCCAAAACTCACGGTTCCTCTAAAGCACTAAGGAGCCTCTGAATGGGTTAAGTCCTCCTTGGCTCAGTCCCAACAGACATTAAATTCACCTGTGCTTGCTCTGAAATAAATCAGTGTCCCTTTCTGCTGCTGCTGTTGTCTGGAAATAATGCAAATGCAATGGGTCTGCACTGACTTTGTGCTTCCCTGGAAGGATACACATAATAAATTGTCCCTTAATACTGTTAAAGAGACATTTTCCTCTTACTCAGGAGCTTTTCAGGTTGGACGGAGCTACTCACCCAGCAAGGAGGAGGACATGTGTCTTGTCACTGGGCCCAGTTATTCATGTGGCCTCTCATTGCTCCTTGGCTCACTGCATTGCTAAATTCAAGGATTCATTTCCAGGCCCTCATGTCGAGTCACAGGACTCTCTGGTAAATCTAGATTGCTTTCCTCATTTGTGATTTGAATTTATTTTATTTTATTCATTTCTATGTTTATTTATTTGGATGCTTAGAAGCTGAAGAAAACTGGTGTTCCTGGTCCATGCCATTCATCATTTGGAAGAATGCCAAGCTGTTTCCGCAGAGGACAGAAGGCATTGGTCTCCCCTGCAGGAAGCCACTGCTGCTCCTTAATTGTTTGCTAGAGGAAGAATCAAGGGTAAAATTTAAAGTAAATGGCTGGCCGAGTTGCACTAATTCATCAAAGCATGTTTCAAGTCGGTAGTCAGAGCATGCATCAGCCCCCGGCGCCACCACCTTCTATGAGAGTGGAAAAGCCAGCAGACCTCCAAGCAGATGAAATCATTAGGAGGCTTCAGCAGTGCTTGAAAAGCAAAGAGAGAGGAGGCGGGGATTTCTATGTGTGCTCCCTCTGCCACATGGGAAACACCAGTTGTCTGTGACCTAGTTATCAGAGAAAGGAAGCAAGGAAGAGAACCCACAAAACTGCTGCATGGGAACCCCATTCTCCAAGGCACCCTGGCTGTTGAGAAAACAATTAGCATCTTCTAATTGGACTCTATTCATTTTGTTTAGAGATTTTTTTGGTAGCAATAAAGACAAATCCATTTCAGGTAGCCTAAGAAAATGGGGCTTTTCGGGGATAAACTATGGACAGGAAGCATAACTGAAGTTTATGAGAGACTAGAAGAGAGAACTGGAAAGTTTTTAGAAAATCTGTTGGCGTCTCTCTCTCTCTCTCATTCACTCTCTTGCTTTCACTCTTGTCTCTCTCATTACATGGTCCTTTGTGCAATGCTTCATTCTCTTGCTTCTCTATGAAGCTCACTCTTCTTGCTTTTAAGTATGCAGCCATTGATTTATTCAGTAAATATTTACTGAATCCCATCATGTGGCTGGCACTGTTCAAGATGCCAGGGATACAGCAATGAACAAAACAGACAAATTCCCCTGCCCTTGTGGAACGTACATTGCAGTGAGCCAGCTAGACAAGAATCAAGATAAATAAGTAAAAGGTACAGTATAGAGAATAGTGAGTGCTTAGAAAAAAAAATCAAGGGAAGGGAAGTGAAATGTTGGGAAGGTAGTTGAAATCTTGAATAGGATATTCATAGAAAACCCCACTGAGAAGATCATTTCTAAGTAAAACCTGAAGGAAGGCAGTGAACTAGCTCTGCAGTTGACTGGGGTGGAGCATGCTGGCAGAGGGAGTAGCAGGTGCAGAAGGCTTGCAGTGGTTCAAGGAGTAGTGGGGAGGCCAGTCGGGTGGGAGACAAGTGAGGGGGAGTAGTTAGAGGTGAAGTCATAGATCTGGGGGTAGAGATCATAAAGGGCTTTGAAGGTTATAGTGAGGATGTGGCCTCTTACCCTGAGTGAGATGAGAAGATGCCAAAAGGCCACCTCAAGTTGAGTAACCACATGCCCCACACCGATTTAGGAGTCAGTCCTAATGCTAACTTATCACAAAGTCAAACTCTCCTAGTCATCAAAAGAGGGGATTCAAGTGACAATGGTTCATGCTCATTGTGCTTCTAGAGTCACCCTGAGTTCTCAAGGCTGACCCAAACATCAGTCCAGCTGCCTAGTTCACCTGTCAAAATACTTGGGGAACAGGAGAGGGCACAGGAAGAGACCTGGTCTCTAAGACAAATGCCCTGCACACATTTGGGTCTCACAGAATCTTTGTTGAGTAAGTTAGTTGGCAAATGCTAGTAAGGACCTTAGGACAGAGAAATCCCTTTAGAAATTCTGATACCCAGGAAGATTTTCACATAAGATCTTCACACAAAGACAAAAATAGAATGTGTGTTCTCTCACAATCCCTTTATGCTGAGAGTTCTTAGATGTGGCAGAAGGGCCCACAAGAGTAGTCACAAGTAGTTGTGAGGGGTTGCCAGCCATGTTACTATTAATAGATACCACATGAAGTTGGACATGTTTTTGAATAAATTAGAATAAATTAAATATTAACCCAAAATATCATTATTCTCACTCCATAGGATTTCAATAAGCTCTTTTGCATGGGAGAGAAAGAGTGACACTACAGCTGGACCAGCAGAACTTCACAGAACCTCAAGTGTGTCCTATACATGAACCTCTTCCCTTCTGTGACCCTTGGTGGAAAATAGTGTGAAAGCCACTTCCATGGGGAACAAGACTGGTGCAGGAGGGTACTTATCTTAAAAATAACTGTCATTTCTTTCCCACATGCCTGCTAAAAAGACAGGCATGTTCTAGAACTGTCTTCTCCTCGGTTCCAAGAGCACTGAAGTCATGGTAATGGCCAAACGTGATCTTTTCCTGAGGACAATTTCAGAATGGTTGATTGTGCCATTCTTATAATTACACACAAGAAAGTAACCATCTGTAGTGCAGCCATAGCTCTGCCTTCATATGAAGGAGGAAATGACTAAATATGTATTTACATAACTCTCATGAATATGCATTTTGTAAATGCACAAATATGTACAATTGCTTGATAGACTGTTTTGGTTCCTATCTTTCGAATATTTAATACAACTGTAAATGTTTAATTCATATTTACCAGGTTGATTGAACAGTTTCAAAATTATCCCAAATCTTGCTGGAAACAAGATTGAATGTTTCTGGCGTATCCGTGCACTTGAGTTTGGCCAGCAGAATCTACATGAACTGGTTAAATGATGATTTTCTTAGAAAGCACATTGAATAAATCTGGTGGAAATCAGCTTGCTGGCTATGGCATAAGGGGTGGGGTTGAATTTCAGCCCTACAGATCCCCTCGTGATCTGGCCTCCCTGTTGCCTCTCTGTACCTCTGTCTACCCTGCCCCTCAACACTCAGCCACAAACAGCTCATGCCCCCCCCCAGGTCCTCAGCCCCAGCTGTTCCCTGTGTCCAGAAAGCTCCTCACATAGGCATCAAGATTTTGCCCTCATGTCACCTTTTTCAATGAGGTCCAACTTAACCACTGCACTTACAGTTGTGGTCCCCACAACCCCCACACTCCTGGTGCCCCTTACACTCCCTTATACTTTTTTTCTTTTCCATAGCACTCACTTCTTACATATAATATCATTTATTTAATATTAATTGATAACATCCTCACGGCGATCTATTGAAAGTCAGCCCTCGACACAAGGGTTTGTAAAAAATTTAAAAAAAGAGAGAAAATTTAAAAAAAGAAAAAAATTGATAACATTTATGCTTTAAGGTCTAGCTGTGCCTCTACTTACTAGAATGCAAATGTCATAAAAGCTGGGATCTACGTTTTGTTCACTGAAGTCCCCCAAATCCTAGAATTGAGTTGGCACTTAAAATGTGCTTAGAAAATATTGGAGGGATGGAGGGAAGGAAGAAAGAAGGAGGGAAGGAAGGCAAATCAAGAGACCTGGGTTCAAATCCAATGTGGGAATGAGGCAAGGCCAGAGCAACAGAGATCGCCCCTGAGCATAGGTGAACCCCACCTGGGTTCACCAACTCTTCACAGAGCTGGGTCACACTTTGTTTAGAGCATAACTTTTGGTAGTAAGCACTGGTGTTGGGGGGAGGGCTTTGTTATCATATTATGTGCGTGCGAAATGGGGGTGTTAGAATCTCCTTCAGAGAGTGATCTGAAACTTAAATCAGGTGAAGTAAGTGAAAAAAATACCCACGTAGTAAAGCAGAGGAGGAATTTAAAAGTAAAAAAGGAAGTAGAAGTTTTCTCATTAGTAGAGGATGAATTTTTAGGGTGATGCTTACCCAGAAATTATTCACATTCAGTCAAAAGCCAGCAGAGGCTATAAAACATGGCCCATCATTGCAAAGACAAAGCACCTCAAAACGCAGCTACTGCAGGAAGCATATTTTGCAGTAAAAATACTGGAGAAAGCTACATCTCCTTTGGGTAAAGCAGTGCACGTACCCAACAATAGGAAATAGGAAAAAGTATCACTGCCACTGTAGAAAAAGAGTAGATGAAGGCACTGTATCCTAATATGTGTATTTTGAGCAGTTTGTGACAGATAAAATCACATTTCAACAGACCCAGTATATTAACCCAAGATAAAATCAAGAGAGTATTTAAATGTAGGATGGAATGAGATACGCAACTGAATTGGACAAGAAGATGATGTGAAAATAATTGTGAGGCAGAGGACAAACAAAAAAAATAAAAAGAAGGGGACCTACCCCAGAACCAAGATAGAGAAACTTCCCTAATTCACCTGTCTCTGGATGTTATCAGTATTCTGGTGAATAAAATTGGTGGTAATTACCAGAATCAGTCTCTAGTCATAAATGAATAGTATTCATGGCTTGGTGCATGTGTGTGAATGTTTAAGGGGATGTTTAGTGAACTGTAAATAGCGTGGGTTCTGTTCTGCTCAACTAATCCTATATGCCGTAATTACAAAGTCTCAAATAAATACAAACCCTTCAATTACCAGGAAGAAATATCTGAACCAAGTGGAACCAACTGAGAGTAGCAATCAAAATCCTGTTGCCCACAAGGGTGTGGGGAAAGGAGTACTTTCAAACCCTGAGTAGCATTATAAACTGGCTAAAAGAAACTATACTTCTGGAAAGTAATTTTGCAATTATGTCTCAAAGCCTGTAAACATGTTCCTAACATTTTTCCCTGTACTCTTCTCCATCCACCTCTGTAATACAACTTCCAGGCTTACAGTCTATAGAAATAATACAAAGACCCTGGGGAAACAAAGTTATTTGCTCACAAGTATTTATGATCACAATATTTTTGATGGTGACAAATAAAACATAACATATATATTCGATTGCTGTGGGTATAGTCAAGGGTGTCTTGATACTTTCTTTTCATTTTTATTAAACTGGGTGTATGGAGGTATAATTTACATAGAGTTTCATACATTTTGAAAATATAAATTTTGAAAAATGTAGACAGTCATGTAACTATTGGCATCAAGATGTATAACACTTGCATCACTTCAAAATTTTGCTCAAATAGTCAAAACCTTTTTCCCACCCCCACTGATACAGTTCTTTCCTTAGGGGTTTGCATTTTCCAGTTCATTATCTAAATGGAATTACATAGTATACAAACTTTCGTGTATGTTTCCTGTCCCTTAGCATAATGCATTTGAAATTCATCCAAGTTGTTTCCGGGTAGTATTATATGAATGCACCAAAATTTGTTTATCCATTCAATATCCATTTTACTTTTTTCCATTTTTTATTTTGAGATAATTATAGATTGACAGTCCATAATTATTAATTATCTAAATTATAGATTTGAAAGATAGTACTGAGAGGTCTCAGGTACCCTTCACTCAGTCCCCCCCAACCCCATGATTATACATTAGTAACTTACCAGGAAATTGAGAGTAGTGCAATGCCTGTGTGTTTGCATTTGTGTGTGTGTGTGTGTGTGTGTAGTTCTATGCCATTTTATCACATATGTAGATTTCTGTAAATACTTCTGCAAGTTACAGAACAATTACATTCCCACAAAGATCTTTATGCAACCCCTTCATAGTCACACACTCACACCTTTGCTTCCTTTTGCTCTCTCTCAACAGTAACGTAATTGTGTTAAACATTTCCTGCTTTGACATACTTTGATAACCACAACAGACAGTGTTGTAATTTTTTCTTCAACTATCAAGCATAATTTATAAATCTTAAGCGGAGAACAAAGTGTATAGTATTAACACTTACAATTATTTTTACCCTTCTTATTGTTCTTTCTTCCTTCTTGATGTTTCAAGATTCTTTCTTTTGTCATTTACTTTCTCTTCAGAGGATTTCCTTTTGAGAACTTCCTTTGCTGGCAATATGTTCTTTTAGCTTACCTGCATCTGAGACTAGTTTTACTTCACCTTTATTCTAAAAGAATATTTTCTCTGGTTATAGGCTAATTTTGGAAAGATTATAGCACTTAAAAAAATATTATGCCACTTTCTTCTGGCCTCCATGGTTTCTGACAAGAAATATGTTGCCATTTGTATTATTTTTCCTCTATAAATAAAATAAATACTGTTTCTCCTTCATGGATTTCAAGACATTTTTTTGTCTTTACTTTTCAGAAGTTTCACTGTGGTGCATCTTGGCAATATAGGGTATCTTGCACTATTGTACTATGGATTTCTCTGGGTTTGTCATATTTGAGGTTTACTCAGTATCTTGAATCTGTAGGTTTATGCCTTTTGTCAAAATTTGAGGAATCTAGCCATTATTTCTTTAAACACTTTTTAGTTACACTCTTTTTCTCCTCCCTTTCTGGGACTCTAACATTAGAATTTTCGTATCAGCCCCACAGTTCTCTGAGGCTCTGTTAATTTTTTTTTTTCAGTCTATTTTTTTCCTGATGTTCAGATTGGGAAATTTCTATTGTTTTATCTTCAGTTTTGCTGATTTTTTTGCTCTGTCCTTCCATTCTGTTATTGAGAATGAGTTATTTTAATTTACAGTATTTTTCAACTTTACAGTTTTCATTTAGTGCTTCTTCAAATCTTCTTTGCCAAGACTTTCTATTTTTTTTTTCAGTTTTTTAAAATATGTTCATAATTGTTCACTGAAGCATTTTTATGATGGCTGCTTTAAAATCCTTACCAGACAATTCTAATACCTTTATCCTCTAGGTGTTAGTGACCCTTGAAGGTACTTTTTCATTCAAAATTTCCCTAGTTCCTTTTATTAAGATGAGTGATTTTTTAAAATTGAATCCTGGGCATTTGGATTATGAGGTTCTGGATCTCCTTTAAATCTGTTTTAGCAGGGTTCCTCTGATACCAAGACAGAGGGAAAAGAGTGGCACAGTTGTGACCTTATTACTACTATCAGATGGAGGTGGAAGTTCAGACACTCTACTCAGCCTCAGTTGACACTGAGAAAGGGGGAGAGGTTCCTCATTCCTGCTGGGTGGGAGTAGGAGTTCACCCCAGTCCCCAGGCCTCTGCTGATGCCACTCTGGCCGAGAGTGGGGTGGGGGGTAGGGAGGTGAAGGGTATGGTCATCCCACTGACCAGCTGATACCACCCAAGTGAGGCTGTTGGGGTGCCTCCTTACAGGGTAGAAGTCAGGGCTCCCCAGGCAGCCTTGGCAGATGAGGTGGAATGGGGAATGACTGTGTTTTCTATGGAGTTTGGCGAACAGTTTCTAAAAGTTTTCTTTCTTGTTAGGCTTCTCTTTCCTGATCCTCTGGCTGGAGAGAGTGGTCTTTTCCTGGGACTTTTTTGTCTGCACTCGTTGACGTTTCTAGGTTGCTAGCTTCTTCAGCAGCCAGTCTGAGATAGAAGACACCAAAAGAAAACCCTGAAACCCACTGGAATGGCACTCACAGAGTCCTGACCTGAGGTCCCTAGACAGTTGTCTTCTTTTCTCCACATTTGAGAGACTTCTCATGTTTATTTTACATATGATATCCAGAGTTTTTAGTTCTAGTTATCCAAAGATATAGGAGAAAGTATCCTTCCATTTCATTGTAAACGGTGTTTATATAACACTTTGTTGGAGCACAAGGGGAAAAGTCATAATATTAAATGAAGAAGAACGATACCAAGTTTTCTGCATACTATAGTTACTACTATATGTGTATATGTGCTTTTTGAAATCACATGTGTGCAAGAAAAAAGGCTGAAAGGAAATATGCCAAATGGTACTGGGTACTGAGTTAGTAAAACAGAATGAGGGATAAAGCATTTCTCCTCTATTTTCCAGTGTGCTGTATGATAGCAATATTACATTAAACATATAAACTAGAATAATGAAAAGTATCTAGTCACACAGACAAGTACAGCTCTTAAAAACGGAACCTGCAAAAAGCTCCATTCCAGGATGGTTATGCTACACATTCATAAAACTGCATCATAAACTTCATAGTTTATCAAGTATATAAACGGTAGGTATTGTTGCTTTTTGTTGAACAAATCTAGCAAATATTTGAATGAAAACAATACAGTCAGTAGGAAAAACGTGTATGAAATAAGTAGAGACAGAGACGTTTTCTACTGAAGCACGTATTCTCTAGCACAAGCCCACAATAAAGAAATTGACACCAACAGTTGGCTCAAAAATAATCAACTATAAATATGCTGAACATATAAGCATTCTCTCAGACAGAACCAGGAAGCGTGCTTTGCATTGTTTCTAACAGCTCTTTAGAAGGCACCAGATGCAATTCAAACTAAAATAATATGGTGAGGTACAAGTTAATTACATAGTTACCAGCAAAATCACACACATTTTTTGCAGTAATAATGTGGTAAATAAATACACCCTAACTCCATGGGAAATGGTGGCAATTATTAAAAGCACACGTCTACACCATCATATTGCTTATTGATAACTGTGCAATTTACCAATGCCAGTGTGTAAAAATGGATATTTGTGTTTCCCTGAGTATTGCATGTTATCTGGAATGCATGTAAAAGCCATGTATCGGGAGTTTCAAGTCTGAGCCTCAATGGTTGAGCATTGTTTATGGTCAAGTCTCAGTCCCCAAAGACCCCCAGAATAAGACTTTTGTTTTTAATAATAATAATAAACTATTTTAACCAATTGCCTAAGACACAATTAATGCTCAATAAACTATTTGTTAAATGAATGCACAAAAGGTAATAAAAGATTTATGTGATGTGAATAAACCAAAAGGAACAAATAAACCTGGACTATCTTATGTTGGTGTTAGTGTTTCAGAAAACAGCTTTGGCTTTGAAACCAGGAATTCCTAATCCAAACGCCAGGTCTACCAATATCTAATTAAGAAATTTCAAACCAATTACTTCTAGCTTTTGAAATTCTGTTTTCTCAA